>JANAVB010031820.1:1888254-2005754 GCA_029216955.1 Iris pallida
CACACACACATACATATATATAATTAGACTCACACACACATATATATATATATCTATATATATATATAAACACACACACACATATATATATATATATATATATATATATATATATAATATATTATTATATATATATATATATATATTATAAACACACACACATATATATATATATAAAATATATATATATTATATATAATATTATATATATAATATATATATATATATATATATATATATATATAATATATATATAATATACTCTCATATACACACACACACACACACACACACACACACACACACACACACACACACACACAAATAAATTTAGGAGTGCCTAACCACTAGATACAAATCTAATTATTCTAGAGGTGTCCAAATTTGGGAGAAACTCAAGGACACAAACACAAATCACAACTTCTAGGACACTCCAAACGGACTCAAACTTGACACGAAAGGGACACAAACACGGGGATCAATCCTACGGGGTTCAAACTATTTATTATGATAAAAGAAAGAATTAGAGAATAGGTTGTACCTATCGGGAGATGGATCCCAATTAAAATCCTCCGACACGACTCCGACACAAAACGAATTATTTAGGACACATCCCTCCACTTCTTGCTCCCAAAAGCTTGGAGAAGCACCACTTGGGGTAGAGGGAGAGATCGATGGAAGAAAAACGGGAAGAAAAGCTTTACGTGGAGATGAATCCAAGGATTTCTCTTCTTCCTTTTGGAAAGAACTTGGAGAAGAAGAAGAAGAAGAAGAAGAAGAAAATTTAAAGTGGGAAGAAGGAAAGAGGGAAGAAGTGGCCAGCCCTAATAAGGGGGTTTGGGGCACTTGCTATTTATAAGTTTGCCCCTCCCTATTACTTTCATGCTAAGTTAGCTTCCTAATTTGGTTTTGGGAGTTAGTTTAGACCAAATAAAAATCCTAATTAGGCCTAAACACTCATGGGGGACTAGTACAAACTCTTAGACCTAAATGTTAAGTTTGGTGGGCCATGGCTAATTAATGTGTGAAACACAACTCAAGTCGAAATTCTCCGGAGTCCCGAATTAAGTCGGAATGCGATGAAATTCGAACCCGACTCCTATAATCATTAAATTAATATCCATGAAATAAAATTTCCAAAAATATTCTAAAATGGAAAATTACCATTTTACCCCTATCTTGGAAAAGTGAGGGTAACACTACCGGTGCTGGATGAATAGAACTCCCGGTCTCACTAGCTACCGGTACCACTTTCTCCTTAACAGTAGGAGCCACCTCAGCATTCAGTGTTTCCCTCAAACGACGTGCCACTCCTCGGGTCATGGGTGACATCTGGTAAGATCGATATTCACAAATAATATAATTGTAACATAAGCAAGCTAACTAAAGGAACCATCATGTCGTTTGGGTACATTTTCCATAGGGCTGCATCAGTCAGGTAAGTCACTGTATCAGTAAAATCAGCTAGGATACATGAGTATATATCAATGCATTGGATTTGTGTGTGTCTAAGTATAAGGTATCAATTAGTAAGATGAGTGTTCAGAGGATGAGAGTTTTAGAGTGGTTAGGGTGAGGCAATTTTCCTATTAGGAGTAGGCCATCTTGGGCCAATAGCATAGGCAAATTTTAGTCAGTAAGTGATATAACTGTCTGTTTTTCATAAATAAATTCACTTTATTTATTGTGTTTCTGAGAAAATTACAACTATAGAAATCTGTTCTAGAAGACGATCACTTTATCCCTCGGACGATGCGATGAAGAAAGCTTGGATCTCGAAGAACTTGGACAGCAACTGAGTAATCTCTCTGTTCTCTCTGAATTCAATGTAGTCTGTTGAAGGTGAAGAAACTCTCTTTTATAGAGTTCTGGATAACTACTCTGGGCATACGCTCAGTCAGTTACTTGACGTGTGCATAACTGCAGGGACGCGTGGCGAATTTGGTGGAGACATGTTGGAGTGCGGTTGAGAGTGGTGGAGTATATCCAGGAGAGATTGGTGGAATAAATGCCATGTGGCATAACTTCTGATCGAGTGGGTAACCGAATACAGGACACATGAGAATGTGTGTTGACTGTTCATTTGAATTCATTCTGAATGCATTTGCTTTGATACGCTGTCTTTTGGAGAAGCATACACTGTCTTGGATGACAAGGAGTCATATGGAGTCTATACGCTCACTTAGGTAACAAGAATTCGTATGGAGTATATACGCTCACTTGATGAGGAGTCGTATGAAGTATATACGCTCACTTGACGAGGAGTCGTATGGAGTACATACGCTACCTTAATGATGAGTCGTATGAAGTCCATACGCTGCCTTGATGAGGAGTCGTATGAAGTCCATACGCTGCCTTGATGATGAGTCGTATGAAGTCCATACGCTGCCTTGATGAGGAGTCGTATGAAGTCCATTCGCTGCCTTGATGAGGAGTCGTATGAAGTCCATACGCTGCCTTGATGAGGAGTCGTATGACTGGAGAGGTAGACACGTGGCTGTCCTCAATCTTCTTAAATACGCCATATCTTCTCAATAACTGACAAATATCTCTCAAGCGTCGTGTTGCGGATATGACGGCTGACAGACTGTCAGAAAATGACAGTAATGATGGCTGTACATTTATGATGGCTAATGAGTTGTCCTCGTAAAAGATAAATTAATTCTCGAAAATCCATACGACGGATAATTCTCCTAAGACAGCTGTTCTTTGTACGAAAGACGAAGTGTCAGATTCATTATCCACTGAGTGTATGCTGTGCTGTCAGTCGAGAAATAATAATATATTCACTGAGCGTATGACTTTTGTACTGAGCGTATGGCCTTTGTACTGAGCGTATGGCCTTTGGCTGAGCGTATGGCCTTTGGCTGAGCGTATGGCCTTGATCTTATGTCAGCGTGTCATAATTTTTCACACCCTACAAGACCCCCTTCAAAGTTTTCGAACTTTATGATTTTCAAAAGTTCGAAATTACTTTGAACTCCAAGTGGGAATAAGTCTTGACACGCTGGCATGAGTTTATTATTTCCTCGATATCAGCACGTATCTCTAGGGATTCTGAAGTTTGAGAATGGCTGCCGTTTGGGCTTCTCTTTCTCCTATAAATAGGCTTCTAAGAACTTAATTTCTTTCTTTACTTTTGCCTTCGTCTTCGAGAGAGAATTCAGAGCTCAAGCCTTCTTCTTCTCCAATCTAATCTTCGTCAATGGCACCCAAGCTCGACGCTGCCGTGAAAGGGAAAGGCAAGGCTTCTGCAGAGCCGTCTCAACCTGTCGCTGCCGCCGCAACCACTAGGAGAACTGCCGAGCAACGTCTTCCACAGAGCGAACTTCCATTGAAACCCCTATATGGTGAGGATGGGGATGATGAACAGTAACCATCCCTTTTTAGGGCTCTGGTTAGGACAAAATTAGAAAACGTATCCCCTTTTTAGGGTCAAATACGTCAGAAAATACGCTTTCCTTTTTAGGGTTTAGTCGTATTCCATGTTTTTCGTTTATACGAAAAATATGTTTTGAGCGTATTTCTGTAAGATACGCGTATCTTTGATAGAAATGTCAGAATACGCTGATCTGAAAGAATACGCTATGTCAAGTCGTCTCGTTGAGATACGCTAACTCTTTTGTTAGCGTATTTTGATGAACATCTTGATAACACAGCTCTTTGGAAAATTCCATACGACTGCTTGCTTTGGTTAGACATACACATAGCTGAACGTAGATTGAACTTAGCATCTGTCATACGCTTAGGATAGACTGAGCGTAGATTAATCCTTGAACTTGACATACGCTTAGGATGGACTGAGCGTAAATTGATTTTGAACTTGACATACGCTTAAGATGAACTGAGCGTAAGTTGATCTTTGAACTTGACATACGCTTAGGATGGACTGAGCGTAAGTTGATCTTTGAGCTTGACATACGCTTAGGATGGACTGAGCGTAAGTTGATCTTTGAGCTTGACATACGCTTAGGATGGACTGAGCGTAAGTTGATCGTGGAGCTTGTTATTCCTTTGTATTTTAAGGATTCTTTTAACATCTTATTCTCCTTTGTAGTGGATATTCTGGCTCAAGAAGCGCAGTTTGAAGGATGTGCCGGGAGCAACTATAAGAGTGATCTATCCCATGTCTACTTTCCACAGTTTGATGAACGTTCTACAAGGATAGCCATTTTGAAAAATCAAGACAATGAAACCCTGCTAAGTCTGATAAGTGGTCAACCACTGCAGAGTGTGGACAGTGCTACCCACTCAAAATCGGCTTTTTTATTCGGGGATGCTATTGACAGAGACTCCCAGCCAGCCTCCGATAAAGTGTCATACTCATATTACCGGGATGGTGATGCGACTCAGCCGATGTATTTAACTGGTTTGTCTAAGAGTATCAATATAGCTCGCTTATTCCATGCGAGTCACCAAAGGCACTTAAAATGGGATATCACTCCAATCGTCAAGCAAAAGCTGGATGGGTAGGATATAGACAGGAAAGATTTCGCAGTGGTACTGAACTGCATGTTTCAGTTTTGCGAGGATTATTGCCGGCCACGATTCCTCTTGAGGAATCTGCACTTCTGATGCCGGTTAGAGTTCCGATATTCGCGAACGAATTTGCACAGCTAGAAAATGCTGTCTATCCGAAACAGTCCATAAGACTCACTGGTCTCGTGAACCCAGAGAATACCAGATGGACTGCTCTCGTGAGATGGATTCTGAGAGATTATGGAGAACAGTTGAAGGCGATAGGCCTGTATAATGCCATCAAGTGCACTGCTTATGGTTTTAGACCAAACCCAGATTTGTTCCTGGCACTTGCAGAAAGGTACAACTACCGTACCGGAACTTTTATGACTCCGAGAGGCGAGATGGGATTCGCTCTCTACGAAATGGCGTATATTTCTCAACTGCCGACAGGAGATCTGTCGTATGAGGAATATATTCCTTTTATTGATGAAATGAACAAGATTTTTGATGCCAATCCGTTAATTCTTCATGTATTTGAAGAATTAATGTGCCACTATAGTATCTGTAAAGCCTTTTATAAGGCAAAAGATATAGATTCAGGTTGCTACACCTCGTAGTGGATGGCCTACTTATTCCAAGGTCGCACCGAAGAAACTCAGAAGAAGAAGAAGACCGAGCAATATATTGGTCGTTTTAAACCTCTGAGTCAAGCTGAAATTGACAGATTAATCCGGGAGACCGCCTATGATGACATCATAATTGAAGAAGATGAAGGCACTTATA
This sequence comes from Iris pallida, assembly GCA_029216955.1. NCBI lineage: Eukaryota > Viridiplantae > Streptophyta > Magnoliopsida > Asparagales > Iridaceae > Iris > Iris pallida. The sequence goes on from JANAVB010031820.1 coordinate 1,893,499, forward strand.
AAGCTGGTGATAGGTTAGAGACCTACATAAAGCAAGGTGGCCGGACTTTATCTAATGAAGGTCATCTGGCTGGGTTTCTATCCCTTTGACTGAGAAGATTCGTAGTGCCTGGTACCTGTTCAGCAGACAGGACGCACCGCAAAATCATATTTGCAGCAGTCCGTCTGACATTCGGGTACAAGATGGACTTGCTAACGGCGATGACATGCCGCCTGAACGTCGGTCTACGAGCCTATGTAGACAGAATGTTTAACTTGGCAAAGAAGAAACTAACAGCTTTTCCTCGGGTAGAAATGCCCTTCACATATTTGTATGGATGGCTGCTCCTCCACTTTGAGTCTCTTATGAGTGTTGGACTGGCCAGACCAGATGATACTTTCCTAGAAAGATACCGTCATACGCCCAAGTGGAAATATGACACCCTGACAGACTGCAGGACCATACTGAATAGGGGGAGAACTATGGAGTTTTACCTGTGTTCCTCCGCCTATTGGTTATGAGACTATGCCTGCAAGGATGATTGATGGCACCGGTGCCAATGAACTGGATGATGTTCAGCACGAATGGCTGAAGAGTATCAGACCATCCCATCTGGTTTGTCGCCATGATGACATTACTTATTTGGAGCCCTATCTTCCGAGTAGATTTGCTCGGCAGTTCGGCTGTGATCAGTTGCATGTAGGAAATGCAACGACATGCTTCTACCACCAGGGCGGATTGATTGATGGTACGAGAGCCTGGACATATTATATCGCGAAAGGCACCGGAGCTACTTTCACAATGCCTGATCCGGTGAATCATCGGAGAGGAGCTAAAATGTTGGCATCTTATGCCAAATTCTGTCTCTACGAATACCTTTGATGAGAAGTTTAGCATCTTGGGTAAGAGCTTCATTCATATTACTAAGAAATCAACCAAGTCAACTTTGCCAGAAGATTGTCACGATCGGGAGGATCCTCTCGCTACTGATGAGGTTTATGAAGAGGTCTCAATGGGAAATCTCTTTTCTGATGAACTTCATCAGCCACTACACGTACCGCTTGGAAGTGTTGAGCAGAGTGTATCTGTTGAAGTTACAACAAAGCGAAAGCGTGGCAAGGGTGCTTCTGGGCCTGCTCCAAAAAGAGTTACTCGAGCAGAAGGTCGTAGTCGCGTAGGAATAACTATCCTAGGGACTTCTCCTGCTTTGAGTCAACAAACAAAAGATGCTGACGAAGAAGGTAGTGACTCAAAAGAAGATTATCCTACCGTTCCACTAATAAAAAGAGTAGGAAAAAGAAAAGTGGTAGTTTCAAAGACTAAATCTGTAATTTGTCTTGATGCAGAAAGCTCCACTAATCGTGCTGAATGATTGGCTCAAGAGAAGCAAACTGCCCTTGCTCCTCAGCCCAGAGTTGAATTAGAATCTTCTACTGCTAAGAAGATTATTGAAGTTTCCTCTCCTGCACCCTCGAAAATGCAGCCCACGCAGGACATTAATCTAGAACCTGTGATAGAAGAATCGGTAGCTAAACCATCTACTGATCGAACAACACCAGCTACCGAGGATTCTTTCAGGGTAATGGATGAGCATGCTGAACCGTCCACTCTCGAGCCATCTGCTGATTTAGCTTTGATTGAAGTTTCAGAGAGCGACAAGGATGACGAAGAACAGGTTGACTATGAAACTTCGTCTCATTCTTTTGAAGATGAGGATATGCAGATTGAAGATGAGTCACCAACTGGAATCCGTATCGACGAGTTGAAGACGGCTGGCCAGCATTCAGGGTTGACTCCAGAGTCAGAGAACCTTCTACAGATAGAAGCCCATGTTCCGAGCACTTCTGGGGCAGGCAGTAGTGAGATGAGACCAGTGTCAGAAGACACTTTGAATAGACTGCGAACAGAGCTGAACGATCCTAGAGAGACAGAGTACGAGCCAACTTCAGGTAATATTTTATCCAGTAAAGTTTTGTCTTTTCTTGCTTTAGTCTTTAATTTTGATTAAGCTTCTTTGATTTTAAAAGTTGTAGGAACGACACCAGCGATGAGCTCGACTCATACTCCACCTGTTCAGACTGATGTTGGTAAGGGAAGCTCACATCTACCCAGTTCTCTAAAAGCACGTACTTCTGTTTCTGGAGTAGAGCCCGTTCCAGCTACTTCTTTCGTAATGGCAGCAACTCCTGGTTTTGAAACGGGGATAGCAGAACCATGGCGATGTATTCAGATATTATCTATTCATATCTGGATACATTCTCCAGGCGATTTATGAAGGACGAAACTATGCCCTTTTCCAATCTCCGAGCGGCGATTAATTTCCCGCTCTTGGCTTTGCGACAGGCTGGTTATGAAACTCAGTACACTTTCTTTGAGCATCTCCTAGATGATTTGGAAGTAACCATCCATAAATACTGGGAGATCAAAAAAGAAGATATTAAATCTTTGACTGTGGCTGAGATTGCTCAACTGGAGCGTGAAGCTCAAAGCCACAGGCTGCTTTAAAAGAACTCCTCGCTCTGTCGTCTGAGAAGTTAATGACGAAGGATGAAGAGATAGTATCAACTCGTCAGAAGATACAATGTCTGGAAACTGAAGAAATATCTAGAGCCGAAGAACTCCAAAAGCTGAAAGAAGAATTAGCTCGTCTCCAGGAGCGCATTGCATCCGCAGAAAAAGAGCAATCTGATATTATCGCTGCTCGTATAACTGAAGCTACTCGCTATCAAATTCTACAGCAAGAGCGGGAACAGAGCAGACTGATCAGATAGAAGAGACCAATCGTCGTAGTTCTGTATCATCAATTTTGACCAACAGATAGTTGCGATTGAAGCTACAGAGCGAATCCGTAAAGCTCATGAAGAGAAGATAAATAATGTACTGGCTCATATTCAGGAGATTATTACTCCTTCTAAATAGATTAAGACTCACTTGTAATCAATATTTTGATTTTGACTGAAGAAATGAGCATTTGATCTGATTTCGATTTTGTGTCTGATATTTTTGTAGAAAATATGTTCAGAGGTAAATAATACATGACATATTTCAATAGAATAAAATATACAAATGAATTTTGTAATTTCATCAGATGATATTAAACCAAAAAAGAAAATTTAGTTTAATACTGATTAGAGAAAATAGAATTTAGATATAAAGATATCTTTGAACTCAATTTTCCATGATCTTTGGACTCGGAAATCAAAAGACTAGATATCATTTTCATAGAATAGAAATTATGATACTGAGATAAAAAATTCAGAGGTAATATGGACATGATTTTCTATATGAGATCTTTATTAAATCCACTGGGGATCAAATAAGATGGAATATCAAATTCTCTAGGAAGATGATATGTGTTAGAATATCAATTTCCGCTGGGGATAACGATATCGAGACAATATTTATGGTGAAGAATAAGCTCTGATTTTATAGTTGCTGGGAAGTAATCACAGCAGATGAAAATATCATATATTTACGAGATTTATACATAATACTTTTTTAAGAATTTGCCGTTGATAGGCATCATTGTAACTTTACCATCCATAGAGGTAAGCTGATATGCTCCGTTTGAGAAAACTTTATTTACGACGAATGGACCTTCCCATTTTGCGTCAAACTTGCCTTTGCTCATATGTGTCATATTCATCGGACGTTTGACGGTAAGAACAAGTTCTCCTTTCTGATATGCTCTGACTTTCACCTTCTGATTAAAAGCTTTTGAAATTCGGGCCTAATACAGCTCGATATTTTGCTGAGCATACAATCGCTTTTCGTCCAGAGCTTCTAGTTCTTGAAGTCGAAGATGATCATTATTCTCTGTTGTAAGTTCATTGGCGATTGCGATTCTCAGAGAAGGAATCTGGATCTCGAGGGGAAGGACAGCTTCACACCCATATACCAAAGAGAAAGGCATGCACCCGGTCGTATTGCGAACTGTAGTGCGGTAGGCCCATAAACATTCACCAAGCTTCTCACTCCAGTTGCGTTTATTGGAAGAAACGAACTTTTTCAGGAGTTTGATGATGGTTTTATTGAAAGCTTCTGCCAATCCATTAGCTGCTGGATTATACGCTGTAGAAGCGAGGTTATTGATTCGATAGTCGTCACAGAATCGAGTAAATTTCTGACTGACGAACTGTGGTCCATGGATAATACGTCGAGGAACACCAAATCGATAGATGACATGATGCTTGACGAAGTTGATGACGTTGGAAGTTTTGACTTCGGATAGCGGGATTGCTTCAGCCCATTAGGAAAAGTAGTTGGTTATTGCTAGAATAAACCGATGTCCTTTTGATGACGGTGGGTTGATGGGACCAATGATGTCCATGCCCCAGGCCTCGAAGGGCCATGATGCCGCTGTCGGGTGTAAGAACTCTGACGGTCGATGGATAAAGTCTGCATGGATTTGACAGGCTTTACATCTTCGGGCATATTGAATGGCATCAGTCACCATCGTGGGCCAATAATAACCCATACGTCACATGCGATCTTGAAGTTTAGGACCTGGTTGATGGGCTCCGTAGACACCATCATGTGCTTCACGGATAATCTGTTGCGCTTCCTCACCAGCGATGCATCGGAGGAGAAGACCATCATAGGCTCGACGATATAGTGTCTTTGTCGTATGATTATAATAGAATCTGAGAGATCAATGTCGGATAGACGCTGCTTCGCTCAGATTATCAGAAAGTATGTCATACAATACAAAGTCTAGAAATGGACGTCTCCAGTCTTCGTTCATGGCTTCTGTTTTGTTGGAAAAGACATATTCCATGGTAGAAACGGAAGAAGACGAGGATGCTCTGTCAAACCCTAATCCAGTATTAAGGTTGGAGGAATTAAATTCATCAGGGTTGAGAAAATTTTCGTTTGGGTCGTGAAGAAAACCCAACGCCAAATTATTCTCGACGTGGAATAGCTCTCGGTTATAAACCACTATCACTTGTTGACGTCTGACCGGTATGGCTAGCACAGCGGCAAGATTAGCCAAAGCATCGGCTTCTGCATTACAGGATCGTCGAACGTGTTCAACAAAGAAACCTTCAAAAGAAGAGGCCATAGAGAGTGCTGCTCGGTAATAAGGTATCAAATCCTGATGACGGACTTCATATGTACCTCTGATTTGATTGATGATAAGTTTGGACTCCGTAAACTTCTAAATACTGAATATCCAGATATTTAGCAAGTTGAAGACCGATGAGTAACGCATTGTATTCGGCTACATTGTTTGAACACGATTGATCCAGAGAATAAGCCCTCTGAATAGTCAGCCCTTCTGGGGATACAAGAACAATCCCGACTCCGGCGACAATATCACCATTAGAACCCATTCTAGATGCTCCATCAAAGAATAGACGCCAGGTAGGAGTTTCTTCAGAAACCGGATTTGAATCCATAACTTCATCTGGAATCTCATCATATAATTTAGAATCCACTGGAACCGCATGAGCTGCCAGAAAATCAGCAAGAGCCTGTCCTTTAACTGACTTTTGAGGAATATAATGCATGTCATATTGGGCTAACAAGATTCCCCAATTAGCCAGTATGGAGTTGAGAATACCAAGTTTCTTCATCATAATTCTGATGGGATTCACTCTGGAATGACATGAATCGTTTGCCCGATAATATAATGTCGCATTTTCTGAACGGCAAACATTAATGCTAGGCATTCTTTCTCAATTGGAGAATAACGCGGCTCAGCACCTGTCATTGTGCGACTGAGGTAATAAATAGCCTGTTCATGGCCATCTTTGTTTTTCTGAGCGAGCAATGCACCGAGAGAATGATCCATGGCTCGAACATATAGAAGGAATGGTATTCCCGAGACGGGAGGTACCAAAACCGAAGGGTTCATGAGGTACTGTTTGATGTCGTCAAATGCTTTTTGATATTCTTCGTTCCAGATGAAGGACACACCTTTCTTCAAAAGTTTGTTGAATGGTCTGCAGCGTCCTGATAAGTTAGAGATGAATCTCCTGATATAAGTAATTCTTCCTTGAAATCTTCGTAGCTCTTTTAAGGTGCGTGGAGGACGCATCTCTTGGATGGCTTTGATCTTCTCGGGATCCACGTGTATACCTTTAGCGGTAATGACGAAGCTAAGAAATTTACCACTAGAGACGCCCAGGAAGGACTTAGTAGGGTTTATCTTAAGTTGATGTTGACGCATTAAATTAAAGATAGTCTTCAAATCTTGGATATGATCTTCTTTTTGTCGACTCTTGACTGCAATATCATCAACGTAGCATTCGACTGTTTTTCGGAGATGTTCACGGAATATAGTGCTCATTGCTCACTGATATGTTGCTCCTGCATTTTTGAGACCAAATGGCATCACTGTGTAACAGTACGTCCCGATCGGCATTCTGAAGGAAGTATGTCGCTCGTCGTCTGGAAATATTTTGATTTGGTTGTACCCCGAATACCCATCCATAAATGACATTCATTCGAAACCACATGTGTTATCTATCATGACATCGGTGATCGGAAGAGGAAACTCGTCCTTAGGACAAGCCGCATTGAGATCACGAAAGTCTATACAGACTCGGATCTTGCCAGTCTTTTTGAGAACAGGAACAATGTTAGCCACCCACTCAGGATGTTGTTCTTCTCGGATAAATTCGGAAGCCATAAGCTTGTTGACTTCAGCTTCAATTGCATCCATAATGTCTGGACGAAATCATCGTTGTTGTTGTTTGACCGGTTTAGCATTCGGCATGATATTAAGTTTGTGTGTTGCGATCTTCGGATCTAACCCTAGCATATCCTCATAGCTCCAAGCGAAGACATCGATGTAATCATGAATAAGCTCGATCATGTCTTGCTTCTCTGTTTCCGAAAGACTTTCGCTGATGAATATTGGCTTGGGAGACCCCTCCTCACTAACATCAATTTGGATCAATTTATCTTCAGTAGGAGGTTCTCTTTGCTCGAACCTGAATTCCTATTGATTGTCTAATCTTTGGGCCCATTGTTCCGATTCGAGTGATATTTCAAAATCATCTTCATCTTTATTATTTTCTTGCGGACCTTCGACGGAGACCATATTGGCGGATAGAGTAGAACGATGAAAATCGCCAATACTTGTGTCGGAATCCCAAGAGAAGGAATCGGAAGAATCAGATCGTTCGTCTCCGTCGGATTCTGGATCCTCATGGACTGTGTTAATAAAGGGGGTAGGAGTAATGTAACCTAATCCGTATTTTGTCCTTCCGTATTTTAAAGGAGGAATTCGAACATGCATTCTTCTTCCTTTTCCTCTACTGAGGCCGGTTCTGAAGTCATAGCCCATGTTCTTGATGATGTTTTTGGACTGCTGACTGTAGCGACGTAGTTGTAACCTTCCGTTATCATCGTTTTTGTCGTCGTCTTCCAGATTAGGAGGATTCTGAGGCCCTTTGCAGAAGAATATTGGAGCTTCTCCTGTCTTTCTAATAGGAACAAGGAAATATGAACTTTGTACAGACTCTAATAATACTTCTGTATGAAGAGTTGGAACAACTCCTGTAGTGGTTCTAAGTTATCTAACAAATGTAAATAACTTTGCACATGACTACAAACATCAGTATACTGTAAAGGAGATGCTTTATTGATATCAGATGCTGTATTTACAGAAGGAGGCTGAGCCTTAGTAGATTTAGTCAAATTAATGACTAAAGGGGGAGAAGAAGGGCGAGCAGAAGTTTTGTTAAGGTCGATAACAAAAGGCTCAGAGGAGGTGAGCTCCCTTGAAGAGGATCGTGGATGAGTAGTACGTCCACTGACTGGAATGACTAGAGTATTTGGTCTAGCCTGAGAAGATGGTGAGAGGGTGGTGCGTCCACTGAAAGGGATTATCAGCGAACTTTGTGGAGCTTGGGAAGGCAATGAAGTAGTACATCCACTGACAGGAATTATCAGTGGGCTTTCTTCAGATGATTTGGTAGACCGCAGATGAGTGATACGCCCTTTTACAGGAATAACAAAGGTATCAACTTTCGATGTCTCATCATCATCCATAGCTTGTAAGACTTTTGAATACTCATCTTTGTACATGCAAGAGTCACTGTAGTAGGCTTCGACTCCTCTGAAAGGATTAATGTCCGCGACTTCCTTCTGAACTTCTCCCTTTTCATCAATATATTTAAAGTACTGGTGAAGAGTGGAGGGGACGATATTGTGTTCATGGAGAAAAGGTCTTCCCAAGAGCAAGTTGTAAGATCCAACTAACTCGATCACATAGAATGTGACACTCGCCCTGAAATTGCCTATTTGTATTTTTAGGCGAATTTTCCCCAAAGGTTCATTTTTGCCTTGATTGAACCCTAGAATGGTAGTGACTGTCTTGACTAGATGGTGAACTGGAATCCGTAAGGCATCCAAGAGACTCTTAGGTATAATACTTAGAGCTGATCCTGGATCAATTAGAATACGGTTAACCTTCATCGTGTCAATGTACCCAGTAAAGTAAAGAGGCCGATCATGACGATTGTCTTCTAGAAGCATATCGTCTTGGGTAAAAGTGATGTTCGGAATGATTTTCAAGACACTGTTGCAATGTAGGCAAGTCTCCGGCTCAGCTTCCGGCTTCTTCAGATGAGTCAAGCAAGAGTCTTCTTGCAGTAGAGCTTCACTTAACGTTTCCTGAGTTTTCTTAGATAAACGTAAGAGTTTGAAGATGGACAACCTGGCTGGAGTGTTAGCAAGTTGAGCCAGAATATCAAAATTATATGGCTTCTGCAATCCGGAAGAAAGAGACTTCTTGATTGGTTTGTCGAAGCGGGCAGGTTGCTTCCCTTTGTCGGCTGTTGTTGGTTTAGAGGGAATCGTCTCAGCAGGAGCATTTGAATGTCCTTCGTTAGAGATGGGCGCTGGAGTTGCAACCGGAGGGACATCAGGAGTTTCTTCAGGAGCTTCATCGTAATCTTTCAAATATGTTTTTCCTGACCGAGTTCCGGAGAGAGCTTCGACTTCAGGCTCAGGTTCAGAGTCTATCGAAACCATGTTGCAATCCTTCATCTTGTTCTTAGTTTATTGGTGCTTGATGAGAGCTTCAGTCCAGAAACCGAGGCCAACACGGGATTGATTATGTCTTAAAGTGAGGGCTAGAGGTGCTCGGAGTCCTTTGCCGGAATTCAATCCAGGAGCAGTGGCTAGATCATAACCCATCTTTGCCATTAATTCACGAGATTGTGAACTATATAGATGAAACGCAAGTTTGTATCTGTCTTCAGATCGAGATACAGCTTCTGCCTCTGTATGGGGTAATTTTCCTGCTAGGATGAAAGTAGAGGTTAGAGAAAGATTGGGTGTGATGCTAGAAGTCATATGGCATGACTTAGTCTTCCCAGGTTTCTTTTTAGACAGAGAAGCCTTCTGAGGAGAAGAGGAAGACATCTCAAATTCTGTCACTAAATCAGGGTGGATCCACATAATCTCTTCCTTTTTAGTGGTGACAGGAACAAGTCCTTCATTCTGGGCTGGTAGAATATTCACAACTTCAAGGGTTGCTTTGGGGATAGGGACAATTCTATTTTCCACCAATAACGGAGGAAAGTCACCGAACAGCATCGAAATCACATTTGCTGTGACTGTCTTGTCTTTAGGTGTTAATGTCACAGCTCCTAATTTGATCATTTCTTGGATCTTTCCTTTTAACACGAAGCAAGACCGGATTGTATGACCCAGCATTCTGTAATATGGGTATTTTGGATGATCCGTCTTGTTGGCTTTATAGGCTTTTTGATCTCTGGCAGTTGTATCTTATTACCTTTAAGTAAACATTCAAAGATACCTTGAACATCGTCATCATCGAAAGAGTATTCTTCTTTCGGCCGAGGAGGTCTCTGCTGTTGACTTGTTGAAGCTGGGGTAGCTTGGGCAGACATTACCTATTGATTTTTGCTCTGGAGATTGACTTCGAGAGTCTCTTTTCTATTACGATTGTTGGGTCGCGTATTATTGCTAGTACCTTGACTGGATTCATTGGGAGTCATGTGTACCCCCAGACCTTTGAAAGTCTCAGCACTGACTTCGGCAGCTTTGGCACTGACGATGAAGGAAGGCCAGTCTTGGAATTGAGTGGATCCTGTCCACATGCTGATGATTGGTAAGCGGTTCGACTTACAAGTGTCGATAGTGACGGCATCGAGAGTTTTGAGAGGCATTTTTAGGGCTTCTCTTCTGAATCTTTCAATGAAGCTCTCAGTGCTTTCATTATTTTTCTGTTTGATTCGTATAAGGGCTGACATGGTCATGTCGTTAATGCCTTCATAGAATCGTTCTAGAAACATCTGTTTAAATCCGGCAAATGAAGTGATGCACCCATCAGGGAGACTTCGATACCATTCATAAGCGGTTCCTTTAAGACAACCAACAAATACCAGAGTAAGGAGGGCATCACTCGGTTGCAGTTGATCAGTCATTACCTTAAAATGATTGATGAACTGACTTGGGGAGGTGGTCCCATCAAAGAAAGAGATGGTTGGAGGCTTGTATTTTGGGGGGTATAATACATCCTTCCATTGTATGGGATAAGGTTGCTTGATACCCAATCTTTGTAAGCCTTCCTTTTGCTTGAACGCTTCGAATTGAGACCGAAGATTCTTTAACTCTTCAGTGACCGCTCCGGAAGATTGCGGTGTCGTTGCTTGTTGGGTATAATTGGGAGGAGGGATTGCAGCATATGTACCACCCCCAGCTACGGACTGACTTGGAGTGGGCTGTACATGAACATTAGACTGTACCCCTGGAATAGTAGAAGATTCCAGATTTGGGGCAACAGGAGTATTTAATACTACTGGTGGTGCTGTTTGTTGAACTTGCTGAGTTTGCTGATGAGCTTGTATAAGAGTATGCATAGCAGTCAATGTATCCGCCATGGCTCGTAATTATTGTTCTAAGGAAGAAATTCTTTGTTCATGAGCCTCAGTGCTAGTCGAAGGTTCGTGATTGCCGTCTACCATATAGGTGGTAATCATTCGAGGTATCGACGACGAAACAGTCTCTTCCGAATCATCGCTATGAGAGTCAGCATCTTTCTCGGGACTATTCACGGGAGTTAATACTGGGAAGTTGGACTCTTCCAGGAAGTCCACCGTGATCTTAGGATTATCATCTGGATGAGAAGAAGAAGAGACCCTGGTTGAAGCTCCGGTTCTGGATCTGGTGCCGAGGTAAACACCATCTTCAGAATTAGATCTTATTCTACCCCCAGTATCCCTGGAGGTCATGTTGACGGAAGCATAAAGAGGTTCGTCTTCGTCTGGTATTGGTTCATGTTGAATCCGTTCGAAGATAGATCATCTTTTCGGTGAACAACAACACTGAATGACGACCCGAGGTTAGAAATTACAACAATGCTCTTCATGACGAATATGAGCAATGTCAGAGACAGTTGGAGTGTTGATTCTTAGCTTGTTTTGCAGATGCTCCCGGAGATCTGAGGAAACAGACAGAGAAGTGTTTGAAGATAGTCTCTGTCTAGAGACTTGTCTTTTATTCTTCTGTCTTTTCAGTTCTTGAATATATAAAGACCGATTGATCTGAGCAATATAGTTCTTAGCATATTGTGCATCAGGGTCTATTATACTTGTCTCCTTTTGACAAGGCTTCTTTATGCCGGAGGTAGAATCGAGACGATTCCGGTTAAGCTTCCTACGAAGATCCGTAGGAGGTATAACTTTGGTATCAGTCCTAGATACTTGCAATTTGCCTTTCTCGGATCGAAAAATTTGGAGAGAAGGAAGATGAATATTATTCCGACTGGGAGTCGGTAATAATCCATCTTTAGAGGAAGTAGCCAAAAGGCATTTTCCTTTGTTCGATCTAGTAAGAGTACTATTCGAATTAACCCCAGAGGTAAAAACCTTAGGAGCAGAGGAGTTGACTAAAGAGTCGTTCTCCTTGGTTGGCACAAGATGTGCAAGTTGTGGGGGAATCATTTGTATATTCGGTGGAAGAGAACCCCCAGCCTGGCCTTGAGAGACAGTCAAAGGACTGTATTGGTTGGCATACGCTGACTTCAGAGAATACGCTGTCTTTTGACTAGCGTATGGTTGGTCAGTGATTGCCATACACACAGAGTCATTAATGGCTAAAGAGCCGACTGCTGTCGTAGGAGTAGAAGAAGAAGAGACTTTGGCATGTCCAGAGATGGGTTTCCTTGGATACGCTGACTTGGTTAAAGAACCTTTTTGTCAGCGTGACTAGGAGAAGCCACTGTTGCTGTATTCAGAGAAGCCGAGGAGTGCTTCGCTGAGGTTGAAGACGTGTTCTTGTCAGCGTGGGAAGTGACAGAAGCGTCTCGGGCCGCCGGAGAAGACTTAGAGACATAGACAGAACGTCCCTTCTTCTTGGCAGAGAGAGGAGCGGAGGAAGCAGTTCGGCCCTCCTTCGCTTTGAGCATTTCTTCGTAAGCAGATTGGTCGAATTGTACGACCATCGTCTTCTTCGTCGAACCGATCGACGAAGTATCGCATTGAGTTGTTGCTGTCTCGTTACAGGAGACAACTTTCCCCAACAGAGTCGCCAATTTGTTTTCCATAAATAAATTCACTTTATTTATTGTGTTTCTGAGAAAATTACAACAATAGGAATCTGATCTAGAAGACGATCACTTTATCCCTTGGACGATGCGATGAAGAAAGCTTGGATCTCGAAGAACTTGGACAGCAACTGAGTAATCTCTCTGTTCTCTCTGAATTCAATGTAGTCTGTTGAAGGTGAAGAAACTCTCTTTTATAGAGTTCTGGATAACTGCTCTGGGCATACGCTCAGTCAGTTACTTGACGTGTGCATAACTGCAGGGACGGGTGGCGAATTTTGGTGGAGACACATTGGAGTGCGGTTGAGAGTGGTAGAGTATATACAGGAGAGATTGGTGGCATGAATGCCATGTGGCATAACTTCTGATCGAGTGGGTAACCGAATACAGGACACATGAGAATGTGTGTTGACTGTTTATTTGAATTCATTCTGAATGCATTTGCTTTGATACGCTATCTTTTGGAGAAGCATACACTGTCTTGGATGACAAGGAGTCATATGGAGTCTATACGCTCACTTAGGTAACAAGAAGTCGTATGGAGTATATACGCTCACTTGATGAGGAGTCGTATGAAGTATATACGCTCACTTGACGAGGAGTCGTATGGAGTACATACGCTACCTTAATGAGGAGTCGTATGAAGTCCATACGCTGTCTTGATGAGGAGTCGTATGAAGTCCATACGCTGCCTTGATGATGAGTCGTATGAAGTCCATACGCTGCCTTGATGAGGAGTCGTATGAAGTCCATACGCTGCCTTGATGAGGAGTCGTATGACTGGAGAGGTAGACACGTGGCTGTCCTCAATCTTCTTAAATACGCCATATCTTCTCAATAACTGACAAATATCTCTCGAGCGTCGTGTTGCGGATATTACGGCTGACAGACTGTCAGAAAATGACAGTAATGATGGCTGTGCATTTATGATGGCTAATGAGCTGTCCTCGTAAAAGACAAAATTAACTCTCGAAAATCCATACGACGGATAATTCTCCTAAGACAGCTGTTCTATGCACGAAAGACGAAGTGTCAGATTCATTGTCCACTGAGTGTATGCTGTGCTGTTAGTCAAGAAATAATAATATATTCACTGAGCATATGACTTTTGTACTGAGCGTATAGCCTTTGTACTGAGCGTATGGCCTTTGGCTGAGCGTATGGCCTTGATCTTATGTCAACGTGTCATAATTTTTCACACCCTACACTGTCAAGTGACAGTGGATATCAGTCATAGTATCCCAAGTATCAGTTAAGAAGTGTGTGTGTGTGTGTGTGTGTGTGTGTGTGTGTGTGTGTGTTAAGAGTGTGAGCGTTTTATGAGTGAGTCCCTTTGTATTTGGGTGAGCTATTCGAAAATAGAGAAATGAAGAGAGAATAGGGCTACTGTCATGAAGAGAAGGGATATTAGTTAGTGTCAGTCCTACAATCAGTGAGGATATGGGTACTGTTTTGAGTGTTCAGTTGTATGAGTGTCTTGTGTTGGTGTCTTTGGATCAGTAAAATGAGGGTGTATTATGAGTTAGTATTTTATTAGCAATTAGGATACATGTTAGAGAGGTCAGTAATCCAAGTATCAGAGTTAGTGATCAGTTGTATGAGATTAGAGGATAGAGCACTTGGAGCTTGGGGATTTTTAGATCTTGGAGCATTTTTATTAGAAATCCATCTCCCAATAGGTATATGCATTCTAAACCCTCTAAATTGTATTAAATAGTGTAGAGGCATCAAATAAGAACCCCATGCAATAGGGTTGCCAATGGTGAGGAGTTTTGACTCTTTTCCTTTCATTTGAGGACTTTCTTCTTTATATTTCGACCTATTTTGGGAAAAATTCGAGAATGATATTTCTAGGATTTGTAAATAGATTTGTTGGGTCCTAATTGTGATTTAGAATATGTGGGTATACTTAGGGTCAAGTTTGGATCCATTTGGAGTATGTATCATGGGCGTGTCAAAACGTATCCCGATACGCACGCCAAGTGTTTGACAAAATGACCAAAAGAACACCCAAAGCTCTAAACTCAGATTTGACACTTGATTTTAGATTTATACTATTATAGATTATCATTTGTACATTCATTTGGTGATATATGGAAGTAGTACATGGTTTTGCATAGCATAGAGATAAGTGGACTGTTATTGGATATATATGTATAGAGGACTGATATTATGTGGACTGTTCTTTTGGGTTATACTTGTTCATGTGAGTGCGCCTCTATGTCAAGTGTGTAGCTAACTATTATTGTTGAGTGTGTGTGTTCATTAGATAACTATGTGTGTATAGGGAGTAGGCTATTTAGCATATAGAAGTTTCCTCTAATGGGACTTTAGGAGAGGGCCATTGCATCAGTCTATAGGAGGGGGATGTGTATTAGTCCTTTAACTAAGTCGAAACCCTAACCCTGCCCCGAAACCCTACCCTGCCCTCCGCCCTCAACAACCTCCCCCTGCCCCCACTCCCTCCCCCCCACCCCGCCGGCCCGAGCGACAGCGGACCCACCCTCCCACCAACCCGAAACCCTAAACAGAGAGAGAGAGGGAGAGAGAGAGAGAGCATACCTGAGAGAGCGATATCCCGTCGGAGAGAGCTTCGCCGGAAAATGGGGTACCCGCTAGCTCATCGGAGAGGGGGAAGAGAGAGAGAGTTTTTTGTGGGAAATAAAAAATTCTCCCCCGTCGGTTCAATTTAAGTTAGGTTACAGTATTTAGCGATGGATTACCGACGGATATATCCGTCGGTAGGTAGCCGTTAAATACCAACTAGATTACCGACGGAACGTCCGTCGCCACATAGATGCTAATTTAGCGCGCCATTTATTTCAGATTTTGCCGCCATAATGTGCGACATATTATCGACGGACACGAATCCGTCGCTAAAGTTTCGACAAATTAGCGACGGCTGCACGACTGATTTTGACGCAAAAAAACTAATTTTTTTTCCATTGCTTTCTGACGGTAGCCAGTCACAAGGTAGTCGCGAGTCCGTCGCTATGGCCCACAGATACGATCCGTCGCTAATCCTCCGTCGCTAATTTGCTGTATTTTAGTAGTGTGTGGATTATTTATAGCGTTCTTGAATGCTATAGATGGATTATAGCGTTCATGAATTATGTAACATTCGATAATGCTGTTGATGAATTGATAGTTCATGAACGCTATAGATGGTTTGTTTTATTATAGCGTTCGTCATATGCTATCGTGATAGCGGCCATTTAGACGTTTTGAGTGCTATAAATCTGCTACAGAATTTTATATTTCATATATGCTACAGAATTTCATATTTCATAACCTGTTTTGTATCACATACAAATAACCATAGAAATTCATGCTAAATCAAAATTTTGATTTCAACAATTTCAATCGCAACTTCCATTTCGATCAATCAAGATATAGGAAAGGTTTGCCAAAATATCAACATGTTTCATTAAAACATTCAAGATGTAGAAAATGTAGTTGTCATTAAAATATTCAAGATGTACAAAAAGTAGTTGTACGCCATAATAAACCATTCCATTTACAAAATAACTGTAGTTCAAAATAAACCATTCCATTTACAAAATATCTATAGACCAAAAAATATCTCGATCGTCTCTTTCCTTCTAGCTATCCACAACCATCAAAAATTTATATGCCAACCTACACAAAATTGAGAAGAAAACACATTATTATTTAAAAAATAAGTTCACACAAGATCATACATTGATGAACAAGATTTATTTATCTTTAATTGAAGAAACGACAAACTATTTTGTGTTTCAGAAAGCAAGGAAAAGAAGGAAACTGAAAAAGTGTCTATAACTGTGATTTATTTATTCGACTAGATCTAGAAATGAACCTAATTTCTGCAGGACAACTAGATAGAAACATTTGACACCATTAGACATTTATTGTATGTTTCCAATCTCTCAAAGATACTCTCAGCATGTTCAACCATTAGACAACTACATGTGCAAATAGAATAAATTTAATGTACTCGTCCAAATACTATCAAGCTACAACATGCACCGCTACTAAGGAACAAACGACATTAGGCATAGGCTTATTTCGCCCAAGGTTTACAGTATCGGTATCGGAATCGGTATCGGACCATTCCTATGAGTATCAGTATCGGCAATATCGGTAGTATAGACGGTTTCGGATCGGAGTATCGAATTTTTTGGTATCAAAAAACAAATAATTATTAACATTTAAAAATTATATTTTATACATTTAGGCATAATTTTAAGTATTTTCAGTGTTATTTCTTAGTAGTCTAGTGTTATACATTCCTAAACGCGGAAACCTTTCTCCAAACTAGAGAGTACTTGCGAGAGAACCGAGCAATACAGCGCATGAACCAAAACACCAAAAAAACAAACCATGCAGACACAGAAAATTTTTGACATGGAAAACCCTTGCGAGAAAAACCATGGGACGATCGGAGTCCAACCCTGAGAAGCCTTCGCGAATAAAATAAAGGAGTACACCCTCTACAAACTTCTTCCGATCCAAATCGGTTCCCCACAACACTTATGAGCAAGAATAATGATTAGAAAGCTACAAAGAATAAGGACGACGAGTAGATATTATCCGAACGCGATCCTCCTTCAAAAATGGCCTTCAATCCTCCTTCTCTCCCAAAGTTGCAATGGCACTCTTGCCTCTTTTCTCTCTCTTGTTCTTCAATGTTGTGTTGTAATTAGGGTTAGGAATAACCATGTATAAACCCCCTAATCAGCAGCAAAACCTGGACCGTAGGATACGATTTAATGGTGATAAAACACCCTGAAAAATGCTTCAGAGCCGACGACACAGAGCTCGGCCAGGACTCTGTCCAGGGGCAGAGTTCGGCCAGAACTCTGTGTCTAGCAACCAGCAAGGTTCTGGAACCAGAACACAGAGTTCGACCAGAACTCTCCCCTGGGGCAGAGTTAGGCCCAAACTCTGCCCCCCTCTCTCCAGCAGCTCCTATGGCAGCTCCCGAGTGTCTCAGTCATCTCCGACTGGCCTTGTTACCTCCCCGAGCTTCTCTGACACACAGACAGCGCTCGTCGCACTCCGGGATCTTCTCCATATAGGTTGGGAATCCCATCCACTCCAACAAATCTCCTCCTTCACAACTAGGTGGAGGAGGTCGTCATCCCGACGATCTGTCTGCAGTACTCAAACTTTTTCCTTGGTAGAACTTTCGTGAGAATGTCTGCTCCATTTGTAAACCTCATAATTTCTACTATGATTTTTTTTGGGTATTAATTTTGTACTTTGGATTTGTACGCCACATACAAGTTTGCATTTGTCGTATTCTCTCGTGAGTGCGAATATGTGCGAGGTACATATTTTAGAAAATATTTTATTATATAATAATATGGCTTTCAAATAATAGGTGATAAATATTTTATCTATTTTTAAAATACTAATAGTTGTGAAAAGCATCTCCTCGAAAATTGTCAACACTTTATGCTTTTATTGTAACAATGCTATTTAATTTAATTGGCCATTTAAAACTAGAATTACATGAATATTCTAGATTTATTCGAGCTACATGAATTTAATTCATGTATAAAATATTAATTTTCGTAATTAATAAATATCATTATTTCGAAAATAATATTTAGAATTATGAGAGATTTAAAATTTATTTATTTATGATAATTATTTTGGAAAAGATTTTTACTGAAGTCAATTTAAAACAAGATTTTAAATTTAGAATATGATTTATACAAATTGAATCGGATTTGGATTTGATCGAGTGTTTCAAAAATCAATTTGAACTAAATGATGGAATTATCCATCGGGGGGTTTAATCTAGTCCCAGTCCTTATCCGACTCGGAGCACCACCTCCAATATAAGGAGAGGCTCATTGTCCTTTTTCCAGGAATTTCTTCAACACCTCCAAAATAAATACAACCCAAAATTCGTGCATCGTGTCCGTGTCCCGCCGTCGCATGGTGTTCCCGAGTCGCGCCCTCTCCGACGAGGCACAGCCCTCCGTGAGCCGCCGTCGTCGAACCCTGCACCCCACTCCGGTCAACCGCGTCGAGCTCCGCCGGCGTCTACCCTCCGTAGACGATCCGACGTCCAGCTCGCGCCGCCGACCCCATCGGTGAGAAACCCCCTCCGATCTCCTCCCTACTTTCCCATCTCTCTCTTACTGTGACAAATTGGGGAGGAGCAGTATAGTGTTTTTTGAGGTTTATATTATTATTATTATTATTATTATTATTATTATTATTATTATTATTATGGTTATTATTATCATTACACTAATTTAGTTTATCATTACACTGATTTAGGTTATCATTAGTTTATCATCATTATTATTATTATTATTATTATTATTATTATTATTATTATTATTATTATTATTATTGTTATTATTATTATTATTATTACTACACTAATTTAGTTTATCATTACACTGATTTAGTTTATTATTACAAATCTGTAAATCATTATTAATATTTTATTAGTTACTTATTATTAGGATTATTATTAAATTTCTATAAAATATATAAGGTAGATAGTTTCCAGATTATATATGTTTATAAACTTTGGCTTGTCCATAGTTTTTGATCTAGAAGTCCCAAAATAATTTATAGAATTTCTGGTATTATTCAAAATAAATTAAGTAAATATTTCTTCTATTAAAAAATATATATTTATCAATTTGACAAACTTAGCATATTTTTGCTTAAAAATTTTTTTATATTTTTAATATTTACCTAAAATTTCTTCTACTAGTAAATATAATTCAAGTATTTTTCCTACAAATCCATTTGACTAAGGAAAACATATTTTTAAAGTAGTAGGAAAATTTTATAAAATAATAGAAATACTCTTCTCTTCAAATTCTCACCATTTGTCAACCTTACTTATGACTAAATCATGTTTTTCCTATTTTTCTGCAATCTCACCGAACAAGGCTATTGGACAATCGAAACTTGCCGGATTATTGCACTACAGCCGGCGTCACACCAGGCAAGACACCTTGCCTTTACTGTTTAATTTCCTGCTCAATATCATGCATGCTTTTCTTATTTTTAGCAAATATAAAGTTGTTATTTCAAAACTATATATAGATGTAAATTACTATATTTTATGCAATTGGCTTAGAGTTAAGGGACTACCATACGATTAGAGCATCTCATAAACTGTCACGATGTGCCACGGGTTGTGTGTGAGTTGTGAGTCGCATTTAACTACGGATTTGCGTATTGACCGTACATCGGTCCGTACAGGCCGTGCGTTAGGACATAAATGCTAATAGATTTGTGTAGAAGACTTGACAGTTATTAAGGATCAAACAGTGTCGTGGAGACGACGCATGTATAGTATCATGGGGAGGGAGGAGACAGTTATTAGCGTAGGGGCTACATGTTCAGTACGCACATAGATTTGGGCCGATAGTGTCTCGTATGAGCGCTACTTACTGCCCCGGGGCCGATAGTGACTCGAATGAGCGCTATATTCTGCCCATGGCTGATAGTGTCTCTTACGAGCGCTACCTACTGCCACTCTCTCTCTCCATCTATGTTGAACACCTAAGCTCCTGCGTAGAACTTTGTCTTCTAAAGTGTATTATTCCACATAGAATGGTTAGGAACCTTTACTCATATATATTTTTCTGTTGAGCTCTTACTATTCAGTTTATGGCACGATATTATGTGTCTTGTTACGTCCCTCTGAGGACCTGGTGATATCTCCAGGTGTATGTTTTTGTGATTTCCTGCAGGTGCTCAAGTTAAGGCCATGACTCGCGCTCTACTCCGTCGAGATGTTACTTTTGGATCATTATTCCCTTAGCTCGATCAATTCACTTTCTTTGTATATTTCTTTCCTATTTAAATTGGTTGATAGTGGATTTGTCTCCGTCCAATGATTGTATACATGAAAAACTCAAAGTTGCCTTTATATCATTATTTATCTTTGTGGATGAGATTAGTGTCTTGGCTTTCTACAGTTTACAGCTTATGTATACATACGAGCCTTTTATTTACTCGTACATATACAGCTGGCATAATACGTTTCTAGTCCTTCTATTTTGGGACTGGAGCGTTACACCATTGTCATCAGTATGAACCTTCTCAAGCGCCGCGTCCTTCTTTTCAACCACATCCCGTATCTAATGATACCGAGTCTCGATGTGCTTGGACCGACTATGAAATATCTGATTCTTCACAAGGTGAATAGCACTCTGACTGTCGCAAAGCCAAGTATACTGCTCTTGCTTCAGCCCCATTTCCTGTAATAGCTTCTTCATCCACAACAGCTCCTTGCAAGCCTCCATCGCCGTAATGTATTCCGCCTCCGTCGTCGATAAGGCAACACACTTCTGCAACCGTGACTGCCACGATACCGCTCCTCCAGCAAACATCATCACATAGCCCGAACTCGATCGTCTCGTGTCTACATCTCCAGCCATATCAGTATCGGTATACCCAACCAGCTTTGGCTCGCCACCAAAAGAAAATATTTAATTGGCAGTACCCTGAAGGTATCGTAGAATCCACTTGACCGCACTCCAATGTACCCTTCCATGATTTGAAAGATATCTGCTAACAGTGCCAACTGCATGAGCGATGTCTGGTCTCGTACACACCATAGCATACATAAAGCTCCCCACAGCTGAAGCATATGGAACCCACTCCATATCTTCCTTTTTGTCCTCGGTAGATGGATACTGCTCCTCAGTGAACTTAAAGTGGGCCGCAAGGGGGTAACTTACTTTCTTCGACCCGTCCATACCGAAATGCTGAAGTACCCGGTAAATGTACTTCTTTTGGGACAAATATAGCAGCTTGGATTCTCTCTCTCGGCTGATCTCCATCCCAAGATAGTCTTCGCTGCATCCAAATCCTTCATAGAGGAGGCCGCGCCCAGTTGGCGCTTCAACTCCGCCATCCTAGTGGCATTCCGACCTACTAATAGCATATCATCTATATAGAGCAATAAAATAATAAAATCATCATCGGCAAAATACCTCACAAATATACAGTGATCTGACGTCGTCCGTGCATAATCATGCTCTCCCATAAACGACTCAAACTTTCTATACTACTGTCTCGGAGCCTGCTTCAGACCATACAATCTCTTCCTCAACTAGTAGACCAAATGTGACTTGCCCTTCTCACAGAATTGCTCTGGCTGCTCTATGTATAACTCCTCCTCAAGATCACCATGGAGAAATGCTGTCTTCACGTCCATTTGCTCGACCTCCAAGTCGAGACTGGCTGCCAATGCTAGCACCACCCGAATAGACGAATGCTTGACGACAGGCAAAAAAATCTCATTATAATCTATGCCTTTCCGCTGACCGTAGCCTTTAACTACCAGCCTCGCTTTATATCGAGGGCGAGTAGCATCATCCGTCTGCTTCACTCTAAACACCCATCGATTCTTTAAAGCCATCTTGTTCTTTGGCAATCGTACCAGCTCATAAGTAGAATTGGCGTGTAAGGAACTCATCTCCTCCTGCATAGCCTCCATCTACTCCTGCCTATGTTCGTCTTCCATAGCCTCTGCAAAACTTTCGGGCTCTCCTCCGTCAGTCAATAGCACATACTCACCCGATGAGTATCTCGTATATGGTCGACGCTCTCTGTCGCACCTTCTCAGTGGAGCCACTGGTGCTGGCTGTATACCAATAGCCTCCTTTCCTTCAGGAACTGCCTCTCCGGCATGCTCATCCTCCTGAGGGACACCCTGACCATCATCAGCAGGCTGATGATCAAGGTTGAGAGCAACTCCATGTACTAGCTTCTCCATAATTGGATCCTCTGCGATGTCCTCTGGAAACTGCTCGAAGCAAAATGACTCTAACTCAGGCAATTCCTCAGCCTCAGAAGGCGTATCGGAATCCTGAGTGTTGGTCATGGTCTGATCCTCGACGAATACCACGTCCCTGCTTCTGTAGAGCTTTCTTTCCACCGGGTCGTAGAGTTTATAGCCAAACTCATCTCGAACGTAGCCGACAAAGACGCATCACCTCGTCTTCGGCTCAAGTTTGGACCTCTCGTCCTTCGGTACATGTATGAAGGCCTTATAGCCAAACACTCGCAGGTGATTGTATGACGGCTCTTTGCCTTACCATACTTTATCAGGCACATCATCCTACAAAGGAGCACTAGGAGATAAATTAATAACATAAGCAGCTGTGAGAAGAGCCTCACCCCAATAACTGTCCGGCAAATTTGCTTCTGACAGCAAACACCGTACCCTCTCCATCAGTGTCCTATTCATGCGCTCAGCTACACCATTGAGCTGAGGTGTCTTGGACGGAGACTTCTGGTGTCGTATCCCTTGCTCTCTGCAATAAGCATCAAAGGGACCGATGCATTCACCGCCGTTGTCGGACCGAACACACAATAACTTCTTGCCCGTCTCTCTTTCAACAAAGGCTTGAAACTCTTTGAAAGTAGGCAGCACCTGATCCTTGGTATTTAAGGCATAGACCCAAACCTTCCTGGAATAGTCACCAATAAAAGTTACAAAGTAAGAAGTACCACCAATAGATTTTACCTTCATAGGACCACAGACATTCGAGTGAATCACCTTCCTGTTCACCAAGTAGCTCATCCCCTTCTCGCTGATATGGCCGAGCCGCCTGTGCCACAACTCGGTAGGCGCATCAATGACTGCGTTCACCTCCTGTGCTTCCTATGTGCTCCCCTCCATATAGTAGAGACCGAACTTCTTGCTTCCTCTGGCAATCACCATCGAACCTCTGGAAAGCTTCCACTGACTATTCCCGAAGAGACCGAAGAATCCCTCGTCATCTAACCTTCCAACCGACACCAGGTTGAAACGGATATCAGGGACATGATGAACATCATTGAGAACAAGAACTGCACCCGTCTTCGTTCTCAAATGCACATCTCCAACGGCAACCACCTTTGACACATCTCCATTGCCCATCTTTAACACTCCACAGTCGCTTGTCATGTAAGTGGCAAATAGTGCCCTGTTGTGAGATACGTGCGCTAAAGCCCCTGAGTCCACCAGCCAAGAATTGTTATCGCAGGCGAGGTTTGTGATAACCTCATCACCTACGATGATCACATCGCCTCCACGTATCGAGGCCGCCGCTGTAGTGTTCTCGTCTTGCTTCCCCTTGTCACCTTTCTTCTCTCTCTTCCAAGCAAAACGGTTCCGCTTGATGTAGCCCTTCTTGCCACAGTGGTAACACTCCGAGTCCTCGTAATGACCCTTAGGCTTTCTTTTGCTCTTGTCTTTGCCACCACCTGGACCCCTGCTTTTGTCCTTTTTGGGGTTCTCTGAAACCAATGCCTCTGAGTGGTAGGATGTGGATGAAGTGCCCTGAGAACGTCTCCGCATCTCTTCATTCAGCACCCCGCTTTTGGCAAACTCCAGACTGACCATGCCCTCTGGAGCAGAAGCGATCATAGATACTTATACGGTCTCCCACGAGTCTGGCAATATACACAGCAGCCATAGTCCCTGAACCTCATCGTCGAACTTGACTTCCATTGAAGACAGCTGGTCAACCACGTCCTGGAAATCACTCAAGTGATCTGTAATAGACGCCCCATCTTTATACCGTAGACCCATCATCGTCCGGATCAGGAACAACTTGTTTACCCCGGTCTTCTTCGCGTACAAAGATTCTAGCTTATCCTATAACATTTTCGCGTGCTCAATATTGGCAACGTGGTTGTACACGATCTCGTCAATGAACTGCCTGATATATCCGTACACCTGTATATGCTCGAATTTCCAGTCCTTCTCGGATTTATCACTGGGCTTTTCGGATGCAAATATGGGCAGATGCAGCTTCTTGACAAACAAGTCTTTCACCTTGCTCCGCCAATAGTGATAATTGGTGCCGTTCAGGTTCACCATGCATACCGGTTTCGCGTCCATCTCCCTTTTCTAGTTTTCTTGTCAACTCCTGACACCCTTCTGAATTCCAGAACCTGACTTTGATACCATTTTGTTGGGAAAGAAACGCGAAAACCTTTCCCCAAACTAGATAGTACTTGCGAGAGAACCGAGCAATACAACGCACGAACCAAAACACCAAAAAATAAACCACGCAGACACAGAGAATTTTTGACGTGGAAAACCCTTGCGAGAAAACCCACGGGACGATCGGAGTCCAACCCTGAGAAGCCTTCACTAATGAAATAAAGGAGTACACCCTCTACAAACTTCTTCCGATCCAAATCGGATTCCCACAACACTTATGAGCAAGAATAATGATTACAAAGCTACGAAGAACAAGGACGACGAGTAGATATTATTCGAACACGATCCTCTTTCAAAAATGGCCTTCAATCCTCCTTCTCTTCCAAAGTTGCAATGGCACTCTTGCCTCTTTTCTCTCTCTTGTTCTTCAATGTTGTGTTGTGATTAGGGTTAGAAATAACCATGTATAAACCCCCTAATCTGCAGCAAAACCTGCACCG
The DNA here is from genome assembly GCA_029216955.1 of Iris pallida. Taxonomy (NCBI): domain Eukaryota; kingdom Viridiplantae; phylum Streptophyta; class Magnoliopsida; order Asparagales; family Iridaceae; genus Iris; species Iris pallida. The sequence continues at coordinate 1,918,412 of JANAVB010031820.1, forward strand.
TAGGATACGATCCAATGGTGATAAAACACCCTAAAAAATGCTTCAGCCCCGACGACACAGAGTTCGGCCAGAACTCTGTCCAGGGGCAGAGTTCGGCCAGAACTCTGTGTCTAGCAACCAGCAAGGTTCTGGAACCAGAACACAGAGTTCGGCCAGAACTCTTTCCTGGGGCAGAGTTCGAACCGAACTCTGTCCCCCTCTCTCCAGCAGCTCCTCTGGCAGCTCCCGAGTGTCTCCGTCATCTCCGACTGGCCTCGTCACCTCCCCGAGCTTCTCTGACAAACAAATGGCGCTCGTCGCACTCCGGGGTCTTTTCCACATAGGTTGGGAACCCCACCCACTCCAACAGCTACAACATGCACCGCTACTAAGGAACAAATGACATTAGGCATAGGCTTATTTTGCCCAAGGTTACAGTATCGGTATCGGAATCGGTATCGGACCATTCCTATGAGTATCGGTATCGGCAGTATCGGTAGTATCAGCGGTTTCGGAACGGAGTATCGAATTTTTTGGTATCGAAAAACAAATAATTATTAACATTTAAAAATTATATTTTATATATTTAGGCATAATTTTAAGTATTTCCAGTGTTATTTCTTAGTAGTCTAGTGTTATACATTCCTACGGTAACTCTCACTACAACAAATGAGATGTAAGCAATACCATTGTAATGAAGAAAAAAATCTAACTTCTCCTCTAGTGGGTAACTGGAGTAAAAAAATAGTGACTTTATGATTAATGTTGTCCAACTGATGTAGAAAGAAAGTGCCCATCACTTGCTGACATGGTGTTTGAATGCCAAATATGTATAACTTTTGTTAATGTCGGGAACGCCGGGGCACGCTTTTCGATGGAAAATACAGAAACTGAAACAGTTGTAAAGACAACGTTTCAAATGCAATTCCTTAAAGAAGGTTTTGCAACAGAGATCCAGAAGGATTCTGCAAATTACGAGATCTAAAAAGATATCGTAATTCACGAATAATCTAAAGAGATTTTCGTGATCGTAGCAAACTGGCAGCAGTGCCTTCTAAAAAGAAGATACTAACAGAACTGCTAAAGGCAACAGAAGGGTGACAGGCGAGAAATGGAATTGCTGGGGTGAATGATCACCATTGCTCAAAGCTTTATTCGTCCTCTGCGAACAGCTTTCAGAAACCAGCAAGGTTGACGAAAAACCTTGGAACACTCCTGCTCTTCTGACTCCTCGGAAGACGGCGAACTCCTCTGGCAATGGCTCTACTCTTCTCTCTCTGTTTCTGAAGTAACAGAACCCACGCGTACTAAAAAGTACTAGTGTTTGTGTTAAAAAACACGCTCACTACTCTGTTGTGTTAAAGAACACTTAGAGTTTTCTTCCTGGAATTCTGATTTCTCCAACACTGAGAGAGAGGAGAGAACCTGCATATATAGCCCACGGGGCGGTTGCCAAGCAGTTGCCTGAACTTCAGGGTAGTGGCTGAACCACTCCTGAACGTGCAGCAACTGCTGCAACTGTTTTCGCTCTAATATGCAGCCAGCCATACGCACATACGCACTCTACGCACACTGCATACGCTGTGCACACTGCATACGCTGCGCACACTGCGCACTCTATGCACGCTGCGTATGCTGTATACACTGCGCATACTGGGCTGCGTACTGGACTGCGTAACTGGGCCAGCGTAACTGGGCTCGCGTAACGGGCTGCGCAACGTGGTCGTGCAAGTAGCTCGCGCAACGAGCGCAACTTAAGCGCACTATGCGCCTAACGACGATGCTGACGTGCTAAGTGCAAAGTGCGCCAACAAAACGCCATATTATGCCTCATGAGCCCTTGAACCCGAGTCCGAGCCCGAGTTCGAGTCCGAGTCCGAGTCCGAGTCCGAGTCTGAGTCGCTAAGCTCCTACGGAGCTTAGCTCCATGGAAATAAATTTCCAAGAGCAAAAAACTTACAATTTCTTAATTGTTGATTAAGCCTTTATACCATTAATAATTAATTCCACATGGCACACACACATGTGCACTACATGTGCATCTCCATAAAGAGCAAAGACTCATATATATGGAGATACACATTCCTTTCTAGCCGATGTGGGACTAAAAACCAAAACAAAAGGCTAAAAACCCAACAATCCCCCACATATCTCTATATATATGAGTACGAGTGTTCCCCACAGTAACTGTCCATTATGCTTTTGGGATAGATGCCACTTAAGACTTGAATCTTGCCACGTGAGTCAAAAATCAAACTATAATACAAGAATGGACTAAGCCTTGAATTCTGCATCATAGCTGAAATTCTTTCCACTCACATAATGTAGTTACATGTGCTTCTGGCTACACATTAAAGGCCCTGTGCCAGCCTGGTTTCAGTGTATAATATTGGGCGTCTACAAGTTTACCCTCAAGAGACGGCCTAATATCTCTTTGTCCATACACTATAGGTGAGTTCTTTATTAAAGAGACATGGCATGAAGCGTCCAACGCTTTCTTTGCGATGCTACGCCGCTATGACATGGCCTTAAGCCGAGGACCTTACCCCGAATCACCGGGAACCTCATCGTAGTGTCATACTACCCGTAGCATGAGGTCTAGCCCCTTTGTAGTGCCAAACTACCCAGCATGAAGCCTTACGCTTCTGTGCGGTGTTACGCCGCTACGACATGGCTTGCAAGGCCGAGGCTTTATCCCTAGCCGGGTTTACCTCATTGTGGTGTCGTGCCACCCGTAACATGAGGAACACCTCCTCTTTGTAGTGCTGACTACATCCCTCTTTAATTCAATTTACATCATTAGGCCAACTGCCTATTTGCGGTGCTACGCCGCTGTGACTTGGCTAACATAGCCGAGGCTTTACCTCCTTCGAGAACCTCATGGTGGAGTCACCGCCACACATAGCATGGAGTCACACTCCTTGTAGTGCTGTGCTACCATGCTTCCTGTAAAGCATACCAGGCATTCACTCTGCCTGAGAACTCATTAAGGCAATTAAGCCAACCTTCCCACAGGAACCGTTTTCCGCAGAAAACAATAGTAGACAACAGTGGTTATAGGTCCGTAACCTCTCCATGCCCAATAGAACATGTACCCACCGTTCCTGATATTCTTTCGATTAGTGGTCCTCCCTTGAACCAAAAGCTAGATGCCTAGTAGATAAATCTTTGAACTAATAGCATAAAACTTTATGGTAGGAATACAATAATACAATATCAGAATGCCTTCAAGCCCATTTTATAAGCTGTGTCATCGACCAGCTGGAGCTTGAGGCCCTTGGTGAACGGATCCGCCAGGTTCTCCTGACTCCGAACATCAATTACTGCAATAACACCTCTCTTGATAAGATCGTGTACTGCCCTGTGCTTCAACCGTACAGTCCTCTTCTTCCCGTTGAAAAGGTCATTTGATGCCACCGCCGCAGTCGCCTGGTTGTCGCAGTATATTGGTATCGCCGGTATTTACGCCCCAACCACTGGAAGATCATACATGAGCTCCCGAAGCCATTCTGCTTCCTCGGCTGCGGTATCAAGTGCAAAGAACTCAGATTCCATGGATGACCGCGAGAGCATAGTCTGCTTTTTCGACTTCCACGATATAGCAGCTCCACCCATTGTGAAAATGTATCCACCTGTGGACCTCTCGCTCTCCACCTCTGAGCACCAACTGGCATTGCTGAAGCCTTCCACTACCGACGGATCTCCGTTGTAGTACAGTACATATGTCTGAGTCTTCTTGAGATATCTCATAACCCGTTCCACAGCTTTCCAGTGTTCAACACCTGGATTGCTCGTAAAACGACTCAGCATTCCCACGACGAAAGCTATGTCAGGCCTTGTAGCAGTAGTAGCATACATCAAACTCCCGATTACGCTTGCATACTCCAGCTGTCTGACGCTTTCCCCTGAATTAGGCTTCAGCTTCAGATCACACCTGTACGGCATATCGATCCCTGGTAGATCCCGATACCCATAACGAGTGATCATTTTCTCAATATAATGAGACTGTGACAGCGCTAGTCCAGTGTCTGTCCGGATGATCTTGATCCCTAAGATCACATCAGCTTCCCCCAAGTCCTTCATACTGAACTTGCTTGAGATGAATTTCTTTATCTCCGTGACACATCTAATATCCGTACCTAGGATAAGCATGTCGTCCACGTACAGACAAATGATCACACCTCTTCCATCAGCAAACTTCGTGTAAACACACTTGTCCGTATCGCTGACCATGTAGCCATTTGACCTTATAACTTTGTCAAATTTCTCATGCCACATCTTGGGAGCCTGTTTAAGACCGTACAAGAATTTTACCAACTTGCAGACTTTGTCTTCAAGACCCCTGATGACAAATCCCTCTGGCTGTTACATGTAAATCTTTTCGGTCAGCTCGCCATTTAGGAAAGCCGTATTCATATCCATCTGATGTATCACCATCTTATGTATTGCTGCGAGAGCAATCAATATTCTGATGGTGGTCATCCGGGCTACTGGAGCATACGTGTCAAAATAGTCAATCCCCTGCTTCTGAGAAAATCCCTTGGCTACCAACCTAGCCTTGAACTTGTCAATAGTTCCGTCTGCTTTCATCTTTTTCTTGAAGATCCATTTGCATCCGATGGGTTTCGCTCCTTCAGGAAGATCAACCAACACCCAAGTGTTATTTGAGGTGATGGAATCAATCTCATTGTCAATCGTCTCCTTCCAGAAAACCGCGTCTCTGGTCTTCATCGCCTCATCATAGGTAAGCGGATCTGCTTCCACATGATAGGTGACAAAGTCACTTCCGAAGTCCTTCGGCCTCCTCACATGCTTAGCTGACGGCTCAGCTTGTTCTGGTTCAACCGTTGTATCAACAACAACATCTTCTTGGACCACATCTTCATTGAAGACTTCAGTCTCTTGTGCACCCTCATTATTCTCCGGAACATCCGAAAGAACAATATTCTTGTGCCTTGCAAACTTGTCTTCAAAATATTCTGCATCGCGAGATTCAATGATATGATTTGACTCAATATCAAGAAATCTCCGAGCATCACTCTTCTCGGCATACCCGAAGAAGATCGTCTTTGTAGTCCTTGTCCCAAGCTTCTGAATTTTCAGATCTGGAAGCTTAACATAAGCCAGACACCCCCACACTCGAATAACATTCAAGTTAGGTCTGACCTTAAACCAAAGTTCATGAGGAGTAACGTCAGAAGTTGCATGAGGCACTCTATTTAGAATAAAAGTGGCAGTCAATGCAGCTTCTCCCCAGTAGCACTTAGGAAGGCCAGCAGTCAACAACATTGAGTTTATCATTTCAGTTAACGTCCTGTTCTTCCTCTCAGCTACTCCGTTTGATTGAGGAGAGTACGGAGCCGTAGTCTCATTGACAATTCCATGTTCTTTGCAGAACGATGCGAATTCATGAGACCTGTACTCCCCACCTCGATCACTTCTTATCCTTTTGAGTTGTTGTCCAGTCTGCCGCTCAGCTTCGGCTCTGAACTCCTTGAACTTCTCGAATGCTTCGTCTTTAGCCTTCATCAAGTAGACGAACGCATACTTTGAGAAGTCATCGATGAAGGTTATGAAATACTTTATCCCGGCCTTTGTAGAGAACTGTTTGAAGTCACAGATATCGGAGTGTACCAACTCCAAAAGATCTGTACTTCGATTAACCCGAGGAAAGGGTTTTCTTGTGATCTTTGTTTGAGCACAAACTTCACATTTCTCTACCTTACCCCCACATTTGGAGATAAGTCCTAGACTAGACATTCTGTTTATTCGTTTACAATGAACATGTCCTAGCCTATTATGCCACAACTCAAGAGTATAAGCAGAAGGAGTGATTTCATTAATTACACTAATTACATTGGACTGATTTACAAGCTGAATCTTGAACATTCCTTCGGTATAAAAAGCTTTCCCGAAATATGTTTCCTTGATAGACATCACCATCTGGCCAGCATTGATGTCCATTCTGAGACCTGTATTGCAGAGTAAGTCTTCCGAGATCAGGTTCTTGGCGATAGCAGGTACGTGCTTCACGCCTTGAAGCGTCAGAGACTTGCCAGAAGTCAGCTTCAGAATAACCGTCCCGATCCCTAGAACTTCAGCTTGTGCTTGGTTCGCCATCACAACCGCTTCAGAAGTGGGTGTGTAGGTGGTGAACCACTCCTTACTGGAGCAGACATGGCAGGTGGCTCCAGTATCTACCCACCAGTCTGAATCAGATCCTACAGCATCAACCTGTCCAATCATAGCAATTACATCAGTAACCATTGAGACTTTGCTAGGCTCACCTTGCTCTGATTTCTTGGCCGGTGCTGTGCATTCACTTTTGAAATGGCCCAACTGGCCACACTTGAAACAAGGCATCTTTGCCTTAGATTTCTTTGATTTGAAAGAAGTTCCCTTAACATTCAAGTTGTTAGGGTTCTTCTTCTTCTTCTGGAAATCTGCACGCTTTTCCTTTCCCTTTGGTTCCCTTGATGAAACCAAATTTGCGTTAGCCATCTGCTTGGAAAGCGTGTCAACTTTATGTTGAGCCCTCATCTGGTCTTCTACATAAATTTCCTGCAGGAGATCTTCAAGGGTGATCTCCAGCTTCTTCCTATGCATGTTTGCATAGAACTTACTCCACCCAGCGGGGAGCTTTGAGACAATCCCTCCAACAAGAAACTTGTCGGGGAGGGACATAGCCTCGTCTTCCAACTTCTGTCGCAGCTTCAGAAATTCTTTGACCTGCGGCAGCATGGACTTCTCGTCCTCAAAGAGCCATTTGTGATATTTTTCAACCACAAATATTTTGCTCCTGTTCTTGTCTTCTTCGTACAGTTTTTCTAGAGACTCTCATATGTCTCTAGCGATATTCTTCTCAGAATAGGATTCTGCTAGGGAATCCTCCATAGCATTCAGGATAAGCAACCTGCAAATGCTATTCTTCCTTCTCCACTTGGCCTGAAGTTTAGTAGCCGCAGAGATTGCGGCAACAGACCCAGTATCTGGAACGGTAGGTTCCTCTTCAAGAAGCACGTGATCCACGTCTCTGAGTTGAAGAGTGAGATAAACCTTCCTCTTCCAGACTTGATAATGCTCTCCATCAAACTTCTCTAACTTACAGAAGTCAGTGTTTAGGAGTGAAGCATTAATATTTTCCATCGTAGAGTTAAAGCTTTGAGATTGTTAATGCCGAGAACGCCGGGGCACGCTTTTCGATGGAAAATACAGAAACTGAAACAGTTGTAAAGATAACGTTTCAAATGCAATTCCTTAAAGAAGGTTTTGCAACAGAGATCCAGAAGGATTCTGTAAATTACGAGATCTAAAAAGATATCGTAATTCACGAATAATCTAAAGAGATTTTCGTGATCGTAGCAAACTGGCAGTAGTGCCTTCTAAAAAGAAGATACTAACAGAACTGCTAAAGGCAACAGAAGGGTGACAGACGAGAAATGGAATTGCTGGGGTGAATGATCACCGTTGCTCAAAGCTTTATTCGCCCTCTGCGAACAGCTTCCAGGAACCAGCAAGGTTGACGGAAAACTATGGAACACTCCTGCTCTTCTGACTCCTCGGAAGACGGCAAACTCCTCTGGCAATGGCTCTACTCTTCTTTCTCTGTTTCTGAAGTAACAGAACCCACGCGTACTAAAAAGTACTAGTGTTTATGTTAAAAAACACGCTCACTACTCTGTTGTGTTAAAAAACACTTAGAGTTTTCTCCCTGGAATTCTGATTTCTCCAACACTGAGAGAGAGGAGAGAACCTGCATATATAGCCCACGGGGCGGTTGCCAAGCAGTTGCCTGAACTTCAGGGTAGTGGCTGAACCACTCCTGAACGTGCAGCAACTGCTGCAACTGTTCCCGCTCTAATATGCAGCCAGCCATACGCACTCTACGCACACTGCGTACGCTGCGCACACTGAGCACTCTACGCACGCTGCGTATGCTGCGCATACTGCGCGTACTGGGCTGCGTACTGGGCTGCGTAACTGGGCCAGCGTAACTGGGCTCGCGTAACGGGCTGCACAACGTGGTCGCGCAAGTGGCTCGCGCAACGAGCGCAACTTAAGCGCACTATGCGCCTAGCGACGATGCTGACGTGCTAAGTGCAAAGTGCGCCAACAAAACGCCACATTACGCCTCATGAGCCCTTGAACCCGAGTCCGAGCCCGAGCCCGAGCCCGAGCCCGAGTCTGAGTCCGAGTCCGAGTCGCTAAGCTCCTACGGAGCTTAGCTCCATGGAAATAAATTTCCAAGAGCAAAAAGCTTACAGTTTCTTAATTGTTGATTAAGCCTTTATACCATTAATAATTAATCCCACTTGGCACACACACATGTGCACTACATGTGCATCTCCATAAAGAGCAAAGACTCATATATATGGAGATACACATTCCTTTCTAGCCGATGTGGGACTAAAAACCAAAACAAAAGGCTAAAAACCCAACAAATTTGTGTAGAATCAAACAATAAATTATTTAATTTGGACCAGAACACATTATATGTGGAGTCCAATTCCATTAACAAGTTATTAAGGAAAAAAAGGTATTGCTAGCTTATAACATTGAACTTTGGTCCATGTATAAATCCAAATACCAAAGAAGAAAAAAAATAGGGATAAGGGTGGCAAAAAGGACAAAAACTATTTTAATACCTTTTTTTTGGTCAAAAAGGGCATGAATTAATTATTTATCTTTCGATCTTGGGCCATTTCCTGTAGTTCTGGATCCTACGAGCAATGCGGGACAACCTGTAAAGAGACCTTGCAATTAAGAACACTGTATGTGTCTACTATTGAAGTTCTGCAAGTGAGACCATCATAACCTTATTAAGGTCAACACGAATGATATAATAATACAACATTTCTTGCTAACGTTTTGATAAATATTATGGACATTAAAGGAAGTAGCAGAAATAAACATCAAGTAACTATAATTGTATGGTTTCACACAGCCTGTTACGTTTAAACCTACTACTTCGATTTTGATAAAATTGAATGAAGCTCCTACTTTTTGTTTATTATCTTATTAGTGTTACAAAATTACATTTACATGCGGCATAATTAGTATAGATGGATGCACAGGTGCCACTTTCTTAAACCTCTGGAGTTTGGCACAACCACCTACTTTCTACATTGTCTATCTTTTAAAATACATCTACAGAGACGAGAAATAGTGCACTTACACTGGTGAAATGTCAAATAATTAATGACAATAGATTTTTGAATTTGTACACCTGCACCAGCAGTCATAATCAGAAAAAGAAAGTCCATGTGAATTCCAGTGTCGCGAATATCTAGTAGAGTTTCTTGAAAGTTTGCAACTTGGATTAGCTTTCAGAATAGCTTTAGTGAAAAGTTCACTCATATTTTATAATATCTAGAATCGTTGCCATTTTTTTTCTCCTAAATAACTTTATTCAATTTTTTTCCAATACTAAATGATTTAAAAGTCGTATTTTCTGGAGCACAAAGTTACTATATGCTTCAATCCTGTATACTTTCTTTCTACTAAATTAAAGGTTTAATTAGAGTTTTTGTTTTGTTTCTGTATGTGTATGCATGCTCACCAGAAGATACGTTTGATTTGTCAATTCTATATTTTCAAAAGAATCTAATAACATGGTTATTAGAAGATATACCTGGCTTGTACAAAAATTGGAACCATCATATGAAGATAGAAGCCTCCATCTATTTATTGACCCAAGATTGACTCATTTGCATGATGTGTTTCTTGTTCTCAGGTCAAAATTTCTGTTATTTGCATGGGAGCATATGGGATGAGATACTCTTTAGGAACAAATATGGTTGATTAGATGATGAATGACAGTCAGGAGAAGGGAAATAAAGCCGAGAAGCATCAATTCTGGGTACGCGATACTTCCAAATATTTTGTCAGCAATAGTCATTATAGGAATGTTACTTGAAGAAAAAAAACCTGTGAGCCTACATTAGTACTTAAGACTCTGCATGCCAGAAAAGAGAAACTAGAAAAGTAGGTCAACAATGTAGCTCGCGTTTGGTTTCAATACATTTATTTCGGAAAGTAGGAAGACTTTTTATGTAACTGAACTTTACAACATTCAGCCCCCTATGAATGTTACTGAAGTAGCTATTATGATCATATTAACAACAAAACTGATACCGGGTCAGACATGACATGTTCATCCAACCCTTTGAGAATAATACTCGAGTCTTATCCACTATACAATAGTTTCTATATATGTCGGATAGCATTTATTTTTCTTAAAAATATAAGTTATTGAGATGCTATATAACCAGATATTAAGGTATTAGGTATATTTGGTCTGTAAATTATGACCATTTCTTAAGGTTATTTTTTGTTCATGAGAATCTAAGAAGTCAGCGCTTGAGGGCGCTGTCCGAGCTCTCTAGCCTAGTGGTAATAGAGCGGACACCCGGAGGGACCGGTAAGATTCGAGTCTCCCAATTGTGTGTGTGCGTGGGATTTCAAAAAAAAAAGTTTGACGGCACTGGTAATTAACTAACACGGCATCAGAGATTTACATCGGTTCAACTCTCATCTAAGTATATATCGTGTGGCTCGGTGATTGCACTGATCAAACTACTACTACTAATCTTCTGATAACCAAATGCTAGCTAGTATAAGTGTATTACAATGTGTACTTTAATGTCATCCAGGACATTTATTACTTGTCAGGAACAACAGCAATATGGAGTGAAAGAAGGTTCAAATGATGGTTGATCTCTGTACTTTATTGAGCGGCTAATTAATTTTACTTTGCATATATATTGATGGAAAGAAATGAAAAGATAAATATAATTAATTGGATCTATTTTAAGGACCTGCTAACAAAAGAAGGAAAAGCCTTACATAGAATTAGGTTCACCGAGGTTTTTGATATCTGCCCTTTGCCACAGCAGTAAAGACTAAATAATACTTGGTCCTGAATTTCTTCATTGGTACGAAAACACTTTTTGATGTCTGCCCTTTGCCACAACAGTAAAGACTAAATAATACTTCGTCGTAAATTTCTTCATTGGTACGAAAACACAACCCCCTTGCTACAATGTGCGTTATAAGAGTTTCTTCATTATATATATATATATATATATATATATATATATATATATATACGTGCATATGTGCACGTACCTTGCACGTATATATATATATATATATATATATATATATATATATATATATATATATATATATATATATACTAGCATATGTGCACGTACCTTGCACGTATTTTAATATTTTTTTAATTAACTTAGAAAGATTCTTTAGGAAGACCAAATGATAGTCTTCGTAATTACTAAGTTGTCCTTATTAAAATTAATGAACCATTTTTAATTAGTATAGACATGTAAGGGTATTTTCGGAATTCAAAAGTTTCACCATCAAGTTTTCATATATATATATATATATATATATATATATATATATATATATATATATATATATATAGCCCCCTTCTTATACGGGATAAGTTTACATATATAAGTTTTCATATATATATATATATATAGCCCCCTTCTTATACGGGATAAGTTTACGGGAAGGGATAGAGCAATTTCTTACGGAGAGAAAAGAAACTCAAAATATCTGGCCAAAACATACGTATGTTTCTCTTCTGAAATTTATTTCTCTTTAATATTTAAATCTCTACTCTCTACTCTTAAAAACAAACATATCTCTATCTTCAAAAATAAGGCTTATCTATCAATTTAGTTTTAAACACAGAGGGATTTATTTATTTTAAAAAACATAGATAGATAAATTATTCCATTTACTTTTTTAACTAAAGATAATTTAAAAAAAAAAACTATCCTTAGAAATAAATATACCTTTAAAAATTATATTTAAAATATTAATTTTAATGTTAATCTTAATATTAATATTAATGTTGATATTAATTTTTATTTTTTATTTTTACATTAATTTAAATTTTAATGTTAAAGTTAATTTTAATTTTAATTTTAATTTTAATTTTAATGTTAATGTTAATGTTAATGTTAATGTTAATGTAAAAATTAATTTAAATTTAAATTTGTTTTAAAATAAATTTAAATCTAAATCTAATTTAATTTTAATTTTATTGTTAATGTTAAATTAAATTTAAATTTAAATTTATTTTTGTTTTTAAATAAATTTAAATCTAAATCTAAATTTAAATTCTAATCTTAATTTTAAATTATATTCTTAATCTTAATCTTAATCTTAATCTTAATTTTAATATTACATTTTAATGTTAATGTTAATGTTAATGTTAATGTTAATGTTAATATTAATGTTATTGTTAAATTAAACTTAATGTTAATGTTGAAATTAAAATTAAAATTAATATCAACAATAAAGTTAGCACCAAAAAACTAACATGAGAAATAATATTAAAATTAACATTAATATTAAGTATATTTTTGAATAACATTTTAAAAAGATATTTACGTTTAAAGATAAATTTTTTTAAAACAATCCATCTCTACTTTAAAAAATTATAAAATTAACTTTTATATCTCTATTTTTTGAACAAATAAATAAATTTCTCACTATTTAAAAAACAAATAGACTTATCTTTAAAATAGAAATAGGTTCCTTTTTTAAAGGAGAGACCTAACATTTTTAAAGTGAAAGAAATAAGGAAGAGAACCATATGTATATTTTCTCATCCCGTAAGTTTATCCCGTAAGTTATTCCCGTAGGAGAAGCTTTCTGTATATATATATATATATATATATATATATATATATATATATATATATATATATATATATATATATATATATATTTTATATATATATATATATATATATATATATATATATATATATATATATATATAACAAAAAAGAATATATACATATATGTGTGTGTGGTGTTATATAAAAGTTTCTTCATTGTTATTTCTTTTTGAAAATGGTAATTATGCCTGGGAATCGATCTCCTGACCACTCAGGCCACATTGCCTCACTACTACCACTACGCTACAGGTCATTAACAATTTCTTTGTTGTTATATATATATATATATATATATATATATATATATATATATATATATATATATATATATATATATAACAACAAAGAAATTGTTAATCTACGCTACAGGTCATTAACAATTTCTTTGTTGTTATATATATATGGACAATGAAGATATGTTCAAAACAAGAATAACATCATGTATCATATTTATATTATATACAACAAATTTAATTAAAAGCCTACACATATGCTTTGTATTTGAAAAACTTGTTAACTAACACAAATTAGTTAGGTTAGGTTATATATATGATGGCATGTGTAAAATATATCAACAAGGAATATTAATGTAATACTGACATCTCTCAACTCAACAACGGAATACTGATGTAAAATAGATCACAACATGTCTTAACAAAGAATTGTTAATGGTCATAAATTTGGTAGGACAAATTAACTAAGACACGAACTAGTTAGGTTATGTGATCTAAATTGTGTGAATAATAAGCCCCATATCCTGATCTAACCTGAAGCTGTATGTATGGGTATGCTTGGATAAATGTTAGTTATAGTCTTCTTATGAATATTCAGATCTCTTGAAAGCTGAACCGACTCATATCCTATCTCCAGAAGGGCTATAGATTTATGAGTTATGGAAAGGAGGATGAGCAACAAATTACATTACCTTTGGGGTTCTTTTCGATCTCTATGCTTCTTAGTTCTACCAATCATGGGGTAAGAAAAAAAATAACATATAATTGAAGGCATATTGACAGGTTTCCTTGAAAATAATAAGCAGAGCTTCCCATCATCAGTATCCTATTGGCTGTGAAAACTTTAAAAGAGTAAAATGACACTAACCTTCTTTTAGTTTCTGTAGAGCCTCATGTAGAGCTTCGTGATGGTTACCTTTCAAAAACTGAAAAAAGCCATAGATATCATCAAATGTTTCTAATTTCGGTAAAAATGAAAAAAAGATATGACAAAGCAATAGCAAAGCTAAGTTAGTGCATGTTTTTAAATTTTGGAAGTCACTGGTGAAAAGGAAGGTACAATAAAAATTTGCCACTACTCATGTTAAATTTCATATATTTTCAAGATTTTGGTCTGGTACAGCAAGGTAGATTCTTATGAGACTCAGGTCGAGTTGACATGGTTTAGTAGTCTATGCCATTGACAGCAAGGTAGATTCTCATGAGACTCAGGTTGAGTTGACATGGTTTAGTAGTCTATGTCGTTGATAATCATAATTACTTTCACCCCCCATTGAGAGAATCAAATTACCTACAGTTCTACTAATCGGACACTTTGAACTGTCTTTCTTGAATTTCACATAATATTCTTTTTTTTACACGTCCTTTGATGTTTATTTCCTTTCATATTTTCCAAATTACCTACAGTTCTATTTGAGACCTCCACAACTATGAAACCACATACCAATACTCCTAAGAAGATTCTGAAACTGATTCCGATACCCCACAATATGAACCTTGGTTTTTCATAGTACAAAGAACAAAAATAATATCATGTAGCTGAACCCCATAAATTGGAAATATGTGAACTATTGAACATTTTGCATAGAAACGTAGATTTAGAAAGAAGGAATTTCATAACGAAAACACTTGAACATTTAAGTGGTGATGGAGGATTCATATAAAATAGAACCTCAAGCTGGCCAATTGTAACATGTTGTTAATTCATCTTCGTGAAAATAAAAATATTGAACATTGAGAAATAGAAACCCTAGATGTTGTGTCACGTCCCAGAACCAGAATACTGGAGAGCGGGAGACGGACACAGCCAGCTACGTACATTGAAGTATAATCTACCTCGATATACGGTCATGACAGTCTAGATGCATGAGGGTTTATCTACAAGCCAACAGTCTCTTATGGTCATGAACAAGCCTAGTGTCTCAATCTCAAGCAAGTAAGTAAATGTTACAAGATGTTAGATCATCAGACATACAAGATAATGTGTCCCAAACATTACATATTCAGATGATCATGAAGCTAGTCATACAAAATGAGATGACTAGCAAGAGTTCCAGTCATACATGATCAACCCTAGGATTTGTCAATCATGTTACAGCCCGTAGGCAGACAGTAAGTAAAGTTGCAAACGAGCTAACACTTGCTCGGCGGCTAAACGCCTCAAAAGAATATTTTTACAAGAGAGTGGGAGAGCAAAATAAGAACCCACTCGTTGCCAGTGTTGCGCCTAGTGGTCACCATCTGGCAGGAAAGCTGAAGGATCCTCGAGTCCTACTCCAAAATCTGGCCATACAAAACCAGCTGGGTCAGACCCCAGAAAGAGCAAGTGCCATAAGGGAGGCTTCACTTAGGAACTAAAACCAGCAAGTTAGAACACAACGCATAATAATAACAAGAAAACCAGAAATAGGATAGTAGGGTGATAAACGATAAGATAACTAAGAAACTATTCTGGTAACCAAGTTACAACCCGTAAACCAAACAAGGACCGGAGTTGTGACTCTTCGCCTGAACAGGACTTAGTCTCTAACCAATTATCGACAAGAGTAAAGCATGAACAAGCATGTGCTGAAATAGTCATAGACTGGCATTTCTTAGACAAGACTAGACCACATCCATCAATCACGGCCAAGCAAAGAGTACGGCTTAATACTTTAACTAACTAGGGTTATCACAAGCCTATTTACTAGCAAGATGCAATGAGATGTTTCCGCAGTCACAAGCCCTGCAGCTATCTAGGTTATCCAGGCGAGGTTCATTTAAGAGTTATCAAGAATTATTAGGTGGCTTGGTGTGCAACACATGACAGTGTGCATAGAACTTGTTTCATGAAGTGTCCCACATGACAGTTGGCTGGAAATGTGCCCTACTCGACGGCAGGCTACAAGTCCCTCAGGTGTGGCTGGGATAATGGGATCGCCTGTAACTGAAAATATCTCCCTATATGAACTACTTGATCAATCTAGTCATTAACTTAGTCAGATTCAGCATAAATCCCTGACCGTGGAAAATAAGGAATTCATGTCCTAGACATGACGCAAGACGAGATATGCAGCTTATACAGGAACAATCAAGAAAATTATCAACGGTATTAAGACAAGAGTTACTTAGCAAGTCAGGGTAGCTGTTGCAACAACGTTCAAGATTATCATGTCATGTCAGGTTACTTGTTACTTGTCAAGATTACTTGTCAGGAGTGCGCTTCGACGGGCCACTATCAAGATTGTTCATGTCCAGTTACTTGTCAAGAGTACACCATGACGGGTCACTATCGTGTTCTATCCTTACATTATCGTGTTCTATCCTTACATTATCATTCTCATATTTTGAGTTTTTCAAGATTCCACCTACAAAACAACTTAAATAGGCAAAAACAGTAAAATAGAGCAATTTCGGCGCATGGGATTCCTGCACAATCCGTGCATGGGACTTTCTACACAATTCGCGCATAGGAATTTCTGCACAATCCGCGCATGGAAATTCCTGCACATCTGCGTATGGGAATTCCTGCACAATCCGTGCATGGGAATTCCTGCACATCCGTGCATGGGAATTCCTGCACAATCTGTGTATAGGAATTCCTGCACATCTGCGCATAGGAATTCCTGCACATCCGTGCATAGGAATTCCTGTACATCTGCGTATGGGAATTAAACTCACGTCGCGTCTTCAGTACATGCGCGTAAGGAACCTACGCGTATGACACGCTCGGAGTCAAGGGATGCGTTGTCGGGACTTTACGGCACATGGCCTCTCGGCGCATGGCCTCCCGGACGCATGGGGTTCATCGTCCCCAAA
Organism: Iris pallida; assembly: GCA_029216955.1. Lineage (NCBI taxonomy): Eukaryota > Viridiplantae > Streptophyta > Magnoliopsida > Asparagales > Iridaceae > Iris > Iris pallida. Next base: position 1,935,141 of record JANAVB010031820.1, read on the forward strand.
CAGCAAGTTCAGCCATGAAAGTCCTAAAAACTTCATGTGGCCATAACTTCCTCATTCGAAGTCGAAATCAAGCGGTTCAAAAGCCAAAATTGGGTAGAATTGAATTTTCTACAACATGGAACCGTTAGATTTCAAAAATAACTAAGTTTTAGAGATCAAAACCAAGAAAAAACCAAAAGTTACAAACTTAGATCTACAAGAATCCATCCATTAATTCCAAAAATGTCAAGTTCTAAAGAGGCTTAGAATCAAGTAAGGAAGAGAATGGAACAATAAAACTTGAGATCCATCATGAAACAAGTTGTACTTGCCTAGGCTTGGTAGGTGGGAGGAGTAAATGAAGAAGATGAAGAAGTAAATGCAAATAATAGAGGAGAGAGAAGAAGTTGACTTATATAGCAACCCCTCTCATCTCAACCCAAAATAAACCAAACCAAACCAAGCCAAGCCAAGTCAAGTCATATTGAACCAAGTTGAACCAATCAAGTCAAGATTTTAACCAAGGCTAAGCTAAGCAAGATAAGTCAAAATATGGACCACATGACAATTGTCAAAAATCCGTATACGTATCCTGAAAAATACGTATAACGGGAAACGGGAGTGACAACTCTAACCACCTTAAAAGAATTCCGTCCTCGAAATTTAATCAAAAGGCTAGAGATGTCGGGACAAGCTATACTAATCACAAGTAATATATGACTAAGCAATCAATCATAGAATCATTTATGCAAGCAAGAAATTAAAGCATAAGGCATAAGAAAGACATTATACCTTATGTGTCAAACATGTGTGGATATCGCGATCGGATATCATCCTCACGCTCCAACGTTGACTCACCCAAAGAGTGATGACCCCAAAAAATACGGACTAGCTTAATAGTCTTGTTCTTGAGTGCCTTCTCTCTTCGGTCCAATATGGATACGGGCCTTTCCTTATACGAAAGATTGGTACCAACCAATTCCGAATGATCAAGGATATGGCTTGGATCCGAAATATACCGTCGCAATTGGGATACATGGAATACGTCATGTACCTTACGCAACGACGGTGGAAGAGCGAGACGATAGGACACATCGCCTACTCGCTCGAGAATATCAAACAGCCCTATATACCTAGGACTAAGCTTTCTCCGTATGTCGAATCGAATGACGCTACGGGTACGCAAGATCCTAAGGAATACGTGGTCGCCGATAGAGAACTCAAGAGGACGCCGATGCGAATCGGCCCATTGACGCTGACGATCTTGTGCAACTCGAAGATGATCTCTGACTCGTCTGACTACCTCGATAGTCTATGAAATCATTTTTGGACCAAGCATCTGCCTCTCGCCTACATCATCCCAGGCTAAAGAAGATCTGCACTTCCTGCCATACAATGACTCGAAAGGTGCCATCTTAATACTAGCCTAGAAACTGTTGTTGTACGAGAAATCCACTAGGTGCAAGTGATCTTCCCACGAACCACCGAAGTCAAGTGTACATGATCATAACATATCTTCGAGAGTCTGAATCGTGCGTTCTGACTGACTATCTGTCTGCGAATGATATGTTGAACTGAACTTGAGACGAGTCCCCAAACTCTCTTGAAGACTCCGCCAAAAGTGAGATGTGAATCTCGAATCTCTGTCTGATATGATACTAACTGGCACTCCATGCAATCTGACTATCTGTCTGAGGTACATCTCTGCAAGCTGATCTGTTGACTGGCCAATTCTGAAGGAAATAAAATGAGCTACCTTCGTAAGCCGGTCAACTATAACCCAGATAGCATCTCTCCCAGCTGGAGATTTAGGTAATCCAGTTACAAAATCTATGGTAATATGCTCCCATTTCTATTCTGGGATCGATAAAGGTTGAAGAAGTCCAGCTGGTCTCTGATGTTCAGCTTTAACTTGTTGGAAAACTAAATAACGAGAGACAAACCGGGCTATCTCCCTCTTCATACCATTCCACCAGAAATGCTGACGGATATCACGATACATCTTTGTACCAGCAGGATGAATTGAATACTGAGAACTGCGCCTCTGCCATGATCTTTTGTCTGATATCACCACTAGGTACACAAAGACGTCTTCTATGTCGGAGAGTACCGCCTTCGTGTATATATAACTCTGTTCTCTTTCCTGCTTCACATTCTTCCCTAAGCCGCTGAAGCTTAGAATCTGTTGACTAAGCTATCTTAATTCTCTCAACTATTCTGGATTGAACTTGCATGCTGGCCATCAATGCCACATTGGTAGGAAGAACAACTTCAATACCCATCTTCTGAAGGTCTGCTAACAACTCTGGTTGTGATGTTAGAAAATAAACTCCGGCTCTTCTGCTCAACGCATCTGCAACTACGTTGGCCTTCCCAGGATGATACTACAAGTTGATATCGTAATCCACAAGTAGCTCTAGCCACCTCCTCTGACGCATGTTAAGATCCTTCTGAGTGAACACATACTTAAGACTCTTGTGGTCAGTAAAAATCTCCATCCGATCTCCATATAAGTAATGCCTCCAAAGCTTAAGTACGAAGACCACCGCTGCTAACTCAAATTCGTGGGTTGGGTAATTCCTCTCATGATCACAAAGCTGACGTGACGCATAAGCTACTACCTTCCCATGCTGCATCAAGACACAACCTAATCCCTTGCCGGAAGCGTCGCAATAAACTGAAAATCCTCCAGTCCCATCTGGAAGCGTGAGAATGGGTGATGTCATCAATCCTTTCTTCAACTTCTCAAATGAACCCTGACACTCTGCTGTCCAAGAAAATTGAACATCCTTGCGGGTCAAGTGCGTCAATGGTGCTGAAATTCGAGCAAAGTTTGATACGAACTGCCGGTAATAGCCGGCCAATCTAAGGAAACTACGAACCTCTACTGCGGTGCTGGGAACTGGCCATGTCTCTATAGCCACTATCTTCTGGGGGTCAACTTCCAGTCCACCACTAGTGATGATGTGACCTAAGTACGAAATACGATCAAGCCAAAATTTGTACTTACTGAACTTCGCGTACAACTGGTGCTCTCTGAGAATATGAGGAACCACACGGAGGTGCTGCTCATGCTTTGCCTCATTCTTGCTATAGACCAAGATGTCATCTATAAACACTATCACGAACTGATCCAAATAGGCCATGAAGATACGATTCATGAGGTCCATGAATACGGCTGGCACATTGGTTGCTCCAAATGGCATAACAAGGAACTTCCAATATCCATATCTAGATCTAAAGGCTGTCTTCGGGATGTCTTGCTCTCTGACTCTGATCTAATGGTACCCCGACCGCAAGTCAATCTTCGAAAATACTGCTGCTCCACTGAGTTGATCAAATAAATCATCTATCCTAGGTAGGGATATCTGTTCTTTATTGTTATAGAGTTCAAGGTACGATAATTTACACATAATCTCGATGTACCATCCTTCTTTTTTACAAGAAGCATCGGGGCTCCCCAAGGTGATCCACTAGCACGAATGAATCTGTTGGTTCTGAGTTCTTCAATCATTATGTACACAACCTCCAACTCTTATGGTGCCATCCTGTAGACTCTCTCTGATACTGGTGCCGTCCCTGGAATCAAGTCGATAGTGAACTCTATCTCTCTCTCTGGCAGCATGCCTGGAAGCTCTTCGGGAAACACATCAGGAAACTCTTCGACGACTCTGGGAAACTGAACTGCTCCTGCTACTGCTATCCATAATACTGGTGGAGAAGGTTTTACTTTGCCTCTGAAAAATGAAAACTCTTCTTCGTCGGGAATACCAAAAATAATCCTGCTAATATGGCAGTCTATTATTGCGTATTGATCCTTCAACCAATACATTCCTAGGATCACATCATAATCGGCCATCAGAAATTCTATCAACCTAGCGAAAAACTCTCTACCGCTAACAACGATTCGACACGAGAAAAATACTCTATCTACACCCACAAGACAATTACCAGTAAGTATATTGAGCCTCACTGACAATGACTTGGGCTCCAGTCCTATCCGTGTAGCGAATCGTACAGACATAAATGAATGCAATGCATCCGAATCAAATAATACTGATAATGGAAAAGAGTTGACAAGAATGGTACCTACCACCACCTCACTTGATGCCAACTCCTCCTCTACGGTCAAAGCCATCGCTTGACCTTGCCCTCTGGGCACTGGTCCCTTCTATTGGAAACCTCTCTGCCTGTTCTGGTTTTGAGCTTGGACCTGGGCATACTGTTGCGGCCTTTGCTGGAAAGCTTAGGCCTAGGGCGGAAAGGGCCTCGGGAACTGGTGCTGCTGCTGAACTGGAGCTGGTCCCCTAACCGATGGACTAGTTAGGGTTGATGATGAACTAGCCCTGTACGGACAGGACCCTATCATGTGATTCGATGCCCCACAAGCCAAGCACAATCCCTGTGCTCTACGACACTCTGAAACAACGTGTCCTGGCTTCCCACAATGAGTGCAGCCCATTGCGGAAGACTGCTTCTACTTCTGAGGGTACGTCGGTGTCGAGTGCCGAACCGACGAAACTGTAGTCGCCTTCCTAGGGGCTCCAATGGTCAAAGCCCTAGCTGCCGGGGCTGGTGTTGATGAATGGGACATTTCCCATGAGACCTCTTCCGACCTCCGGTTCGGTCTACTATCCTCTGAGAAGTATACTCATGCCTCTTCGCTGCTCGTACGATGACATCAAATGTCTGGTGTTCGAACTGCTCTACTGCTAGAATGATCTCTAGGTGGAGTCCCTGCTGGAACCGCTGGGCTCGGTCCAATTCGGTCGCCACCAAGGTAGGAGCAAACCGACCGAGTCTAGAAAACTCGGCCGTATATCCATCGACCGTCCTGTCCATCTGCTTGAGATTAGTGAATCTCGTCTGCAGATCATACTGAGCTACTGCATCGAAGTACTTGGTCTGGAACTTGTCACTGAATACCGTCCATAAGACAGGCATCGCCAATCCAACTGCTTGCATCGCCCACCAGCTCCGGGCTAAGTCCAACAACTGTAGGCACACTGTAGCTTCCCTTACCGAATTTTTTTAAAATATTTTATTATTATTTATTTTATTTAAATGGTGTTTTTTAGATTTTATAAATAATTATTTAGTTTATTATTACGGTAGATGATTTTAGACATTTTAGGAATTTGAGTACAAGACGACTAGGAATTATGGCACGGATAGTGCAGTTGCGTGCTTTGACTAGAGTTTAGCCATGGTAGGGGAAGGCCGAGCAATAGTGATGTCCTAACTAGGAAAACCAGGCCAAGTTACGACTTAACCACTAGATAATTAAATTATTATTTATTAATATTATTAAACTTATCAATTGACCCGGTTGTACCAAACCAGCCCGGACTGGACCCGAACTGAGCACAAGCCCATCTAAGCATATAGTGAGACCAATACGGCTGTATTGACATATTTTGATAAGTGCAAATATTTTATAAATATCTTTGGGTTTAGCAGATAAATTCCTTAAAACGGATTATATGAATTATTTTATTAATATTTAATGGTGATCGGATTATTGCTAGGTTTTGTATTTAGAATTTCCTGAATATCTATTTATGGGTATACATGTAAATTATTTGTTATCATATGTGTGTACGCATATGTATATATAAATATATATATTATACACGTGTATATGTTACGTATTATATATGTGTGTGTATGTGGATATATATATATATATATATATATATATATATATATAAAGAAAAAAAGAAAAATATATATATGAATATTATATATGTGTAAATAGGTGTATATATATATAAATATATATATTGTAAATATGTGTAGATGTGTTCATATATAAAAATATATATATAAAGGAGTATATGTGCGTGTATATACGAATATATATATACAAGTGCATATGTACATGTATATATATATAAATATACATACATGTATGCATATGTATATCAAATGAGAGCAGACCCAAACCGAGCCCAGCCCACCATGGGCCGAGCAGTTTCAACCAGAGAGCAAGTAACTTCCAGCCGCGTATATACGCGAGATTCTCGATCGGAAACGAGAGCAAACACACAAACGCAACACCTAAACCCAAAATTTCTTATCCCAACCCAGCGTCGACCCTCGCCAACACTGGGCGCACCCCCACGCACGTGCGCGCCGCCCTGGGCTACCGTCATCGGCCGGAAAAGCTGCACACGTGCGTGCGAACGACAACAGCAACGGCAGCCATCTACCCAACTTCGCGGTATGTTTTCTTCCCGATCGTCTAATGAAATTCAATTCTGTAAAATCCTATGTGAACCCAATATGACCCTCTCAAATCCCCATCAAGGGTATTTGAATGAGACAGCACGATCACCCCATGAACTCGGCACAAAGTCGAGACAAATCTGTCCAAAAACCGAACCTAAGAACGGCCCGACACCCTGTTTTAGAAGGGTATTTTCGAGCCGGATGTTATTAGTTTTCAAAATCCAGTTGAACACATTTTTAGACAACCTAACCAGCTTTCAAACCCTATTTTTAGATTATTTTATTAATCAGTAGATGCAAGGATAAATCAACTCGAAAATCGAGAAAAATATGAAAAACAGTTTTCAAAAAACTAGAAAATTCATCCACACGACGTGCGTCCTGCCAATCCGAACGACGTGGTCACGAACCGAAAGCATCAAAAGGTGCATAACGGCTTCGTGGACGTGTGGGCTTTGGCGGAATTCAAATTGGTTGCGTGTGCGCGACAAATTTGAGGCGTATCCGTCGAAATTCACCGTATCGGCCTCTGTACAAGTTTCTCAATTACTTTGTGCACGTTCGTCAAATCGAGACGAAACTTGCACCAACAGGACCGTATCATTTTTTTGGTCCTGTATGCCAAGTTTGGTCCAATTCTGAGACAGTTTAATCGTACGTCATTTTGCGGGCCCCACGGTCCCACTCAACGGACGATTTTGTGCACGGTCCGCTGAAATCCAACTCTGGATATACGGTTGGGTTCGTATCAGAAAACCGGACCTGTTGACATATATTTTGACGACTTTAGAGACCATTGACTCTGGCACGCATTTCGGTGCAAAGCGGGTCCAACGGCGGATATCGTTTTTGCCCGAAATTACTGTTTTGCCTCTGTGTCCAGAATTGGACTTAAGGACAGGCAATCCTAACTAATTTGACTATTCTGAGAATGTTGGTACTATTTATTTCAGCATCTGGAAACTTCTGCAGGTGTTGACTGATTGTGGCTTGTTGAGTGGTATATTATTATATTATTATTGGTTTCACCAGCTAAGGACCTCAGGCAAGTGCACTTTCTGATTGCTTTCGATTCATAGTGGTTTTTTTATTTCATGTCTATACATATATCTTGCTGCTTGTTGACACTCTCGTCACACGAAGTATTCGGGAGAAAAAATATCTTAGTAGACATGTGGACTACCCAGAACTATCCCATGATGTCTATTCGTGCATAATATCACCTGTACACGACACGTGCAGGTGCCAAATTTACCCCCTAGCCGTTCACATGTCAAAAGGATATTTCACACCACATAGGTAGATGTCTTTTATTTTTCCTTTACTTCTCTATCGTGCTATGTCATCAGTTATCTTCCAGTTTTAATATCTCTTATATTATTTTCATGTCTTGTTAATTCTATTATGTTTTCGTATTTCCATCGGTTTGTGTACTTGTTCCATTCCTGACTGAAAACTAACATTTTTCAGGTTTAGCCGCGATCACTCTTAGTATTGGAAAGGCTTGGGTATGTTGAGGTCAACCTAGAAATAGATGGCAGTTGTAACAATTTCTTTTATTGTAAAATCTTGCAATTTCTTTAAATATAAATCTTTTAAATGTTGTAATAAACTTAGAAATGTGAATGAGCAGCAAATATTATATTTTGTGATTTTGAGCATTTATTTTTTACGGGATTGACAGCGTTCTACCGCCGACTCTGCGGCGTAGGCTGGCTTAGACACATCTCGTATCTGAAAAAGCGTGTGCGGGTCATGACAAGTTTTTGTGTTGGTCCATGCAGGTCAGTCTTCGCAAATTATGCGAACTTGCGGTAGTATCATATTAGTCGTACTGCTGCGAGCCTGCGTCCAGGAAATGCTCATTCACAAACTAGTATTAAAATGATTTAAGATAATGACTAGGACTAGGAGTCCCTTGTTCAAATTGACCGCTGGGTAGTTAAGGTTATTAGATAGGCCATGCAATTTAGATAGCTTGCTAGGTCCCTATAGGTACACTATTATTTTTGATATGACAATGTGAGCCAGTGTGGATATACTATTCGCTTGCTATGTTAGGCTTACCTAGAATTAAGGCTTTGACCTTGATGAACTGTTTAATTTTCTTTTGCTTTATTAGATATAAATCTTATATCATTAGTTAGAATTGTCTTTTTTAAATCCTCTTTTGTTATAAGGAGTTAGTTTATAATTTCTAATTCTGTTATTTGTGTATAAATCTCGAGTTAGATTTTGATTCTCATAAAATTCGAACTACTTGTGCCTCCTTTCCAAAGTCTCGCCTATTTATAATTTGACTCTCTTGACCAATGCTGCTATTACATCCTAGTTTTGTAAGCATACTCTTTTATCGAGCTTGATTCGAGACATATGTTTATTGGGGACGCTCGCTAACATATTGTCTAAACAGAATCATTGTATTACGATCTGATCAACCATGATGCATTTGGTTCGCTCTTCATCTAATTATCCTACGTGGATTGAGATATAGATGTCTCTAAGATCTCATCTGCGACTGCTTTGACAATTCTCTTGAATTATACATTCGCCTTTGAATCACGTAATTGTATTCAGTGACATCTCTCTTGAACTCTTATTGTTTTTGTCTTTCACCGATTAGAAAGACGAAAGCTCGTAATTGATAGATAGATACAGAGTATCTCCATGGCTATGATAGTGGTATACACAAATGTTGCTACCATCGACCAGTCCTTGGCTTGACTTATATCTACCGTATTCCGTTACGCTGTGCCTTGTTCTTTATTGACCAGAGTCGAGGTACAATATCTGGACTTTGGAATTTTTCTAACCTCATTATTCCTAAAACTGTGTCCTAGCTTCTAAGGTAGGTAGATTGTGAGCCTTCTAAAATTTTTAGGATATACGAGAATTACCAATTGATTAGAATAAATTCCATTAGAATGATAGTTAGTGCCCCATGGACTCCCACTTTCCATTTAGATCATTTTGTGTCCCCGACCGTGCCATTAATATTCAGAGCACGAGACCAGCTGTTATCTTCCAACAAATTTCACATACAAGATCTAGAAGAGTCCACCTTTATCTAGGTATACCATGTCCCACTCAAACCCGTCCCCTTGTACTCTATTTTTATGGTACGACTTTCAGGACAAAATGACTAGCTATAACCCTTACCATAATACCGGTACACTTTCTGACTTCCACTAGAGCCTCAACCCTAACCTAGTAAATATAGTTTTATCTTGGGATCTTGTTCAGTCAATATAGATTAAAATCCAAGGTTCATCCAGCCAGCGAGTGATGTCCAAATAGATAACCCATTAAGACCCAGTAAAACCCATCCGTACATACCACCATATTTGGACTAAAAAACTAAACTATTTGAAATAGGTCCCTGTACCTATTATGAAGCCTCCACCTTTTAGTATATGTAGTCATTCGTAACCCTTATTCCATCTACCTGGAAGTCGCGATACGATCATGTATTGTATTTTATCCCTTGCTCGTGTGTTTAAATAACCACGGAAAGGATCACAATTGTGATTTTCAAATTCCGTTCTATTATGGAACCTGTTCAGAATTTCGAGAACACAACTTCTGTATTGCATGGATTGCAAGCCCCTCTAAGAAACGAAGGGTTCTTGATTCAGCAAGTAACTGGACTAGAGTAGCCCAATCTAGCAAATAAGTTAATGGTTCATAGACTTTCTTTCTATCTGCAACATTGGATACTCTCCACTGCTCTTGAAACTTCACAGTTGCTCCCGATTATTCTGCCTTATCTTCCTGTCCTCCCTACTTCGGAGCGACGAATAGTCATGCTTACTAGAAATTACCAATATTTTTAAGCTACTTGTGTAAAATTATTGCTTATTAAATATTGGGTTGTTTGATAGATAGGAGCGGATTATAGATACCATATGCCTAGATAATTGTTGGTAGGATTGTTAGCAACTAGTTAAAAGATTATAAATTTTAGTTGTGAGGAGTAGTGTGACCAAAGGTGGGTAGAAGTTCTCGATGATTCGTAGTTACGGAATGGCTAGGAGGAGGTATAATTATTCCTGAGAAATTAAATTTGAGAAGATTGTGGTAATAGTGGATTTATCCTTTTACTTTATTTTTGAATTTTAGGCATGTTTATGAGTTAGAATTTTGAGGACGAAATTATTTTTAAGGTGTGTAGATTTGTAGCTTCCCTTACCGAATTTTTTATTTTATTATTATTTATTTTATTTAAATGGTAATTTTTAGATTTTATAAATAATTATTTAGTTTATTATTACGGTAGATGATTTTAGACATTTTAGAAATTTGAGTACAAGACGACTAGGAATTATGGTACGGATAGTGCAGTGGCGTGCTTTGACTAGAGTTTAGCCATGGTAGGGGAAGGCCGAGCAATAGTGATGTCCTAACTAGGAAAACCAGGCCAAGTTACGATTTAACCACTAGATAATTAAATTATTATTTATTAATATTATTAAACTTATCAATTGACCCGGTTGTACCAAACCAGCCCGGACTGGACTCGAACTGAGCACAAGCCCATGTAAGCATATAGTGAGACCAATACGGCCGTATTGACATATTTTGATAAGTCCAAATATTTTATAAACATCTTTGGGTTTAGCAGATAAATTCCTCCAAACGGATTATATGAATTATTTCATTAATATTTAATAGTGGTTGGATTATATATATATATATTATACACGTGTATATGTTACGTATTATATATGTGTGTGTATGTGGATATATATATATATATATATGAATATTATATGTGTGTAAATAGGTGTATATATATATATATATATATATATATATATATATATATATATATATATATATATATATATATATATTGTAAATATGTGTAGATGTGTACATATATAAAAAAATATATATAAAGGAGTATATGTGCGTGTATATACGAATATATATATACAAGTGCATATGTATATGTATATATATAACTATGCATACATGTATGCATATGTATATCAAATGAGAGCAGACCCAAACCGATCCCAGCCCACCATGGGCCGAGCAGTTTCAACCAGAGAGCAAGTAACTTCCAGCTGCGTATATACGCGAGATTCTCGATCGGAAACGAGAGCAAACACACAAACGCAACATCTAAACCCTAAATTCCTTATCCCAACCCAGCGTCGACCCTCGCCAACACTGGGCGCACCCCCACGCGCGTGCGCGCCGTCCTGGGCCACCGTCGTCGGCCGGAAAAGCCGCACACGCGCGTGCGAACGACAGCAGCAACGGCTGCCATCTACCCAACTTCGCGGTTTGTTTTCTTCCCGATCGTCTAATGAAATTCAATTCTGTAAAATCGTACGTGAACCCAATATGACCCTCTCGAATTCTAATCAAGGGTATTTGAATGAGACAACACGATCACCCCGTGAACTCGGCACAAAGTCGAGACAAATCTGTCCAAAAACCGAACCTAAGAACGGCCCGACACCCTGTTTTAGAAGGGTATTTTCGAGCCGGATGTTATTAGTTTTCAAAATCCAGTTGAACACATTTTTGGACAACCTAACCGGCTTTCAAACCTTATTTTTAGATTATTTTATTAATCAGTAGATGCTAGGATAAATTAACTCGAAAATCGAGAAAAATACAAAAATCAGTTTTCAAAAAACTAGAAAATTCATCAACACGACGTGCGGCCCGCCAATTCGGGCGACGTGGTCGCGAACCGAAAGCATCGAAAGGTGCGTAACGGCTTCGTGGATGTGTGGGCTTTGGCGGAATTCAAATTGGTTGCGTGTGCGCGACGAATTTGAGGCGTATCCGTCGAAATTCACCGTATCGACCTCTGTACAAGTTTTCCCATTACTTTGTGCACCTTCGTCAGATCGAGACAAAACTTACGCCAACAGGACCGTATCATTTTTTTGGTCCTGTATGCCAAGTTTGGTCCAATTCAGAGACAGTTGAATCGTACATCGTTTTGCGGGCCCTACGGTCCTACTCAACAGGCAATTTTATGCACGGTCCGTCGAAATCCAACTCTGGACATACGATTGGGTTCGTATCGGAAAACCGGACCTGTTGACATATAGTTTGACAACTTTAGAGACCATTGACGCATTTCGATGGAAAGCGAGTCCAACGGCGGATATCATTTTTGTCCGAAATTACCGTTTTGCCTCTGTGTCCAGAATTGGACTTAAGGACAGGCATTTCTAACTAATTTGACTATTCTGAGAATGTTGGTACTATTTATTTTAGCATCTGGAGACTTCTGCAGGTGTTGACTGATTGTGGCTTATTGAATGGTATATTATTATTGGTTTCACCAGCTAAGGACCTCAGGCAAGTGCACTTTCTGATTGCTTTCGATTCATATTAGTTATCTCATTTCATGTCCATACATATATCTTGCTGGTTGTTGACACGCTCGTCACACGGAGTAGTCGAGAGGAAAAATATCTTAGTAGACATGTGGACTACCCAGAACTATCCCATGATGTCTATTCGTGCATAATAGCACCTGTACACGACACGTGCAGGTGCCGGATTTACCCCCTAGCCGTTCACATGTTGAAAAGGATATTTCACACCACATAGGTAGATGTCTTTTATTTTTTCTTTATTTTTCTATCGTGCTATGTCATCAGTTATCTTCCAGTTTTTATATCTCTTATGTTATTTTCATGTCTTGTTAATTCTATTGTGTTTTTACATTGTCGTCGGTTTGTGTACTTATTTCATTCCTGACCAGAAACCAACATTTTTCTGATTTAGCCGCGATCACTCTTAGTATTGGGAAGGCTTGGGTATGCTGAGGTCAACCTAGAAATAGATGGCAGTTGTAACAATTTCTTTTATTGTAAAATCTCGCAATTTCTTTAAATATAAATCTTTTAAATGTTGTAATAAACTTAGAAATGTGAATGAGCAGCAAATATTATATTTTGTGATTTTGAGCATTTATTTCTTGCGGGCTTGACAGCGTTCTACCGCCGACTCTGCGGCGTAGGCTGGCTTGGACACGTCTCGTATCCGGAAAAGCGGGTGCGGGTTGTGACAAATTTTTGTGGTGGCCCATGCAGGTCAGTCTTCGCAAATTATGCGAACTCGCGGTAGTACCATATTAGTCGTAATGCTGCGAGCCTGCGCCCAGGAAATGCTCATTCACAAACTAGGATTAAAATAATTTAAGATAATGACTAGGACTAGGAGTCCCTTGTTCAAATTGACCGTTGGATAGTTAAGGTTATTAGATAGGCTATGCAATTTAGATAGCTTGCTAGGTCCCTATAGGTACACTATTATTTTTGATATGACAATGTGATCCAGTGTGGATATACTATTCTCTTGCTATGTTAGGCTTACCTAGAATTAAGGCTTTGACCTTGATGAACTGTTTAATTTTTTTTTGCTTTATTAGATATAAATCTTATATCATTAGTTAGAATTGTCTATTTTAAATCCTCTTTTGCTGTAAGGAGTTAGTTTATAATTTCTGATTCTGTTATTTGTGTATAAATCTCGAGTTAGATTTTGATTCTCACAAAACTCGAACTACTTGTGCCTCCTTTCCAAAAATCTCACCTATTTATAATTTGACTCTCTTGACCAATGCTGCTATTATAGCCTAGTTTTGTAAGCATACTCTTTTATCGAGCTTGATTCGAGACATATGTTTATTAGGGACGCCCGCTAACATATTGTCTAAACAGAATCATTGTATTACGGTCTGATCAACCATGATGTATTTGGTTCGCTCTTCATCTAATTACCCTACGTAGATTGACATATAGATGTCTCTAAGATCTCATCCGTGACTGCTTTGACAATTCTCTTGAATTATACATTCGCCTTTGAATCACGTAATTATATTCAGTGACATCTCTCTTGAACTCTTATTGTTTTTGTCTTTCACCGATTAGAAAGACGAAAGCTCGTAATTGATAGATAGATACAGATTATCTCCATGGCTATGATTGTGGTATACACAAATGTAGCTACCATCGACCAGTCCTTGGCTTGACTTATATCTACCGTCTTCCGTTACGCTGTGCCTTGTTCTTTATTGACCAGAGTCGAGGTACAATATCCGGACTTTGGAATTTTTCTAACCTCATTATTCCTAAAACTGTGTCCCAGCTTCTAAGGTAGGTAGATTGTGAGCCTTCTAAAATTTTTGGGATATACGAGAATTGCCGATTGAACTGGGGGCTCTGGGTCCCCGGAATGCATGACTCGGGAGGCCGCCCCAGAGTGCTAGGCTTGGTCTCCAGGTTGCTGCTGGTCCACTGGAGGTGCTCCACCTTGCTGATCGGTAGGACCAGGGACAATGCTGCTGAAGAAACGACATAGGAAACAATAAGGAAGGACCATGATAGATCGAGGTTATAAACATGTGATCAGGTCAAAATTTCGGAAAGATTAGAAGACACGAGTAGAGATCAAGGGCGAGTGCTGATTGAGACATCTATCCAGAAAAACCCTCACACATCTTGATTTACAAGACCTGCATGGGCTACCACTTAAACCGTGTCACGCCCCAGAACCAGAATACTGGAGAGCGGGGGACAGACACAGCCAACTACGTATATTGAAGTATAATCTACCTTGATATACGATCACGGCTGTCTAGATGCATGAAGGTTTATCTACAAGCCAACAGTCTCTTATGGTCATAAACAAGCCTAGTGTCTCAATCTCAAGCAAGTAAGTAAATGTTACAAGATGTTAGATCATCAGACATACAAGGTAAGGCATCCCAAACATTACATATTCAGATGATCATGAAGCTAGTCATACAAAATAAGAAGACTAGCAAGAGTTCCAGTCATACATGATCAACCTTAGGATTTGTCAATCATATTACAGCCCGTAGGCAGACAGTAAGTAAAGTTGCAAACGAGCTAACACTTGCTCGGCGGCTAAACGCCTCAAAAGAATATTTTTACAAGAGAGTGGGAGAGCAAAATAAGAACCCACTCGTTGCCAGTGTTGCGCCTATTGGTCACCATCTGGCAGAAAAGCTGGAGGATCCTCGAGTCCTACTCCGAAATTTGGCCATATAAAACCAGCTGGATCAGATCCCAGAAAGAGCAAGTGCCACAAGGGAGGCTTCACTTAGGAACTAAAACAGCAAGTTAGAACACAACACATAATAATAACAAGAAAACCAGAAATAGGATAGTAGGGTGATAAACGATAAGATAACTAAGAAACTATTCTGGTAACCAAGTTACAACCCGTAAACCAAATAAGGACCAGGGTTGTAATCCTTCGCCTGAACAGGACTTAGTCTCTAACCAATTATCGACAAGAGTAAAGCATGAACAAGCATGTGCTGAAATAGTCATAGACTGGCATTGCTTAGATAAGACTATACTACATCCATCAATCACGGCCAAGCAAAGAGTATGGCTTGATACTTTAACTAGCTAGGGTTATCACAAGCCTATTTACTAGCAAGATGCAACGAGATGTTTCTGCAGTCACAAGCCCTGCAGCTATCCAGGTTATCCAGGCGAGGTTCATTTAAGAGTTATCAAGAATTATTAGGTAGCGTGGTATGCAACACATGACAGTGTGCATAGAACTTATTTCATGAAGTGCCCCACATGACAGTTAGATAGAAATGTGCCCTATTCGACGGCAGGCTACAAGTCCCTCAGGTGTGGCCGGGATAACGAGATCGCCTATAACTGGAAACAACTCCCTATATGAACTACTTGATCAATCTAGTCATTAACTTAGTCAGATTCAGCATAAATCCCTGACCGTGGGAAATCAGAAATTCATGTCCTAGACATAATGCAAGACGAGACATGTAGCTCACTACTAAAATCTGTCAAATCAGCGACGCCACAGGACGTCGCTAAATAGGGAAAATACGTCGCTAATATCGATTAGCGACGTATTTAGCGACGTTTGCACGTAGTCGTGATTAACCTAGTCGCTAAACAACAAAACGTCGCAATACGTCGCTATTGCGACGACACTCAGCGACGCGGACACGTCGCAAATTCAGCGACTACCATCGACGTAAAACGTCATCATTTACCGATACAACCTAGCGACGTTGAGCGACTTGATATGCATCGATGCTGACCTGGCTTGAGAGGCAAATGGCGACATTCTGCGACTTTGTTACGTCGCTATAGTACCGACATATAGCGACGTCTAGCGACGTCTTACGTATCGACGTTTAGTGACGATCAACGACGGTATTCATCACAGTTAGCGACGTTGTGATACTTACTTAGCGACGTTACCTTCATCGCTGAACGTCGCTGAGAGTCGCTGAACGTCGCTAATATTGAAAAAAAATAAAAAAAATATAGCATTTGCAGCATCCCCTGCAGTATTTACAGCATTTGCAGTATATACAGCATTTGCAGCATCCCCTACACCATTTGTTACAACAACGACAGTGTGTATCACGAACACAGTATCAAACAACACAGATACACACAATTACGAACACGTTTGAAACATAATCTCATCAATCAACACAGATATATGAAAATTTGTAACAACAATGTCAAACATAATGGTCCACAACTTAATTGCCAAGTATGGAAACGAATGGCTCAGAACACAACCCAAAATTCATTCTAGCATACATTAGTGTGAATCATCTATGTTCTGTACATATGGTGTAGTATATGTTCTTATCGTATCTAGTATCTGAAGAATGTAACAGAATCAAGATGAACTCACATAATGTAATACTAAGACAACATCTACTACTATAGAAGATATAGTGATAGGTTGTCGTATCATCATTGCCGAGGGATGAGGGTCGGAGGACAAATACCGCTCGAGTGAGCCAAAGGCATGCAGCCACTTCCCTCCCTCTCTCACGCTATCAACATCACAACTTTTCCACCTCAAGTTCTGATTAAGCATCTTCCTTCTCCTCTCCTCCACCATGGATCTGGACCCATCTGCTCCTCCCTACTTCCCTTTTTCTTATTTGACTCTCTCAGCCATATATGATATCCACCTCAAGTGTAGAGTCGGGGGAGAAGAAGTGGGCAGAAAGAGGAGGGGGAAGCAGTACAGTCGGTGGCATGACCCGGAGGAAGTACAGAGGTTTTCTTCAACATCCGTAGGAGAACTATAAGGGTATATCTTTTTACAACATATCACCTTGTCAAAGACCCTTAATGTGACAACCATGTTACCGCGGTGTCGGAAGACTAACATGTCATAATTTTCTAAGCCGTGTGTTTTGACATAATCCTCCAAACTCTTTCCTGCTATGTAGTAATGCAAGATTACTGCATAGGAGGAAAGAGTTGGGAGGATTATGTCAAAACATACGGCTTAAAAAATTATGACATGTTAGTCTTCCGACACCGCGGTAATATGATATTCACATTAAGGGTCTTTGACAAGGTGACATGTTGTGAAAAGATATATCCTTATAGTTCTCCTACGGATTTGAAGAAAACATCCGTACTTCCTCCGGGTCATGCCGCCGGCTGTGCTGCTTCTCCCTCCTCTTCCTGCCCATTTGTAAAATCCCTAAATTGCTACTATATTTTTTATTATTTGTACGGATTTAAAATTTTGTATTGTATGTCGCGTAGTCGTATTTTACGTCGCGCACGAAGTTTTATTTTTCTTGCTCGTCGAGTGCGAATATGTGCGAGCGTACATATTTTAGAAAAACATTTTTCTATTTTTTTAAACACTTTCAAAATATTATATATAATTATTGTTCTTGCTATAAAAAGCCTTTTGTTTTTAGCAGTTATTAATCATAAATAATATTTTATTGCATACTAGGAAAAGCATAATCATGTATGCATTATTTGTGCTTACATACATATTTCATAAATATTTTATTAAGTTTATTTTTAAATAATAATGTATTTTTGAAATTATTATTATAGTATTTTTAGAAAATATATTTTAAAATTTTTGTAGCACTTTAAATCTTGATTTGATTTATGGATACGTTTTAAATAGTAAATTAATATTTATATTTGGAATTTGATTTATCTTAATTGATTTTTAAAATAAAAATAGAATTTAAATTTGACTTGAATTGAATTGGATTTGGATTTGGATTTGATTGATTTTAAATTAGTAACGAATTATCTAATTTGGGTTTTAAATCTTTTCATAATCCTATCCAAATGGGAATTCCCACATCCTATAAATAGGAAGGTACTCCTCCATAAATTGCTACAATTCACAAATTCCTCCACAAATTATTTCTCCAGAACATGCGTGCTCGTGTCGGTGTTCCATCCATCGTCGTGTCAGCCGTGACGGCCTCGGGTCCGACCCCCGGTGACTCTCTTATTCCATTCTTTGTACATGTACAAATTTTTTTGTGTCGGACACTTCCCCGACACAATAAAAATTTCTAAACCCTAATCCTAAACCTACAACCTCCACCCTGGTCGAGACAGCAACCAATACCACCATGCCAGAAAATCCATCACCACCACGTTCGCGCCACCACAGGAGACTTCTTATCAGCTTCGACCAAACCCATCGACAACAGCAGCCCGTCCTCGCCATGTCATCATAACTGCCACCAC
This sequence comes from Iris pallida, assembly GCA_029216955.1. Classification (NCBI taxonomy): domain Eukaryota; kingdom Viridiplantae; phylum Streptophyta; class Magnoliopsida; order Asparagales; family Iridaceae; genus Iris; species Iris pallida. The sequence goes on from JANAVB010031820.1 coordinate 1,953,887, forward strand.
CGAATTTTTTTTCCTGTGGCCGACCCGACTCCAACCCAACCACCGTCCTCCGACTTCACCCATCACCGCCAGTACCACCACCAGCCTATCACCAACATCCCCGACTCCCCATCCATCCATCCGGCCACTTTCTGGCCGACCACTAAAGCCAGCCATCTATCTATCCGGCCACCTATCTCCGCCTGGACCCCGACCCTTGCCGTTCTTTCCATTGACTCAGCCACCAGATCTGGCTATGCCAGATCTGGAACACAAATCACCACCCTGGCCGAGCTCCACGATACCCCTTCTCCTGTCCACCGTCGCCTGTAGCCCGATTACCACCCGCACCCGCCTCGCCACCACCATTTGTCTTCTCCGACCGACCCAGATCTGGCCCCTCTTCTCCTCAACCACCCCCGCTACTGCCGTTCGACCACCAACAAAAGAAGAAGTATGAAGGATGTACCACCACTCACCTTGAGCTCGGCAGCGTCGCCTCCGTGCACCTTGGCTCCGTCGTGGTCCGCGATCTAGACAGCCGCTCCTGCCTGATACTGCCACCGTCGTCGATCCCTCAGCGCCATCACCCCCTTGGTTTTCCAGTGCCTCCGCGTTCTCCACCAGAGCGCCTCCCCCGTCCCCGTGTCCGGCGTGCTAGCCGCCGGAGGTGAGACCCCATCTCTCTCTTCCTCTCAATTTTTATCGTCGATACTGAAGGAATCCCTCTCTCTCTATTTTCCCTCTCTTATTTATTACACTGCACTTCTTGATTTTCCTCATTGTGATTTTAATGGAACCAACAAAAGGGAGAGAGAGATCAGTTGTACTTTAAATAAATGTCTCTCTCCTCCTTGTTCCACTTGCCCTCGGATACCAAGAAGCCAGCCAAGCAGAGGTGGCTTGCCTTTCTATATTTGAAGGGCCAGTATATGGCTCCATTGAAGATTTAGGGAAAAGTTTTTATCATTACTAAGTATTTATGATTTATTAGGGGTGTGTTTGGTTTCAGCATTTCATCTCTCCTGTCTAATAAGTACTAGCATATGTGTAGGTGCCTTGCACGTATTTTAACATTTCTTAATTAGTTCAAAGGGTAGTCTTCCTAATTACTAAGTTGTCCTTATTAAAATTAATAAACTATTTTTAATTAGTAAAAGTATGTAAGAATATTTTTGGAATTTAAAAGTTTCACCATCTAAGTTTTTCTATTATATAGTAGAATAGATCTATTATTATTATCAGGTTCGGGTAAGTAGCTATTATTAGTAGTTATTAATGTTATTAATTTTCTTATTATTATTATCATTATTATTCTTATCATTATTATTATTTCTATTATTTCCTTTCTTATTAAACTCTCATTATTATTATTATTATTATTATTATTATTATTATTATTATTATTATTATTATTATTATTATTACAGGTATGTATGTATTTTGTATGTAGGTATATAAATAGTATATATATCTATATAAGAGTATACTCACTGTTATAGTAAATTTTGTAATTAGTATTACTTGGGTTTCTGTTAATTAGTATATTCATTGGTCTACTAATACCATATTTTTTTTATATATAGATATTTCCTAAATCATATTATGGTATTTTTGAATATAAATTTTACTTAGAAATAATAATATTTTGATATAGTATTCTAGATATTTATTTCACACATAGTTGACCTTAGAAATAATATTTTTAATATTTTTAAATATAGTTCTTGATCAAAATGTAGTATTTAATCTAGAATTATTTTTATTTTCCAAATTATCCTATATATTTTCAAGTATTGTATAAAATATTTATTGAGTAAATGTTTTTGACCTAAAATAATTTTTACTACTTATAAATATTTTGGAATAGTAAATTATAGTTTTCAAAGATTATAAGTAATTTTCTAAAATTGTATATATATATATTTATCCAAAATTCCTTCGATTATCCTCATGACCATGACCAAGCCATTAATCCTATTTTCCTCGTCAATTCTGTCCTTCCTCCTATCGACCCTAACTAAATTGACCCTTCTGGACCCAATGGAACTGTCCGTGCCACCACCCGATGTCACCATATACAGTTGGTGCACCGAAGTCACGGTTTATGCCAGCTTGATCATTGCAATACACCAGGCGTCCTACCAGGCAAGACACCTTGCCATTTGCTGTTTATTTATTTTAGCTCATATTTCATGCATTATTTATTTTCTTTATGCAAAATAAACTGTGATACATGGCACAACATGTTAGAACTTACTGTTCATTTATATTTCCTGCTATGTATTATTTTTCTTACAAATTAAACCTAGATTTAAGGGACCACCTTTGTGTGTTGCATTCATGGCCTTGACACGTTGTACCACGAAGTTGTGTGTCGCATGTAGAATACGGACATGCATGACTGGCTGGCCATCGGTGCGTATAAGCCGTGCGATAGGAATAACCGCTAATAGAGGTTGCATGTTAGTTTGACTTAGCGGTTATAGAGGTTACTGTTGTGGATACAACATGGTAGGCATTGGGTGGGAAGAACAGCTCCTTAATGTATGGGTCATATATACACTGTCCTGATTGCCAGTTATCTCCAATGGGAGATACGATTCTGATAGCCGGTTATCTCCAGTGGAAGGTACGGTCCTGATTATCGGTTATCTCCAATGGAAGGTACGGTCCTGATAGCCGATTATCTCCAGTGGAAGGTACGGTCCTGATTGTCGGTTATCTCCAGTGGGATGTACGGTACTGATTCCTGATCCGGCCCATGTGTCAAAGGTTTGTTCTTTATTACATATTCACTATAGTACGGTTAGGTAACCTATTACATATCTATTTGAGAAATATTTATTCAGTTTATATGGCATGATATTATGTGTCTTGTTACGTCCCTCTGAGGACCTGGTAATCTCTCCAGGTGTGTGCTCTTGTTTTTCGCTGGTGCTTTAGCTCTAGCCGTGATTGATATTTCGTCGAGGATGATTGCACTTGGATCATCTTCGCTTCCCTCGCCAAATTCATATCTTTTCTTATGTATTTTTTCTTTACTTGTTGGTAGTGGACTTGTTTCCGCACAATATATTGTATCAAGACAATTCATTATCTTTATATGATGTCTTTTATTCATTTATTTTGCGTGGATGAGATTAGTTATGGTTCTACTATATTTTACAGTTTATGTATTTATACGAGGCTTCCATATATTGGAGTATACTTCATATGAATACAGCTCGTATTTTGGGACTGGGGCGTTACATATTTTTGTGGTGGCCCATGCAGGTCAAGATAAATTGTTTGGCTACTTTATCGTACCAAGCAAGCCTGCGTATAGGATTAGAAGTCTAGGATCTCATCCACAAACTTGACCTCATTCCTCGATTCCATATTCGAACAACCGTTCGACTCATCGATTGCATCTTGCTTGATTCCGTCCATCATTATCCTTATCTTTCCTTCGTGCTTGCTAAGAGATTGACCCTACTAGTAGATGTCCCAAAACACCCTTAGCTTAATTCTTTTAAGTTGGGTAGAATACCCCACGACCTGACACACCCTTGACCATTAAGAGAATACAAAAAGTATTATCTAGACCATAGAGACTAGAGGAATTTAACCCATTTGAGTAAAACCAAGCCTTGGTCAATAAAACCATAGAATGGTGGTATAGGAATAAATAAGGCTTAGATCCTTATGACTCTTAGACTATTCATATTTGTTTTTATTCATCTACCATCGTGCCTATATTTTTACTATCTAAACTAATGATGCTAATGTAGCCTAGTTTTTGCAAGCTAAATTCTTTATCAAGCTTGTTCAAGACATATGTTAATTGGGTCGCTCCCACTAACATATTGTCTAATCAGAACCGGTGCATGATGGTCTGATCAACTCAGTGCATTTTGGTTCGCTTTTACCTATCGTTCAACGTAGATGGGGACATAACAAAACTTACCCTCTAGAGTTCCATCCACGACTGCCTTGGCAACTCCTTTTGAATTATTCAGTCGCCCTTGAACCACGTATTCGTATTCGATAACGCCTCCTTCGAACTCTATATTGCTTTCGCCTTCACCTATTTTGGAAGAACGAAAGCGTTGTACTAGAATTTTCTCTAGCCTTCATATCGATTATGACCATACCATATTATTTTTCTACGATCTAGATCGCAATTTCTTACGACATGATTTTGTGAAAACATTGTCATCATTGGATCCCCATTGATACCCCCCTTGTGTCTTCTCACCCCCTACTAATTCTTAATTTTGAGGACGAAATTCTTTTAAGTTGGGTAGGATGTAAAACCCCTAAATTTCTACTATATTTTTTATTATTTGTACGGATTTAAAATTTTGTATTGTACGTCGCGTAGTCGTATTTTACGTCGCGCACGAAGTTTTATTTTTCTTGCTCGTCGAGTGCGAATATGTGTGAGCGTATATATTTTAAAAAAATATTTTTCTATTTTTTTATACACTTTCAAAATATTATCTATAATTATTATTCTTGCTATAAAAAGCCTTTTATTTTTAGCAGTTATTAATCATAAATAATATTTTATTACATACTAGGAAAAGCATAATCATGTATGCATTATTTGTGCTTACATACATATTTCATAAATATTTTATTAAGTTTATTTTAAAATAATAATGTATTTTCGAAATTATTATTATAGTATTTTTAGAAAACTTATTTTAAAATTTTTGTAGCACTTTAAATCTTGATTTGATTTATGGATACGTTTTAAATAGTAAATTAATATTTATATTTGAAATTTGATTTATCTTAATTGATTTTTAAAATAAAAGATAGAATTTAAATTTGACTTGAATTGAATTGGATTTGGATTTGGATTTGATTGATTTTAAATTAGTAACGAATTATCTAATTTGGGTTTTAAATCTTTTCATAATCCTATCCAAATGGGAATTCCCACATCCTATAAATAGGCAGGTACTCTTCCATAAATTGCTACAATTCACAAATTCCTCCACAAATTATTTCTCCACAACGTGCGTGCTCGTGTCGGTGTTCCATCCATCCTCGTGTCAGCTGTGACGTCCTCGGGTCCGACCCCGGTGACTCTCTTATTCCATTCTTTATATATGTAGTCTCGGACACTTCCCTGACACAATAAAAATTTCTAAATCCTAATCCTAAACCTACAACCTCCACCCCGGCCGAGACATCAACCAATACCCCCATGCCAGAAAATCTATCATCACCACATTCGCGCCACCACAGGAGACTTCTTATCAGCCTCGACCAAATCCATCGACAATAGCAGCCCGTCCTCGCCTGTCATCATAACTGCCACCACCGGATTTTCTTTCCTGTGGCCGACCCGACTCCAACCCAACCACCGTCCTCCGACTTCACCCATCACCGCCAGTACCACCACCAGCCTATCACCAACATCCCCGACTCCCTATCCATCCATCCGGCCACTTTCTGGCCGACCACTAAAGCCAGCCATCTATCCATCCGGCCACCTATCTCCGCCTGGACCCCGACCCTTGCCGTTCTTTCCATTGACTCAGCCACCAGATCTGGAACATAAATCACCACCCTGGCCGACCTCCACGGCACCCCTTCTCCTGTCCACCGTCGCCTGTAGCCCGATCACCACCAGCACCCGCCTCGCCACCACCATTTGTCTCCTCCGACCGACCCAGATCTGGCCCCTCTTCTCCTCAACCACCCCCGCTACTGCCGTTCAACCACCAACAAAAGAAGAAGTATGAAGGATGTACCACCACTCACCTTGAGCTCGGCTGCGTCGCCTCCGTGCGCCTTAGCTCCGTTGTGGTCCGCAATTAGACAGCCGCTCCTGCTGGACACTGCCTCCGCCGTCGATCCCTCAGCGCCATCACCCCTTGGTTTTCCAGTGCCTCCGCGTTCTCCACCAGAGCGCCTACCCCGTCCCCGTGTCCGGCGCGCTAGCCGCCGGAGGTGAGACCCCATCTCTCTCTCCCTCTCGATTTTTCTCGTCGAGACTGAAGGAATCCCTCTCTCTCTATTTTCCCTCTCTCATTTATTACACTGCACTTCTTGATTTTCCTCATTGTGATTTTAATGGAACCAACAAAGGGGAGAGAGAGATCAGTTGCACTTTAAATAAATGTCTCTTTCCTTCTTGTTCCATTTGTCCTCGGGTACCGAGAAGCCAGCCAAGCAGAGGTGGCTTGCCTTTCTGTATTTGAAGGGCCAGTGTATGGCTCCATTGAAGATTTGGGGAACAGTTTTTATCATTACTAAGTATTTATGATTGATTAGGGGTGTGTTTGGTTTCAGCATTTCATCTCTCCTGTCTAATAAGTACTAGCATATGTGTAGGTGCCTTGCACGTATTTTAATATTTCTTAATTAGTTCAAAGGGTAGTCTTCCTAATTACTATGTTGTCCTTATTAAAATTAATGAACTATTTTTAATTAGTAAAAGTATGTAAGAATATTTTTGGAATTTAAAAGTTTCACCATCTAAGTTTTTCTATTATATAGTAGAATAGATCTATTATTATTATTATCAGGTTCGGGTAAGTAGCTATTATTAGTAGTTATTAATGTTATTAATTTTCTTATTATTATCATTATTATTCTTATCATTGTTATTATTTCTATTATTTTTTTTCTTATTAAACTCTCATTATTATTATTATTATTATTATTATTATTATTATTATTATTATTATTATTATTATTATTATTATTATTATAGGTATGTATGTATTTTGTTTGTAGGTATATAAATAGTATATATATCTATATAAGAGTATACTCACTGTTATAGTAAATTTTGTAATTAGTATTACTTGGGTTTCTGTCAATTAGTATATTCATTGGTCTACTAATACCATATTTTTTTATATATAGATATTTCCTAAATCATATTATGGTATTTTGAATATAAATTTTACTTAGAAATAATAATATTTTGATATAGTATTCTAGATATTTATTTCACACATAGTTGACCTTAGAAATAATATTTTTAATATTTTTAAATATAGTTCTTGATCAAAATGTAGTATTTAATCTAGAATTATTTTTATTTTCCAAATTATCACATATATTTTCAAGTATTTTATAAAATATTTATTGAGTAAATGTTTTTGACCTAAAATAATTTTTACTACTTATAAATATTTTGGATTAGTAAATTATAGTTTTCAAAGATTATAAGTAATTTTCTAAAATTGTATATATATATTTATCCAAAATTCCTTCGATTATCCTCATGACCATGACCAAGCCATTAATCCTATTTCCTTCGTCAATTCTGTCCTTCCTCTTATCGACCCTAACTATCTTCTGGACCCAATGGAACTGTCCGTGCCACCACCCGAGGTCACCATATACAGTTGTTGCACCGAAGTCACGGTTTATGCCAGCTTGATCATTGCAATACACCAGGCGTCCTACCAGGCAAGACACCTTGCCATTTGTTGTTTATTTATTTTAGCTCATATTTCATGCATTATTTATTTTCTTTATGCAAAATAAACTGTGATACATGGCACAACCTGTTAGAACTTACTGTTCATTTATATTTCCTGCTATGTATTATTTTTCTTACACATTAAACCTAGATTTAAGGGACCACCTTTGTGTGTTGCATTCATGGCCTTGACACGTTGTACCACGAAGTTGTGTGTCGCATGTAGAGCACGGACATGTGTGACTGGCTGGCCACCAGTGCGTATAAGTCGTGCGATAGGAATAACCGCTAATAGAGGTTGTATGTTAGTTTGACTTAGCGGTTATAGAGGTTACTGTTGTGGATACAACATAGTAGGCATTGGGTGGGAAGAACAGCTCCTTAATGTATGGGTCATATATACACTGTCCTGATTGTCGGTTATCTCCAATGGGAGGTACGGTCCTGATAGCCGGTTATCTCCAGTGGGAGGTACGGTCCTGATTGTCGATTATCTCCAATGGGAGGTACGGTCCTGATAGCCGGTTATCTCCAGTGGGAGGTACGATCCTGATTGTCGGTTATCTAAAGTGGGAGGTACAGTCCTGATTCCTGATTTCTGATCCGGCCCATGCGTCAAAGGTTTGTTCTTTATTGCATATTCACTATAGTACGGTTAGGTACGCTATTACATATCTATTTGAGTAATATTTATTCAGTTTATATGGCATAATATTATGTGTCTTGTTACGTCCCTCTGAGGACCTGGTTATCTCTCCAGGTGTGTGCTCTTTTCTTTTGCAGGTGCTTTAGCACTAGCCGTGATTGATATTTCGTCGAGGATGATTGCACTTGGATCGTCTTCGCTTCGCTCGCTAAATTTATATCTTTTCTTATGTATTTTTCCTTTACTTGTTGGTAGTGGATTTGTCTCCGCCCAACATATTGTATCAAGACAATTCATTATCTTTATATGATGTCTTTTATTCATTTATTTTGCGAGGATGAGATTAGTTATGGTTCTACTGCATTTTACAGTTTATGTATTTATACGAGGGTTCCATATATTGGAGTATACTTCGTATGAATACAGCTGGCATGTCTACGTTCCTAGTCCTACGTATTTTGGGACTGGGGCGTTACACCACTTCTTCTCCCCCGACTCTACACTTGAGGTGGATATCATATGTGGCTGAGAGAGTCAAATAAGAAGAAGGGAAGTATGGAGGAGCAGATGGGTCCAGAGCCATGGTGGAGGAGAGGAGAAGGAAGATGCTTGATCAGCATTGTCTTCCGGATCGTCCTCATCAAGGCATAATGGGCTGCTCAGCGTACCCAGCTTCTTCAACTTCTCGCTGGCTGCAGAGTCAAAATGGGAACGGGTCCTCTTTGCCGGTCCGGAGCTCTGACTCGCACTCGTCGCCTCGCTACCGGTTTTCTCTCCTCCTCTGACGTGGGTCATAAGAAAAGAAATTTCGTACCTCTTCTTCATATAAACATCATTGCCGCCTTGTACTCGAGCCTCCTCGTCTGTGATGCTATCCAACTTTTTGGTGCCTACATTGTCACTCGAATCTCCCCTTCGACTCATATCGTCCTCTTCTTCGCTTGTCTTTTCGCTCCCTGTCTTGCAATCATCTGCTATCACCGCCGACTCATTTGACTCCTTCTCCGAGTCTTCCTTCTCGTCCTCCTCCTCCTCATCGGAGTCATCGGAGAAGGAGTCAAATGAGTCGACAGTGATAGCAGATGATTGCAAGACAGGGAGCGAAAAGACAGGCGAAGAAGAGGACGATACGAGTCGAAGGGGAGATTCGAGTGACAATGTAGGCACCGAGAAGTTGGATAGCTTCACAGACGAGGAGGCTCGAGTACAAGGCGGCAATGATGTTTATGTGAAGAAGAGGTACGAAATTTCTTTTCTTATAACCCGCGTCAGAGGAGGAGAGAAAACCGGTAGCGAGGTGATGATTGCGAGTCAGAGCTTCGGGCCGGCAAAGAGGACCCGTTCCTATTTCGACTCTGCAGCCAGCAAGAAGTTGAAGAAGCTGGGAACGCTGAGCAGCCCATTATGCCTTGATGAGGACGATCCGGAAGACAATGCTGATTCAGTTTTGCCTTCCTTGGATGGTATCGATTCTGTAGATCCGGGTATAAAAGAGGAAGAGATTGGGAGTAGAGTGGACCCAGAGGAAAATGAGAGATTGGAAGCTGGGTCAATATCCAAGAAACGAAAGAGAGCCGAGGATTCTGATTTTGATGGCATAGAGGAAGAGGTTCGCGACATAACGAGAGGGACAGGGAAGGGGGCAGATGAAGTGAGGTCGACGATGTCGAAGAGAAAGGCAGCACGGTCGTTAAAGGAAGGCGAAATGTTCAACATCCTCAATAATACCATCTGGAACGACAAAGGATACTTTGACAAAGGAGACCACCATGCTGTCAGGAACATCATCTACGACTATATAAGATATAGTGATAGGTTGTCGTATCATCATTGCCGAGGGATGAGGGTTGGAGGACAGTCAACTTTATCTACGGCTACATAGTTTCTGCCTCGCTAGTCGAATGGCTGCAGGAACTATGTCCTGATCACTATGTCGTACCGTAGATTAATGCAAATGGAGCTGGAGCCAAAATATAGAAACCGAAATACAAAATACAGAATCAAATCCCTGGGTTCGCCGAAAATACAAAATACAGTTCTAATTCATATGTATTTTAAGTGTGAGAACGGATGGCTCAGAACATAACCCAACCGGAGAGGATACTCTGAGAGATCCATCTGAGTAGGACGTATACTCTGAGAGATCACCTTTACAAGAATGATATCAGTAGTGGGATTGAGTGTGTACTTCCTACTCAGATGGGTCTCTTACCGTTACTATTTTTTTTCTGACAGCATGGTGGATGTGCTCCGTCAACAGATTCTTGCTCCTAGCCAAAACTTTGCCCCGGAGCTCAAGTGGACATCCTTCGTGTAGAGCTCGAGTGAGAGGTTCCTGACAGCATGGTGGTCTCCTTTGTTAAAGTATCCGTGCTCGTCCCATAACCAATGTATGATAAGCATGGATACTTAGACAAAGGAGACCACCATGCTGTCAGGAACCTCTCACTCGAGCTCTACACGAAGGATGTCCACTTGAGCTCCGGGGCAAAGTTTTGGCTCGGAGCAAGAATCTGTTGACGGAGCACATCCACCATGTTGTCAGAAAAAAAATAGTAACCGTGAGAGACCCATCTAAGTAGGACGTATACTATGATAATATCTCCTCCAACACTCAATCCCACTACTGATATCATACTTGTAAAGGTGATCTCTCAGAGTATACGTCCTACTCAGATGGATCTCTCAGAGTATCCTCTCTGGTTGGTTGTCGTATCATCATTGCCGAGGGATGAGGGTCGTAGGACAGTCAACTTCATCTACGAATACATAGTTTTTGCCTTGCCAGTCGAATGGCTGCAGGGACTATGTCTTGATCACCATGTCGTAGTCCAATACAATCCAGAGATCGACACAGTACTAATTCATATATATAGTCCAATATAAATAGTCTAATACAAAAACAACCCAATACAAATAGTCCAATACAAATAAGTACTAATAGCTAATGAGAACCACGCAGCTCATGCAAACGCTCAGTGATACGATCACGCAACCACCTCGAAAAAGCAGGATCTTTGGCATGAGGAGAGATGTAGTCCCTTGCAAGTGCTGCATGAATAGAACTCCCGGTCTCACTAGCTACCGGTGTTGGATGAATAGAACTCCCGGTCTCACCAGCAACCGGTGCCACTTCCTCCTTAACTGTAGGAGGTGCCACCTCAGCATTCACTATTTTCCTCAAACGACGTACCGCTCCTTGGGTCATGGGTGCCATCTGGTAAGATCGATATTAACAAATAATATAATTGTAACATAAGCAAGCTAACTAAAAGAACCATCATGTAATTTGAGTACATTTTCGAAAGCAGATAAAGTACAAAAAATTTAATTTTTTGCCAAGTGCGAGAACGGATGGCTCAGAACACAACCCAAGATTCATAGCATACATTAGTGTGAATCATCTATGTTCTGTACATATGGTGTAGTATATGTTCTTATCGTATCTAGTATCTAAAGAATGTAACAGAATCAAGATGAACTCACATAATGTAATACTAAGACATCATCTACTACTATATAAGATATAGTGATAGGTTGTCGTATCATCATTGCCGAGGGATGAGGGTCGGAGGACAGTCAACTTTATCTACGGCTACATAGTTTCTGCCTCGCCAGTCGAATGGCTGCAGGGACTATGTCCTGATCACGATGTCGTACCGTAGATTAATGCAAAGTCCTTATAGCAAATGTCATACATAGATTTCTACCTCGCCAGTCGAATGGCTGTAGGGACAGTGTCTGACTTGGTGTATCTCACCATTTTTCCAAAGTGCCTGACATTCTACTTCGTCAGTCGAATGGCTGTAGGTATATTTCTACCTAGGTATCCAGTCTCTCATACAGGACCTACCTATCTGTCTTTAACATTAAATTATTCAAATCAAACTAGTCTTAAATACTGGTACCAACAGCCTGAACATGACAGTCCTAATTTGTACTGGATTTATCCTACCTCTGAGTTTCAAACATATTAAAAAGGAAGACATTTACTGTTAACAAGATAACCTGTCATGAATTGAACAGCAGGCAGACTTAGATTTAGGATTTAAAATATTGTATTTAGGTCAACTTAATTCAGTCAAAGGGTACTGAACAGAAAGTCTAATTAAGACTTTCAACTAAGCTGGCAGCCTGGACTGCTGTTCAGAACTTGGCAGGCAAAATCCTATACCATCTGATGACAAACCTATACACACCTTTGTCCAAACCATTTGTTTCAGTAGGTAAAACATTCCAGGTTACTCAAGTAACCTGTCGTGCAATATTTGGTGTCAACAGCATTCCTTGTTAATTGTAACATGCATACTATCATATCCCAACTCTGCCAAAACCTGACCAACATACCCTACACTAATCATTCCATATTTCAGTAATGTCAGTGAGCTAAATCATACTCAACTATCGAGAATACTTAGGATAAAACTCATTCACAGGATTAGTATCCATCCTTCGTGACATAGCTAAAATTTAATAGGGTTCGATAATAATTATTAGTCAATTTATTCATCATTTCAAAACCCTGAAAATGCCCAAAAAACTCCCAGTATCAGTAAATAGGGCTCGAACCCTAAATTAGAATTCGAATCCAAGCAAAATATCAAATTGACAGTTGATATGCCCAAAAAACTCCCAGTATCAGTATATAGGTGTTACACTGTGAGTCTCGTGTCCACACAGTGGGACACGACATGTCCAAACCAACAAAATAGGTGTCACACGAACTAGAAGCGAGTCCACGCTCACGTGTCCCCCGCAGCGAGTCCACTGTGAGTCTCGTGTCCTCCGCAGCGAGTCCACGCTCTTGTGAACACGAACTAGAAGCGAGAGAGAGAGCTAGAAGACGAGGAAAAACTGGAAAGCGGGGACATGGGAGAATTACCTGAGGAGGAGCTACCTGTGGAAGGAGGAGGAGGAGAAGGAGGAGGCCGGAGGAGGGAGATCGCCGGAGGAGCGCCGCGAAGAAGGAGGCCGGAGGAGGTAAATCGCCGGAGAAGCATCACTGAGGAGGAGCGCGCGAAAAATTGGGGGAAAATTTTTGAATGAACGAAAAGGAAACCCTCGCCTCCTATATGAAACATTTAGCGACGTCCTTCTCGGCCGTCGCTAAATGTCGCTGATATTTAATAAACAGCGATGCTGGTTAAAATGCGTCGCTACACGTCGCTATATCAGCGACGTGTACCGACGAACTTGCGACGCAGATTCCTATTTAACAAATTGTAGCCGCTAGACGTCGTTATTAGTCGCTGTTGGCGACAAACAGCGACGTCTTAGATAAACGTCGCTAAACCCCTAAAAATTAGCGACGTTCTTTCTTGGAGTCGCTAAATACGTCGCTGATATGAATTATTTTGGTAGTAGCTTATACAGGCACAATCAAGAAAATTACCCACGGTGTTAAGACAAGAGTTACTTAGCAAGTCAGGGTAGCTGTCGCAACATCGTTCAAGATTATCATGTCATGTCAGGTTACTTGTTACTTGTCAAGATTACTTGTCAGGTGTGCGCCTCGATGGGCCACTATCAAGATTGTTCATGTCCAGTTACTTGTCAAGAGTGCACCACGACAGGTCACTATCAAGAATTATTATGCATGTTACTTGTCAAGAGTGCACCACGATGGGTTACTATCGTGTTCTATCCTTACATTATCATGAATGAGAGGAACTTGCATAAAATAACTAGTGACCTATTCTTGAAGCCAAGGAAAAGATCTACAACTCTCATGTTTTGAGTTTTTCAAGATTCTAGCTACAAAACAACTTAAACAGGCAAACACAGTAAAATAGAGCAATTTCGGCGCATGGGATTCCTGCACAATCCGTGCATGGGAATTCCTGCACAATCTACGTATAGGAATTCCTGCACAATCCGCGTATGGAAATTCCTGCACATCCGTGCATGGGAATTCCTGTATAATCTGCACATGGGAATTTCTGTACATCCGCGCATAGGAATTCCTGCACAATCCGTGCATAGGAATTCATGCACATATGCACATAAGAATTTCTGCACATCCGCACATAGGAATTCCTGCACATCCGTGCATGGGAATTAAACTCATATTGTGTATTCAGTATATGCGCGTAAGGAACCTACACGCATGACACGCTCAGAGTTAAGGGATGCGTTGCCGGGACTTCACGGCGCATGGCCTCTCGGCGCATGGCCTCCCGGGTGCATGGGGTTCATCGTCCCCAAACAACAAAGTTCAGCCATAAAAGTCCTAAAAACTTGCTATGGCCATAACTTCCTCATCCGAAGTCGAAATCAAGCGGTTTAAAAGCCAAAATTGGGTAGAATTGAATTTCCTACAACATGGAACCATTAGATTTTGAAAATAACCAAGTTTTAGAGATCAAAACCAAGAAAAAAACTAAAAATTTACAAACTTAGATCTACAAGAATCCATCCATCAAATCCAAAAATGTCAAGTTTTAAAGAAGCTTAGAATCAAGTAAGGAAGAGAATGGAACAATAAAACTTTAGATCCATCATGAAGCAAGTTACACTTGCCTAGACTTGGTAGGTGGGAGGAGTAAATGAAGAAGATGAATAAGTAAATGCGAATAATGGAGGAGAGAGAAGAAGTTGAATTATATAGCAACCCCTCTCATCTCAACCCAAAATAAACTAAACCAAACCAAGCCAAGCCAAGTCAAGTCATGTTGAACCAAGTTGAACCAATCAAGTCAAGATTTAAACCAAGGCTAAGCTAAGCAAGATAAGTCAAAATATGGACCACCTGACAATTGTCAGAAATCCGTATACGTATCCTGAAAAATACGTATAACGAAAAGCGAGAGTGACATGTTGATTTCTTCCTCTAAACACAATTTAAGAAACATAACCCTAGATATCAATGATTCTATTATGATGCTTATAAAACCCCCAATTATTATACCTAGATAATAAATCAAGAAAGAAAAAATCAGAAAAAAAAGAGAGGTGGAGATGAAGGATTATGAGAGATCACCTTTTTTCGGTGGTGACGGCAGCGTTCCACCCCTTCCGAGAGAGAGAGAGAGAGAGAGCAAAATAAGAGAGGGAAAAGGCCCAATTTTTTAAAAGTGGAAAAGAGAAAGGAATAAGAGAGAGAAAGAGAGAGAGAGAGAGAGAAAGAGAAAGGAATAAGAAGGAAGAGGGAGCTGCTCTCTTTGACTGCCCAATATTTGGCTGAAGCGGGAGCTTTGACACCAATTTTTTGGCAGTGGAAAAAAAGGTGGGAAATAAAATGTTAGATAACACTTTTAAAGTGTTGTATATAGTATATAATATTATACGATACTTTTAAAATGTTGTATTTAGTATATAATATTATATGACATTTTTAAGTGTCCTTAAAAGTGTTGTTTAATTTATGTTCACAATTTTTTAGTCGTCCAAACTAATTAATAGTCGCTAAAGAGTTCACAATTATTTTTTAAATTCAGAGGACTTTAGACGACAACAATAATCTTTTAGTTGCTAAAGATTAGTTTGGGCGACTAAATTTTTTTTGTCTTTCCAGATTTTGTGGCTTAAAGCCTCTATTCTTGTAGTGTTATGAGAAATTTTTTAGGGCCGATAGTTATGCATGGAAGAAGGAATATTAGGGGGTTTAGGCTATGGATTTTGTAAATGTTGTGCGCGGGTTTTGTAAATTTGTATACTTTCACGCCAAATATGCTATAATGTATTTTTTATCATATAAAATAAAAATCTATGTTGCTTCTCCTAGGATTCGAACATGATATCTGCTTTGACATACAAACATAGCAATAGATGAATGTTATAGATTGTACAACATTCATGAAACACTATAGATAGATATTATTATAGTACTGCAGAAAGAACGCTATTGTTGACAACATTCTATAGCGGGAACACTTGAACGCTATAGAAAAACTGCTATTGTAGGTCCTATTTATTGTAGTGTATATACATAACGCTTACTAAAATGATCTGATTCTGAAACTATTCAGAAGGCGTTCATGAAACGTTATAAAAATAACTTATACATAACACTTTGTAACATTTTGTTCTTGTCATTCACACACATATATCACCTGTCAATGCTCATAATTCAATGTGTTATAAAAAGCATATTAATTTTCTGAGACAACAGAAATATAAAATTTAACTAACATTTGAAATATTTCATTAAAAATATCCAAATATCATATCATCTTAATTATATTTCAAAATATATCACTCTTTTTCCAACTTTTATTTCACCAACATATCACCATTACATTTCAATTTCTATATACATCTTTTCCTTTTAGGGCAGCCGGACTCAAAATATTGAAACATCATTCACCAACACCAAATTGTGACATCTCTTCAAAAGCCAACATTTTATATCTCTTCAAAAGTCAACACTGTACGTACCTACAAATAAAGAATGATCATTAAATAAGTGTAAGAAATGCAAATAAGTTTAGACCTGCTGAAATGAAATTGTAACATAATGCTAGCACCAACGAAGATGGACATCATGGAAGAAAATAAAGATAAACAAGAATCTAAGTGAAGGTTATTACAACGCGGAGATGTAGTGTGGATGTGTTTTGAGTTTTCATTTTCTTGGGTTGGCAGACGGAGGGAGAGAATTTTTGCACATTTCCATTTGTGCAAATGCATGTAAAGAGGCTAGCTCAACCCAAAACCATGTAAACTGAGGTTAAATGACCACCACCAACTACCTCCAGGTTTGTTTAAACATGTTCAAGCACTGTCAACACTTAACAACCTATCAAATGCATAATTTTTATTTGTTCCACAAAAACTTAGTCCACTACATTTACATGACTGAACATATGTGAACATTATGTAAAAAAGGTTACACATAGTATTTCTTCAAGAAATTGCCGTTGGTGTCACGACCCGCACCCATTGTGAGGGTACGAGTACGTAACAGCGCCCAGCCTACGCTGCAGTGTCGGCGGTAGAACGCTGTTCTAGGTCACTATCTAACCAACCAATCACGCAATTATTGTAAAACCCCTAAATTTCTACTATATTTTTTTAAAAAAAATTTGGTACCGATTTAAAATTTTGTATTGTACGTCGCGTAGTCGTATTGTATGTCGCGCACGAAATTTCATTTTTCGTAATTGCTCGACGAGTGCGAATATGTGCGAGCGTACATATTTTTAGAAAAACATTTTTATTATTTTTATAGTTTCAAAATAATATATGTAATATTTAATTTAGCTATCAAAATTTCTAAATTTATAATTTTATTTATGAAAAGCCTTTTATTTAGAATAAATAATATTCTTATTGCATACATATATTTCATAAATATTTAGCTAGTTTATTTTAAATAAAATATAATTTTCGAGATTTATAAATATTGATATTTTATTATTCAAAAGAATATTTAAAAATATTAATGTAATTTTTGAAATTATTATTATTAGAATTTTTGGAAAATATATTTCAAAATTATTGTGAAGATTTAAATCTTGATTTAAATTTGTGGATTTATTTAAATAGTTAATATTTGAAATTTGATTCTTGATTTTGAACTAAAATTTAATTAGATTTAAATTTGATTTGTATTTGGATTTAGATTGATTTTAAATTAAATTGGAAAATATCTAATTGGGTTTAAACTACTCCTAATTCCTATCCAATTGGGAATTCCCACATCCTATAAATAGGCATGTACTCCTCCAATTTTTATCATCCACCAAATTGTCTCCATAAATAAATTTCCACAATCCAAATGTGCATCGTGTCCGTGTCCCATCCACTATTTATTTTTCTTTACAAATACATAAATTCTTTCCGTGTCCGATATGCCGGACACCCCATCCTGTGTCCCACGGGACACGACGGTGTCCTCCACCACAATCAAACCCTAAACCTAACTTTAACCCTAACCCTAGCAACAGCCCCCGACTCCTGTCCCGTTCGACCCAACCAAGCCCGACTCCCAGCCATCGCTGCTAGAACCCAGCCATACACCACCGCCACCTCCAAATTCCCACACCATCATCCCCGTACAGCCTTCACATCGCCCGACCACCAGACTTCACCACCTCGACCATCGCCAAACCAACTCCGGCCGATGCCACGGACCACAACACTCACCACACAGAGGAGGAGAAAAAGGAAACCCTTACCTTTCCCGGCCGACATCCGCCTGTCCCCGACGATCCGTCGTACAGCGCTTTGACGCTGCGACCGCTGTCCGCATCCACCACGTTCGGCTTTTTCGAGCCTGGCGTGCGTGACACCGCAGATCCCGACCCCCTGAGCCGAGATTGTGCGGTCGTCCCCATCACCAGTGCCCTCACCAGTCACCCCAACGCCACCACCGCCGAAACACTCAGCCCTCCGCCGCCGGCCGACAAGCCGTCCGTCTACTCCCCGATCCTTCTCCTCTCTCTCTACTCTCGACCCCTCTCTCCCGTTGCCGACCGTCGCGCCGACGAACACCTCCGTGCTTGGCCTCGCCCCTCCGCTCGACCTTCTTCTCCTCTCTACCTCCGCCTCCGCCTCCGCCGACAAGCTCCGCTCCCTCCGCCGCCTTGCCGCGCACGGTGAGCGCCGGCCGCTCCCCGTTCCACCGAGACCCCTCTGAACCCCCGTTCCCTTCTCTCCATGGCTTTCCGACCTCTCCCTCTGTTTTCTTCGAAATTCTTTTTCTTTGAAGGAACAAGAGCTACATTAGCTCATTTTGTTTTGGTTGGAGTTGAGTCCACAGGAAACTTTGGATTTGAGTCAAACTAAATTTTAATATATAGTTTAGTTGGAGTTGAGTCCACAGGAAACTGTGGATTTGAGTCAAACTTTGGATTTTGGTCAACCTAAATTTGTGGGCTGGTCTGTGTTTTAATATATATGTTATTTGTTATCTGTTTAGTTATTTTAAATATTGGGTTGGAATTTATATATAGTATTGGGTTTTCTTTTGAGCCAGGAGGCCTTACACATACTTAGTATTTTTGGGTTAATATATGTATATATAAAGTAAAATGTAAATTTTTATTTAACATTATTATTGATAATATTATTTGGTTATAAATATTTATTATTACCATTGTTTTACCAGTGTTACTGTTGTTATTTATTAGTAAAATTATATTATTATTCTTATTATTTTAAATATGGCTTTTAAATGTAGCAAAATATATTTATAATGTTTCTAGATAATTTTCAAGGATGGTTTCGACCTATAAATTATAGCCTAAAATAATTCTTTGAATTTTCAAAAAGTAGTGATCTAAATACTTTTGTCTAGTAAATAAATATATATATGGTTTACTATTTAGAAATTTCTTTATGACAAATTTTAGATTTTAGCCTAAAAATATATATTTATTTTTATTGTTATTGTTATTTTTATTTTCCAAGTATTTATCTAAAATCATATTTTACAAATAAAAGGGTAGCTTTCGAGTTATAAAATAATTACTAGTAATCTCCAAGTGTGTATTTGCCTAAAATATTTTCGGGTAAACATATATATAGTTTTAAGTATCATAAGCATTTTCTAAAGTAGTATATGTATTATTATTATTTTCTCAAATTCCTTCGACTATCCTTCTGTCCATGGTCCAGTCCATCTTTCCTATTCTTTCACCAAATTCTATACTACCTTATGTCCACCCTAACTAAGTTGACCGTTCTGGACCCAATGGAACCGACCGTGTCACCATCCGTGGTCACCTTGCATAGTTGTTGCACTTAAGTCACAGTTCATGCCACCTTGATCATCGCAGCACATCAGGCGCCTATCAGGAAAGATACCTTGCCTTTACTGTTTAAATACTTGCTCAATATCATGCATGCTTTTTCTTTATGTTATCAAAATTATATATAGATGCAAATTATTGTATTTTATGCAATTGGCTTAGAGTTAAGGGACCACCGTATGTGCATCTCATAAACTGTCACGATGTGCCACGGATTGTGTATGAGTGGTAAGTCGCATATAGCTTCGGACTTGCGTACCGACTGTACATCGGTGCGTACAGGCCGTGCGTTAGGATATAACTGTCAATAGATTGTGTAGAAGACTTGGCGGTTATTAAGGATTAAACAGTGTCGTGGAGACGATACATGTATAGTATCATTGGGGGGAGGGGACAGTTATTAGCGTAGGGGCTATATTTTATTTTTACACACATTTTGGGCCAAGGGTGACTCTTACGAGCACTACCTTCTGTCCAAGGCCGATAGTGACTCGGATGAGCGCTACTTACTGCCACTCTTTATTTACTCTGCTGAGCCTACAGCCCTGTAGGCCTTTAAAAAATGACAGTCACGCTGAGTTGATCAGGACAGAGTCAAAAGTCACGCTCAGTTGATCAAGACAATATTTACAAATCACGCTGAGGAGACAACTCATCATTTGTCAGAGAGTAATTATGACTGACAGCACAACAGTCGAAGAATGTCTCTTCGTATGCCATGTATGCACAGAATTCGAGAGATCACAGCCGTCTATTGTGTGATTTTCGAAATCTTCTTCAGCAAGACTCAACCTTCGTCATGTTGGCATACCAAAAGAGCTTCTTGTCATTTAATGCGACTGACAAAAGCAATCACTATCAGAGATTTTGTGTCAGTCGAGGCACGCCAAATCAAGACAGCTGGCAGTTCTATCTCAAGTCTGCGTGTATTTGTGAGATCTTCATCTCAAACGTGCATGGATTCTGAAGTTTTCTTCCTCAAGTCTGCGTGGATTTTGAAGTATTTTTGTATCGAGTCTGCGTGGATCCTGAAGCTTCTTGCCCCAAGTTTGCGTGGATTTTGAAGCTTTCTACACCGAGTTTGCGTGGATTTTGTCTTCAACAAGTCTGCGTGGATTTTATCAAATTGGAGTACGTGGCAGCCATGCCACTGATCTCTCGCCTGCATATCCTGTAACTTGCACACGACTCATGCATGATCGTCATGTGTCCAACAGTTACAGGCCACGTCCAGTAACTGCTCACAGTCTTGCGTATGTTAAATCCTGCGTAATTTTTAACTAGGTATAGACTGTGAAGTCAGTTATCCTTACAGTTATTTTTGACTCTATAAATAGAGTTCTTTTTCTCATTCATTGTACAGATACATAGTTATCTACTGTCAAAATTTTGAGAGCTTTTCTTCTTCGCATAGTCCAAGGGATAAAGTGATCGTCTTCTAGATCAGATTCCCACAGTTGTAATTTTCTCAGATACACAATAAATAAAGGAATTTATTTATGGAAAACAAATTGGCGACTCTGCTGGGGAAAATCATCTCCTCTTCTGAGATGGCAACAACTCAATGCGACACTTCGTCAATCGGCTCGACGAAGAAGGTGATGACGATCAAATTCGATCAACTCGTCTATGAAGAAATGCAGCGGGCTAAGAGTGGTAAGCCCACTACAGCCTCCATCATCACTGCCAAGTCGAAGGAACACTCTGTCTATGTCCCTAAGAATCAGTTGGCAACCAATGGTGAAGTCTCTGCCACAGTGTCTACTCCTAACACTGGCAAGAACTCTACTGCAAGCACGCACACTCTTGTGCGCTCGAAGATGACAGCAATCAAAGGTCACGCTGACAGTACTGGCTCTTTAGCCAAATCTGTTCCAGTGTGCAATCTCACATCCAAAAATCACGCTGACAGTACTGGCTCTTTAGCCAAATCTGTTCCAGTGTGTGTTTCCAAAATTAAAAGTCACGCTGACAGTACTGGCTTTCTAGCCAAATCTGTTCCAGCGTACAATTTCAAACCCAAAAGTCACGCTGACAGCACTGGTTCCTTAGCCAAGTCTGTTCCAGTGTGTAATTCTAAAATCAACAATCACGCTAACAGTGCTGGCTCCTTAGCCAAGTCTGTTCCAGCGTGTACTTCCAAAGTCAAAAGTCACGCTAACAGCATTGGTTCTTTAACCAAGCCTGTTTCAGCGTGTATTTCATCTAAGAAGAATAGCTCTTTAGCTATCTCTTCTTCTTTGCCAAGTTCCACTAGAACTGGGGGTGGTCTTCCACACAAAGTCCCTTCGAAAAGGAATAACTCTTTAGTTGTTTCTTCTGTTCCTATAGTTTTTACTTCAGGAACAGCTTTGACTGACAATTTTGTTAGTCAAAGAAAAGAAGATGGTCTTTTGACTACTCTTCCTTCTGGACATTCTATGTCTCAAAACTTGAATGAGTCTAAGAAGAAACATTCCTTAGTGTCTTCTTCTATGACTTCTTCGAATTGGGTACAGAATCTGTCCATAAAAGAGGGTTTGTTACCAACTCCTAATCAAGGGGGTGGTTCAACTTTTCTTTCTCTGCAAATATCTAGGTCAATGGAAGGAAAACTCCATGTTTCCAAAACCAATGTGTTACCTCCAACTGATCTAAGAACAAAACTTAACACTTCTGGTGTTAAGAAACCATACCAGTTGGAAACAAGGATAAGAGATCCAGATGCAGAGTATACAAAAAACTATGTGGCTCATATTAATCATTCTCTATATAATCAAGAGCCATCAAGACCCAAGAACAAAAAATATACTCCTCAATATTCACAAACAGATTTACGAGAATATCTTCAACAGAAGAGAAGAAGTGATTCTGTGTCAAAGGACCATGCTGAATGTGACTTCTATCCAAGAGTCATAATTCAATGCAGATGTCAATCAATGGATTATGACCATGTTGATCATGAATGTGACTTCCAGCCAAGAGTCACAATGCAATGCAGATGTCAAACAAAACGACAATCTGTCTTCAATCAGATTCAGTGTGAACCTATGCCTGATGAAGATAAGCCTTTGTTTGCTTCTGTCAACATGACCTCTCGGGATACTGGGGGTAGAGCTGATAGTCCAGATGGAGTATATAGAAACACCAGAGCAAGAGTCTTAGCTTCTAGTCAAAGAAATTTGATCTCTGAAGATGATTCTGAATTTCTGGGAGAATCTAACTTCCCACCTCTTCCTACTGGGAGTAGTTCTCCTATAAATGACTTTGATGCACGAAGCAGTGATTCAGAGCATACAGCATCCACTAATTCATCAATAATCCCTCGTACAGTCACTACATATATGGTGGATGGGAATACTGAATTGAACAATGAACCTTCCCCTTCGGTGACTCCTCAAGATCAAAGGATTGCTTCTTTGGAACAGCAAATGAAGTCTATGGCTGATACTATGAAGTCGATGTATGAACTCATGACAGCTCAGATGCAAAATTGACAGACTGTACCAGATGTCATACCAACTGACACTGATATAAGTCCAGTACAAGTTCCTCCAGCAGTACAATCCAATACTCCTGGATCAGCTCAACCAAATCCTAGTCTCTCTGGAGCTGGGGGTAGTGCTTATAATGCTGTTCCTCCTCCCAACTATTCTCTACAAGCTACAACTCCACAATCTTCCAGAGTTGTTAATGAAGAATTGAGGAATCTCAAAACTCAATTCGAAGCATTCAAACAGAAAGATGGTTTACAAAGGTTAGGCATCAAGCAACCTTATCCGATAGAATGGAAGCAAGTATCGTATCCTCCTAAATACAAGCCTCCTACTATCTCATTCTATGATGGAACCACTTCTCCAAGTTAGTTTATTAATCACTTTGAAGTGATGACTGATCAACTGCAACCAAGCGACGCCCTCCTTACTCGGGTGTTTGTTGGATGTCTCAAGGGAACGGCTTATAAATGGTATAGAAGTCTCCCAGATGGGAGCATTACCTCATTTGCCGGTTTCAAACAGATATTTCTTGAACGGTTCTATGAAGGGCTTAATGACATGACTATGTCTGCTCTTATTAGAATCAAGCAGAAAAATAATGAAACTACAGAGGATTACATTGAACGGTTTCGAAGAGAAGCTCTGAAGATGCCTCTTGGAACTCCTGATGCTGTCACCATCGACACATGCAAATCAAACTTGTTGCCAATCATCAGCATGTGGACAGGATCCACCCAATTCCAAGATTGGCCTTCTTTCATAGTTAGTGCCAAGGCTGCAGAAATTAGTGCTGAAACCTTCAAAGGTTTAGGAGTGCAGATGACTCCCAAAGAAACAGGTCAAGGTACTAACAATAAAAACAATGTTCGCAAAAGAAAAGAAACTCTTAAAGTTAATCTTCAGAGCAAAGATGCATCAACTGTTCAAACTTTTCCTACCTCTACAACTCAAAGAACACCTCGCCCCAAAGAAGAATACTCTTTCGATGATGACGATGTCCTTGGTATCTTTGAATGTCTGCTGAAAGGTAATAAAATACAATTACCTAAAATCAAGAAACCTGATCAAGCTGGTAAGACAGATCATCCTAAATACTGCCCATATCACAGAATGTTGGGTCACACAATTCGTACATGTTATGTACTGAAAGGAAAGATCCAAGAAATGATTAAATCTGGAGCTATCTCCCTTACTCCAAAAGAGAAGACCGTCACCTCCAACGTCATCTCTATGCAATTCGGAGATTTCCCTCCTCAACTCCTTGAAAGTGGGATCGTTCCTATTCCCAAGGCAACTCTTGAGATAGTGAATATTCCTCCTCCACAATCTGAAGGATTAGTGCCAATCACTTTGGAAACTGGAGAAATCATGTGGATTCATCCTGATCTAGTGGCAGATTTTGAATCTTCTTTTCCTCAAAATACTACTTCTCGAAAGTCCAAGAAGGCTGAAAAAATTAAGTCATGTCATATGACGTCTCTTGGGTCTACCTCTGACATAGAGCCAAAAGAGAAAGAAGAAGCACTTGTTAGTGCTACTCGAACAGGAAAACCTTATCTAAAGGATTATTCCAAAGATCCTGAGGATACTCTTGATACCCCTCCTGTTGATAAAGATGCTCCTAATGTTCCTCCTGAAGAAGAATCATCCACTGCACCTGTTCCTTCAACTATCCCAGTTGAACCTATTCCTTCTAAACCCACAGCGCTGGAGAAAGGCAAACAACAGGCTCGGTTTGATAAACCAATCAAGAAGTCCCCTCCTCTTGGACTTCAGAAGCCTTATAACTTCGACATTCTAGCTCAACTTGCTAATACTCCAGCTAGAATGTCCCTCTTTGAACTTCTACGTCTTTCTAAAGAAACCCGGGAGACGTTAAGTGAAGCACTTCTTCAAGCAGACTCTTGTCTTGCACAATTGAAGAAGCCAGATGCAGAACCTGCCACTTGCTTATATTGCAATAGTGTATTGGAGATTATCCCAAATATCACCTTTACACAAGATGACATGCTACTGGAGGATAATCGACATGATCGGCCTCTCTACTACACCGGTTATATCGATACGATGAAGATAGATCGTATCCTTATTGATCCAGGGTCTGCTATAAGCATAATGCCAAAGAGCCTATTGGATGAACTAAAAATCCCTCTTCACAAACTCTCCAAGACGGTTACTACAATCCTGGGATTCAATCAAAGCCGAAGCGAGCCTTTGGGAAAGATTCATCTGAAGCTTCAGATAGGCGATTTCAGATCCAAAGTCACTTTCTATGTGATTGAGATCGTGGGATCCTATAATCTTCTTCTTGGGAGGCCCTTTCTTCATGAAAATAATGTGGTGCCTTCTACTCTTCATCAGTGTTTTAAGTACATTGATAGCAATGGAAGAGTACAAAAAAAAGTTGCTGATATAAATCCCTTCCATGGGATTGAAGCTTATTTCAATGATTCCCGAATGTACAAAGAAGAGTATACAAGGGTCATACAAGCTATGGAGAAAGAGGATGCACAAAGTGAGACTTTAATAATCTCTGTTAAAGGTCGAACTACTCAGCAACAATCTCCCAAACCCTCTGGAGAAGGTTCTTTCATCATTCCAGTGAATGGACGGATCTCTCCGTTACCTCAGTCGTCTGCTCAAGACACAATGATCATTCCTGTCAGTGGGCGTGCTACAGTTCCTGTATCTTCACAGGATACTCTGCTAATTCCAGTTGGAGGGCGGATTACTCTTCCATCTCAAGCTTCAAGGGAGCTCACCTCTTCTGAGCCATTTGTTATCGATCTTAATCGAAACAAAGCTTCTTCTCATTCTTCTTCTTTTTTCCCTTTAGTCATTGACTTGGCTAAGATCTCTAAGGCTCAGCCTTCTCCCAATGTAAATATTGCTGCTTTTACATTTAATGAAAAGTCTTCATCTTTGTAGTACGCTGATGTGTGTAATTATGTTCATAGTTATTTACATTTGTTAGATGACTTGAACACAATAACCATTGGAGTTGTACAGACTGTTCATACAGATGTATCCCTAGAACCTATACAATCTTCATACTTTCTAGTTCCCAGCAGAAAGCCAGGAGACATTCCAATATTCTTCTACAAAGGGCCTCAAAGTCCTTCTGATTTAGAAGATGATGACAGAAATGATGATACTGGAAGATTACAACTACGACGTTATAGTCAGCAATCTAAAGACATCATCAAAAATATAGGCTATGACTTCAGAACTGGCCTCAATAGTAGAAAAGGAAGAAAAATGCCTGTTCGTATTCCTCCTCTGAAATATGGAAGGACAAAATACGGATTGGGCTATATTGCTCCTACTCCTTTTATCAATATTGTTCATGAAGATCCCGAGTCTGACGAAGATAAGAGATCTGATTCTTCCAGTACTACCTCTTGGGATTTCGATACAAGTATCGGTGACTTCTACTGCAACCTTCTGTCTTCCAATATGGTTTCCATTGACCATTCTGAAGAAAGTGATGAATACGAAGAAGAGTTTGAAATCTCACCTGAATCAGAACAATGGGCCCAAAGATTAGATAATCAATGGGAGTTCCGTTTCGAGCAAAAAGAACCTCCGACTGAAGACAAACTTGTTCAAATAGATGTTGGTGAAGAGGGATCTCCCAAACCAATATTCATCAGTGAAAGTCTTTCAGAAACTGATAAGCAAGACATGATCAAACTCATTCGTGACTACATCGATGTCTTCGCTTGGAGTTATGAAGATATGCCAGGACTTGATCCACAAATTGCAACTCACAAGCTCAATATCTTGCCGAATGCTAAACCGGTCAAACAACAACAGCGACGATTTCGTCCAGACATTATGGATGCAATTGAAGCTGAAGTCAATAAACTCATAACCTCCGGGTTTATTAGAGAGGAACAACATCCCGATTGGGTGGCTAACATAGTTCCTATCCTTAAAAAGACTAGCAAGATCAGAGTATGCATAGACTTCCGCGATCTCAATGTGGCATGCCCTAAAGACGAATTCCCTCTACCAACCACTGATGTCATGATTGATAATACCTGTGGATTTGAACGGATGTCATTCATGGACGGGTATTCTGGGTACAATCAGATTAAAATGTTTCCAGACGACGAGAAGCACACTTCTTTCAGAACGCCGATCGGTACATACTGTTATACAGTTATGCCATTCGATCTCAAGAATGCAGGAGCAACTTATCAACGAGCTATGAGCACTATATTCCGTGAACATTTGCGGAAAACAGTCGAATGCTATGTTGATGATATTGCAGTCAAAAGTCGACAAAAGGAGGATCATATCCAAGATTTGAAGACTATATTTGATCTAATGCGTAAGCATCAATTAAAGATGAACCCTACTAAGTCCTTCTTAGGCGTCTCTAGTGGTAAATTTTTCGGCTTCGTCATTACCTCTAAAGGTATACACGTGGATCCCGAGAAGATCAAAGCCATCCAAGAGATGCGTCCTCCACGTACCTTAAAAGAGCTACGAGGATTTTAAGGAAGGATCGCTTATATCAGGAGATTCATCTCTAATTTATCAGGACGCTGCAGACCATTCAACAAACTTATGAAGAAAGGTGTTTCTTTTGTCTGGAATGATGAATGTTAGAAAGCATTCGATGATATAAAATAATATCTGATGAGCCCTCCAGTATTGGTAACTCCCGTTTCAGGAATTCTATTTCTCCTATATACTCGAGCAATGAGTCATTCATTGGGTGCATTACTCGCTCAAAAGAATCAAAATGGTCATGAACAAGCCATCTACTATCTCAGTCGTACTATGACCGGAGCTGAACCTCGATATTCACCGGTCGAAAAAGAATATCTAGCCTTGATGTTCGCTGTTCAAAAGACACGACATTATATCATTGGCCAGACTATTCATGTCATCTCCAGGATCAATCCTATACGGATCATGATGAAGAAACCTAGTGTTTTGAATTCTCGATTACCTAACTGGGGAATCCTACTTGCTCAGTATGACATGCATTATATTTCTCAGAAGTCAGTCAAAGGACAAGCTTTAGCTGATTTTCTAGCTGCTCATTCAATTCCAGAAGATTCAAAACTCTATGACGAAATTCCAGATGAAGTCCTAGATTCAAACCAAATCTCTGAAGAAGATCCTACTTGGCGTCTAGTTCTTCTACGCTCTTGACCCCCATACGGTGTAACAGAGCCTTCAACATTTCACGCTGCTCTGCAAGGCTGCGTTCATTGGAAGAGGACGATCCGTACAGACCAAAATAGCTCAAGAAATTCTTGGCTAATTGTATGGGATCGTCTTTGAACTCGAAAACCAGAGGCTCCGATTCTTTACCCTCAAAAGTAGGTTCACCATGGGAACAAAAGCCCAACTTGTGTGCTTCTTCCTCAGCTTTCTCCTTTGGTGTCACGTTGACGTAAGATGAAGATTAAATGAATCCTCTCCCTGTTTATATAATAGAGCTCGCCGGCGGTTCATATTCCACCATAAACTGGATGCAATCAGTCTCGGAAAATGAAGAGTCATCATGATATTTAATAAGTTCATTTGGATGTTTTCAAAGAACTTCGAAGTCTTTCCAACTTCCGAAAAATTTGAAGTCATCTCAGCGTGACTAAGTTCATTTTTATCTTATTTTCAAAGTATTTCGAAAATTTTGAAGTCTTTTCAATTTTCAAAAACTTTGAAGGGGGTTTTGTAGGCCTTTAAAAATGACAGTCACGCTGAGTTGATCAGGACAGAGTCAAAAGTCACGCTCAGTTGATCAAGACAATATTTACAAATCACGCTGAGGAGACAACTCATCATTTGTCAGAGAGTAATTATGACTGACAGCACAATAGTCGAAGAATGTCTCTTCGTATGCCACGTATGCACAGAATTCGAGAGATCACAGCCGTCTATTGCGTGATTTTCGAAATCTTCTTCAGCAAGACTCAACCTTCGTCATGTTGGCGTACCAAAAGAGCTTCTTGTCATTTAATGCGACTGACAAAAGCAATCACTGTCAGAGATTTTGTGTCAGTCGAGGTACGCCAAATCAAGACAGCTGGCAGTTCTATCTCAAGTCTGCGTGTATTTGTGAGATCTTCATCTCAAACGTGCGTGGATTCTGAAGTTTTCTTCCTCAAGTCTGCGTGGATTCTGAAGTTTTCTTCACCAAGTCTGCGTGGATCCTGAAGCTTCTTGCCCCAAGTTTGCATGGATTTTGAAGCTTTCTACACCGAGTTTGCATGGATTTCGTCTTCAACAAGTCTGCGTAGATTTCATCAAATTGGAGTACGTGGCAGCCATGCCACTGATCTCTCGCCTGCGTGTCCTATAACTTGCACACGACTTATGCATGATCGCCATGTGTCCAACAGTTACAGGCCACGTCCAGTAACTGCTCACAGTCTTGCGCATGTTAAATCCTGCGTGATTTTTAACTAGGTATAGACTGTGAAGTCAATTATCCTTACAGTTATTTTTGACTCTATAAATAGAGTTCTTTTCTCATTCATTGTACAGATACATAGTTATCTACTGTCAAAATTTTGAGAGCTTTTCTTCTTCGCATAGTCCAAGGGATAAAGTGATCGTCTTCTAGATCAGATTCCTACAGTTGTAATTTTCCCAGATACATAATAAATAAAGGAATTTATTTATGGAAAACAAGCCCCTGCGTAGAACGTTGTCCTCAAAGTGCATATCACCTAGAATGGGTAAGAACCTTTACTCATGCATACTTTTCTGTTGTGCTTATTTATTCAGTTTATTGGCATGATATTATGTTTCTTGTTACGTCCCTCTGAGGACCTGATTTTTTTCCAGGTATGTGTTCATGTTTTCTGCAGGTGTTCTATCTAAGGCCATTCCTTCCTTCATGATGATTGCTCTTGGACTCGCCATCGCTCTCGCTTGCTAAATTTTTTCTTTGTGTATTTTTTTATATTTAATTTGGTTGGTAGTAGACTTTGTCTACGTCCAACTATTGTGTACTTGACAAACTCAAAGTTGCTTTATATCATTATTTATCTTTATGGATGAGATTTTGTGTCTTGGCTTTTTACATTTACAGCTTATGTATATATACGAGTCGTATATTTACTCGTATGTATACAGCTGGCATGATACGTATCTAGTCTCAAGTATTTGGGACTGAAACATTACATGTTTTTGTGGTGGCCCATGCAGGTCAATTTGCTGTTTCGGTTACATGACTGTACCGAACGGGCCTGCAATATAGGATTAGAGTCTAGAATCTCATCCACATACTTGACATCCTTTCTTGACTTCAAATTTTGAACTCTCGTTCGACCTCCTTGAATTGCATCTTGCTTGACTTCTTCTACCGTAAATTTCTTAGTTTCGTGTTTAGTAAGATGACTACACTAGTATATGCCCATAGGTTAAACACATGGCTAGATAGATTGCATTGACAATTAATATCCATTGAGGTTATATTTGAGTATAAAGACATTTATTTTTCCTAGAGATATGATCATAGGGATTAGTTAATTCCAAGTTGGGTAGTAGCATATTACCGCCATCAAAGGATAGTTGAAATTTTACTTTTACTTTACAAAGTGGTATACACAAGAGGATAGCTAGATCGAGAAAGCAATTTTTTTATGAATTTTGAAATTGTGAAATAGTTATGATTTAAGTTTTTATATTATGACACTTGATTTACGGTTAACTTAAGTTTGGATTGTAATATGACAGAGTTTATCTCGAGATTATTTAAAGAGTTTAAATTATGATTTTCTAGACGACTAGAGAGATAAAAGTTTAGAAGGGAGAGATTGAGGTTTTAAATTGTGCTTACGATTTATAAAGTTTATTAAATTCTAAAGAGATAATGGAAAAATTTTGTTTAAAAATTTTAAGGAAAAATTCAAATTTCAAATTTTGTCCTATGATCTATGATTTATAGAGTTATTTAAATTTCGAGTTTAAGGCCTTGATTATGGATATTTAAATTTTAGTAAAAAAAATGTTCATTTGCGATATACAAAGACTATTTCGAGATTGATTAGAGATTTAAATTAAACTTGACAGTCTAAGATAATTGGTAATTGTGGCAGAGTACCTAGAAAATTTTATTGAGAAACTTCGAAGAACTTGAAATTTAGATTATATTATATTGGTAGAGGACCGTTTTCCATAAAGAAATTCTCTTTATTTGTTGTGTTTCTGGGAAAATTACAACTGTAGGAATCCGATCTAGAAGACGATCGCTTTATCCCTTGGACTATGCGAAGAAGAAAAGCTCTCAAAATTTTGACAGTAGATATCAATGTATCTGTACAATGAATGAGAAAAAGAACTCTATTTATAGAGTCAAAAATAATAACCGAAAAGATAACTGTCTTCACAGCCTGTGCTTAGTTGAAAATCACACAGGATTTAACATACGCAAGGCTGTGAGCAGTTACTGGACGTGACCTGTAACTGTTGGACACATGGCAATCATGCATGAGTCGTGTGCAAGTTATAGGACACGCAGGCGAGAGATCAGTGGCATGGCTGCCACGTACTCCAATTTGATGAAATCCACGCAGACTTGTTGAAGACGAAATCCACGTGAACTCGGTGTAGAAAGCTTCAAAATCCACGCAAACTTGGGGCAGGAAGCTTCAGGATCCACGCAGACTTCGAGGCAAAGAACTCAAAAATCCACGCAAACTTGAGGAAGAAAAACTTCAGAATCCACGCAAACTTGAGATGAAGATCACAAATACACGCAGACTTGAGATAGAACTGCCAGCTGTCTTGATTCGACGTGTCTCGACTGACACAAAATCTCTGACAGTGATTGCTTTGTCAGTCGCATTAAATGACAAGAAACCCTTTTGGTACGCCAACTTGACGAAGGCTGAGTCTTGCTGAAGAAGATTTCGAAAATCACGCAATAGACGGCGATGATCTCTCGAGTTCTGTGCATACGTGGCATACGAAGAGACATTCTTCGACTGTTGTGCTGTCAGTCATAATTACTCTCTGACAAATGATGAGCTGTCTCCCCAGCGTGATTTGTTTATATTGTCTGGATCAACTGAGCGTGACTTTTGACTCTGTCTTGATCAACTCAGCGTGACTTTCATTTTTTAGGCCTACAAAACCCCCTTCAAAGTTTTCGAAAAATGATAAATTATTTCGAAATACTTTGAAAACAGAGATGATAAAATGGATTTAGTCACGCTGAGATGACTCCAAAATGAGAGATTTACTCCCAGATGTTTAGACTGTTGGGATTCTGTGCTGTTAGGATCCCGTGCAAATCTCCAAATATCGAGACAATAATGACTTGACCGTCATTTAGAATTCTTTATGAGCCTATAAATAAGCCATAGATTACTTCTTTCTTTCTTTACTTGCGTTTGAAAGAGAGAACCCACAGAAGAGAACTTCATCTTCCCCGACGAACTCCTTCCTCTCCGACTTCTTCTTCTACTTTTTCTGCAGCAATTGCTCCCAAAAAAGCTGATGTTCAGGCCAAGGGGAAAGCCCCTGCGACTTCGTCGCGTGCCACAACTGACAGACTTCCTCGACAAGAAGTCCCGCGAGCTCCTATGCATCGTAAGTGATGGAAGAACACAAACTGTCGAAGACGATGAAGATGAACTCCACATAGAATTTTTTTAGGATCTTAAGATATTAAACTTCAGAAATATATCCCCCCTCCTTAGGGAAAAGGATATTTAATAAAGTATGCCCCCTCTTTAGGGTCAGCCATACTTCACATCTTCGTGTTTACGAAGCTCTGTGTAAAGGAGCATGGTTCTCATGATTCTGCGTGACTTTTCACGTTGGCAGAAATGTCCATGTTGAAATCGTCACGCAGCTTTCAGGATGACGCTGCGTGATTTTTTACATGTTGACAGAGATGTCAATGTTGAATTATTCACGCAGGCTTCTGAGAGTCATCTTCTGGATAGATTAGTGGAAGAACTTTTCCATTTAAATGTGATTCTGGCAAATGATACGTGACTTTCATCCTAATCTGTCTGAGTTTTGCGTGAATTAATCATCTACGTGAATAAATCACTCAGCATGTCACAGTAATATATCCATGTGGAGTCTGCGTGACTTTTGAATTTTTCTTCAAATACTGTAATACACGTATAGACATAGGTATATCTGACTTTGTCTTCTTGTTATTTTCTGTAGTAAACATTCGAAGCGAAGAAGCAGATTTTGAAGGGTGCTTGAGTATTTCATTTAAGCATGATCTATCTCATATAACATTCCCTCATTTTGATCTTCCTGAAGCAAGACTATCACTGTTGGCTAATCAAGACCACACAACCTTACTTTGCTTGATGAATGGACAACCTTTCCAAAGTCTAGATCTGGTATCCCATAAGAAACCAGCATTCTTGTTCGGAGATGCTATAGCACAAAAATCTCAGCCAAAGGGCATTAGGGAGAAGGTGTGCTTCTGCTTTGAGGGGGATGTGAAACAACCCATGTATTGGCCAAAGGTTTCCCGGGGCTTGTCAATCATGAGACTTATGCATGCCAGCTATCCGAGAAAGATGTCTTGGTATTTGACTGAATATCAGCAGGCGAAAGCAAGCCGTATTATTTACAGGAAAGAGGGATTTTTCAGTGCCCCGGAGGATCATGTATCAGTGTTTCGAGGTCTGAAGCCTGGATGCATACCACCTGAAGACTCAGCCATACTAATGCCGTTTAGGATGCCCATTTTCATAAACGAATTCATGTCCAACAAGAATGCATTCTATCTGACCGATTCGACGCCAAGGATGAATGGTCTAATGAATCAGGAGAATGTGAGATGGAAGACTTTAGTCCACTGGGCTTTAGAGAATTTTGAAACTGAGCTGAAGAAGATAAATCTCTATGATGCCGTCGTCAATTCATCCTACGGCTTCAAGCCTAACCCTTTTCTATTCCTGGCTTTAGTTGAGAGATACAACTACAGGACGGGGACTTTTATGACTCCAAAAGGAGAGATGGGCTTCGCCCTTCACGAGATAGAATACATCTCACACCTGCCTTCAGGTTCGCTACCGTATGAGGAGTATGTTCCTACGACAGAGGAACTGAACTTTCTGTCAGAGAAGAACCCCGAGATGGTTCATCTATTTGAAGAGATGATGTGCCATTTTGGCACATGTACTCTATATTATAAGGGTTCCAAAGATGAAGTCGGTAACCACATACAGAAGTGGATGTCATACCTTTTCATGAATCATGAAAAGGATGAGAAGAAAATAAATGAAAAGAGGTGGTACCAGATTAGCAACTTCAAGCCTCTTTCTGAAAGTGAAATCACTCATCTGCTGGAGAAATATGATTGCAACGATTTCACTATCACTGAAGACTGGTACGAGTTCAAAGCTGGAACCACTTTCAGCTCTTATGTGAGACAGAGTAGCAAGAGTCTGTCGAGGAACGATCATCTGGCCGGATTCCTATCCCTGTGGTTAAGAAGATTCATCGTTCCTGGCTCCAGCTCCTTGGACAGAATACACAGAGGTGTTATCTTTGCAGCGGTACGCCTTGTGTATGGTTACAGGCTGGACTTATTATCAGCGATGACCTGCAGACTAAATACAGGTCTTCGGAATTTTGTAACTACCATGCTGTCTGCTCAGAGGCTGATGACTGAAGAATTCCCAAGGATAGAGATGCCTTTCACATTTTTATATGGTTGGCTTCTCCTTCATCATGATGGTCTGATACCTCCAGGGGCAGGAGAGAGTAGCAGTCTTTTTCTGGAGAGGTACTCTGGAGAGACATTCTGGAAGGTTCACACCCTCCCAGAATGCAGAAATGTATTGAATAGGGCGTCACATTGGTCGATCCAATGTGTTCCTCCACCATCGGGCTATGAGAGTATGCCCTTAAATATGATGGACGGAGATATGGGAAACCGACTAGATGATGTAGCCTTCCAAAGGTTACAGAGGATCCGACCTTCTCATCTAGTATATCGTCACGAAGAAATAGCATATCTGGAACCATATTTACCAAGCCGATTTGCCAGACAATTTGGGTATGACCAACTCCATGTTGGAAACGCCACTACTTGTTTATCTGCTCGCGGAGGACTCATTGACGGAGCTCGAGCTTGGAGATATTTTGCAGCTAGAGATACAAAGGTTGTATTCTCTATGCCTAATCCTTTGTCTAGCCCGGGGCCAAAGATGCTTTATACGTATGCACGTTTCTATGTGTCGTCGAGCACTTTCAGACCGAGTTTCAATCTGAAGACCTTTGTTGCAGAGGATGATCCAGCTCCATCGAAGAGGTCAAAGAAGAAAATTGTTATTCAGCACTTTCCTTCAGAACCCGAAGATGAGACAACAGAAGTTGAGCCTCCCTATGAATTATTCCAGGAAGGAAATTTTCCTGATGAGGTCCTTCCTCCTATATTTATATCTCTTTCTAAGAGGAAGAGAAGTGACGAATCTGAGACCATCTCCAAGAGGAGTACTAGGTCTCAAACATCCAAGAATAAGAAGAAAGGGGTCTCGGTGACTGCTACTTCATCTTTGGGCGGTATATCAGTTGATGAAGACGATGCCGCTGATAAGGATGAAGAGACTGATGAAGACGACGCTCCTTTGATAAGGAGGTCGAGAGACAAATATGTTAAAAAATCTGTCAGCAAAATTAAGGGCAATAAACTCCTAGAGACAATCATGAGTGGAGGAGTTTTGCCAGAAATCAACGAAGCAGCCTCTACTGAGAAGACCGAGTCTGATGATGAACAGACTGAAGTAGAATCTGCTCAAGCTCAGGAAATAACTGCTCTGACCGCAAGTGGAGTGGCTATTGAACCCTCGGAGACGAGGATGATCCCATTTGAGCATGGGACTGAGGGTGTCATTCAGGCACTGGATGACCAGATTAATTACTCTGAAGAAGAACCAGCTCCAGAAAAATTGACAAAACAGTCAGAAGTTTCTGAAACTCAAGCTGAAGAAAATATTTCTTCGGCCAGAGGCGATGAAGATGTGCCAGCGTCTGAGCTATCAGCTGCTGATGATTTGTTGAAGAATGTTTGTCAAGACATCATTCTTCAAACCGATATTCCAGAAGGACTGAACCGACGGCAGTCAACACTGAGCTTGCTATCGTCGTTGTCCCTGAGACTCATGAAGATGTGAATATTATTGACTCTGAATCAGAAGCTCATCCTGAAGATGAAGAAGAAGAAGAAACTGAAGGAGGAGAAGGCTGGCATGCTGGCACCTCTACTCCTTATGATGAAGACAAAGTCAAGGGGAACAGAATGGAACTTAGCCCTGAACCTGCTCAATCACCGAACAACGCTCTAGCACCTAGTAATTCTGGAGCTGGAAGCAGCCATATAAAGCAGATATCGGATACAATCATGGACCGGCTGCGAGAAGAAGCAAAACTCCCTCCACATACCGAGTATGAACCTCAGCCAGGTAGAACTTTATTTCAAATTCTGTTTCCGCTGTTTCTTTTTTTCTTTAAATGCTGATTAAATTTTTCTTTAACTGTAGGAACTGCTGCAGCAATGAGTTCGACTCATGCTCCGCTTATCCAGGCTGATGCCGATGAAGGGAATTCACACTTAACTTCTCCGGTGGCACATACTTCTGTTTCGAGGATAGAGAATATTCAAGCTTCTTCTTCCATGATGACAACGACTCCTGGATTTGAGACTGGGTTAACAAGAACTCTAGGAATGTATTCAGATATCATTTACTCATATCTAGATACATATTCCAGACGTTTTTTGAAGGATGAAGCTATGCCATTTTCTGATCTTCGAACTATGGTTAAGTTCCCTCTCATGGCGCTGCGTCATGCTGGTTGTGAATCTCAGTGCATCTTCTTCAAACATCTCCTGGATGAGTTGGAAGTAACTATCCGAAAATATTGGGAGACTAAGAAGGAAAATCTTCAATCTTTAACTGCAATTGAAATTAGTCAACTAGAGCATGAAGCGCAGTCCCAACAAGCAGCTCTTGAAGCATTTCTTGCCTCTTCTACTGAGAAATTAGTAGAAAAGGGCAAAGAAATATTAGCTACTCGTCAAAGAGTAGAGCTTCTGGAGAAGGATAAAGCGTCCAAGACTGAAGAGCTGAAGAAACTGAAAGAGAAATTAGCTCGTCTTCAGGAGCGCATTGCTGTCATGGAAACAGATCAAGCTGAGGTGGCTACTGCTTATATTTCTGAAGTTGAACGCTGTAAGACTCTTCAGAAAGAACGAGAACAGATGCAGGCGGAACAGATTGAAGAAGTTAGTCGTCGCCAGTCTACCATCATTACTTTTGATGAACAGAATGTTTCAGTTGTAGCAGCAGAACGAGTTAGAAAAACTCATGAAGAGAAACTGACTGCTGTTCTAGATCGTATTAGGGAGCTGATAACTCCAAATGAGTGAACTTCTTTTATTTTCACTTTCACTTGTATTTCATATTTTGATTCTGGAATGAGAGTAAATGAAAATCCTTGATCTGACTTTTGGTTTTGCTGTTTTGAAAATGATAGATTCATAGAAAATATGTTCAGAGGTAAATAATACATGACATATTTCAGTAGAATAGGATATACAAACGAACTTTGTAATTCTATCAAATGATATTAAACCAGAAATGATCTTAGTTTAATACTGATTAGAAAAAATAGAATTCAGACATAAAAATATCTTTGAATTCAATTTTTCATGATCTTTAGACTCGGAAATCAAAAGACTAGATGAATGAACGGGTTAACCGTCAGATTATAATGAACGAACAAACCGTCGGATAGATGAACGGACAAACCGTCAGGTATTAATGAACGGTCAAACCGTCAGATGAACGGATGAACCGTCAAGTATGAATCATTTTTCAAAACAGTCAATAGAAACCATATTGGAAGACAGAAGGTTGCAATAGAAGTCACCGATACTCGTATCCGAATCCCAAGAAGTGGTACTAGAAGAATCAGATCTCTTATCAGACTCGGGATCTTCATAGATAATATTGATGAAAGGAGTATGAGCAGTATAACCCAATCCGCATTTCGTTCTTCCATATTTCAAAGGAGGAATCCGGACAGGTATTTTTCTTCCTTTTCTATCATTGAGGCCAGTCCTGAAGTCATAGCCCATATTTTTGATGATGTCTCTAGATTGCTGACTATAACGACGTAGTTGTAATCTTTCAGTATCATCATTTTTGTCATCATCTTCAAGATCAGAAGGATTTTGAGGCCCTTTGTAGAAGAATATTGGAATGTCTCCTGGCTTTCTGCTGGGAACTAAAAAGTATGAAGATTGTACAGGTTCTAAAGATACATCTGTATGAACAGTCTGTACAACTCCTATGGTTATTGTGTTCAAGTCATCTAACAGATGTAAATGACTATGAACATAATTACACACATCAACGTACTGCAAAGGTGGAGACTTTTCATTAAATGTAAAAGCAGCAATATTTACATTGGGAGAAGGCTGAGCCTTAGAGATTTTAGCCAAGTCAATGACTAAAGGGGGAGAAGAAGAAGAAGCTTTGTTTCGATTAAGATCGATAACAAATGGCTCAGAAGAGGTGAGCTCCCTTGAAGTTTGAGTAGGAAGAGTAGTCCGCCCTCCAACTGGAATTAGCAGAGTATCTTGTGAAGATACAGGAACTGTAGTACGCCCACTGACAGGAATGATCAGTGTATTTTGAGTAGATGACTGAGGTAACGGAGAGATCTGTCCACTCACTGGGATGATGAAAGAATCTTCTCCAGAGGGTTTAAGAGATTGTTGCTGAGTAGTTCGACCTTTAACAGGGATTATTAAAGTCTCACTTTGTGCATCTTCTTTCTCCATAGCTTGTATGATCCTTGTATACTCTTCTTTGTACATTCGGGAATCGTTGAAATAAGCTTCAACCCCATGGAAGGGATTTATATCAGCAACTTCTTTTTGTACTCTTCCATTGCTATCAATGTATTTAAAATATTGATGAAGAGTAGAGGGCACCACATTATTTTCATGAAGAAAGGGCCTCCCCAGAAGAAGATTATAGGATCCTACGATCTCGATCACATAAAAAGTGACTTTAGATCTGAAATCGCCTATCTGAAGCTTCAGATGAATCTTTCCCAAAGGCTCACTTCGGCTTTGATTGAATCCCAAGATAGTAGTAACCGTCTTGGAGAGCTTGTGAAGAGGGATTTTTAGTTCATCCAACAAACTCTTTGGCATTATGCTTATAGCAGACCCTGGGTCAATGAAGATACGATCTATCTTCATCGTATCAATATAACCAGTGTAGTAGAGAGGTCGGTCATGTCGATTATCCTCCAGTAGCATATCGTCTTGTGTAAAGGTGATATTTGGGATAATCTCCAGTACACTGTTGCAATGTAAGCAAGTGGTAGGTTCCGCATATGGCTTCTTCAATTGTGCAAGACAAGAGTCAGCTTGTAGAAGTGCTTCACTTAACGTCTCCCGAGTTTCTTTAGAAAGACGTAGATGTTCAAAAAGGGACATTCTAGCTGGAGTATTAGCAAGTTGAGCCAAAATGTCGAAGTTGTAAGGCTTCTGAAGTCCAAGAAGAGAAGACTTCTTGATTGGCTTATCAAACCGAGCCTGTTGTTTGCCTTTCTCCAGAGCCGTAGGCTTGGGAGGAACAGGTTCAGTGGATGATTCTTCTTCAGGAGGAACATTAGGAGCATCTTTAGCATCTGAAGGGATATCAGTAGGATCTTCAGGATTTTTAGAATAATCCTTTAGGTAAGGTTTCCCCGTTCGAGTAGCACTAACAAGTGCTTCTTCTTTGTCTTTTGGCTCTGTGTCAGAGGTAGACCCAAGAGAAGTCATATGACATGACTCGATCTTTCCAGCCTTCTTGGATTTTTGAGAAGAAATCTTTTGAAGAGAAGGCGATTCAAAATCTGCCACTAGATCAGGATGGATCCACATGATTTTCCCTGTTTCCAAAGTGATTGGCACTAATCCTTCAGACTGTAGAGGAGGAAGATTCACTATGTCAAGAGTTGCCTTGGGAATAGGAACAATCCCACTTTCAAGGAATTGAGGAGGGAAATCTCCAAATTGTATAGAGACGACGTTGGAGGTGACGGTCTTCTCTTTTGGAGTAAGAGAGATAGCTCCAGATTTAATCATTTTTTGGATCTTTCCTTTCAATACATAACATGTACGAATTGTGTGACCCAGCATTCTGTGATATGGACAATATTTAGGATGATCTGTCTTACCAGCTTCATCAGGTTTCTTGATCTCTGGTAATTGTATTTTATTACCTTTCAGCAGACATTCAAAGATACCAAGGACATCGTCGTCGTCAAAAGAATATTCTTCTTTGGGGCGAGGTATTCTTGATTGTTGAGTTGTAGAGGCAGGAGTTTGAACATTTGATGCATCTTTGCTCTGAAGATTAACTTCAAGAGTTTCTTTTCCTTTGCGAGCATTATTTTTATTGTTAGCACCTTGTCCTGTTTCTTTAGGAGTCATCTGCACTCCTAAACCTTTGAAGGTTTCAGCACTGATTTCTGCCGCTTTGGCACTGACTATGAAGGAAGGCCAATCTTGAAATTGAGTGGACCCTGTCCACATACTGATGATTGGCAACAAGTTTGATTTGCACGTGTCAATGGTGACAGCATCAGGAGTTCCAAGAGGCATCTTCAGAGCTTCTCTTCGAAACCGTTCAATGTATTCCTCTGTAGATTTATTATTTTTCTGCTTGATTCTAATAAGAGCAGACATAGTCATGTCATTAAGCCCTTCATAGAACCTTTCAAGAAACATCTGTTTGAAACCAGTAAATGAGGTAATACTCCCATCTGGGAGACTCCTATACCATTCATAAGCCGTTCCCTTGAGACATCCAATAAATACCCTAGTAAGGAGGGCATCACTTGGTTGCAGTTGATCAGTCATCACTTCAAAGTGATTGATAAACTGACTTAGAGAAGTGGTTCCATCATAAAATGAGATAGTAGGAGGCTTGTATTTAGGAGGATATGATACTTGCTTCTATTCTATCGGATAAGGCTGTTTGATGCCTAACCTTTGTAAACCATCCTTTTGTTTGAATGCCTCGAATTGAGTTTTGAGATTCTTCAATTCTTCAGAGACAACTCCCGAAGATTGTGGAGTTGTGGCTTGTAGAGAATAGTTGGGAGGAGGAACAGCATTGTAAGCACTACCTCCAGCTCCAGAGCGACTAGGATTTGGTTGAGCTGGTCCAGGAGTATTGGATTGTACTGCTGGAGAAACTTGTACTGGACTTATATCAGTATCAACTGGTATGGCATCTGATACAGTCTGTCGATTTTGCAACTGAGCTGTCATGAGTTCATACATCGACTTCATTGTGTCAGTCATAGACTTCATTTGCTGTTCCAAAGAAGCAATTCTTTGATCTTGAGGAGTCAAGGAAGAAGAAGGTTCATCAGTATTCCCATCAACCATGTAAGTCGTGACTGTATGAGGGATTATTGATGAACTAGTAGATGTTGTATGCTCTGAATCATTGCTTTGTGTATCAAAGTCAACTATAGGAGAATTACCCCCAGTAGGAAGAGGTGGAAAGTTAGATTCTCCAAGAAATTCAGAATCAATTTCAGGGATCAAATTTCTTTGACTAGAAGCCAGGACTCTTGCTCTGGTGTTTCTATATACTCCATCTGTACTATCAACTCTACCTCCGATGTCCCGAGAAGTCATGTTGACAGAGGCAAACAAAGGCTCATCTTCATCAGGCATAGGTTCATACTGAATCCTATTGAAGACAGATTGTCGTTTATTTTGACATCTGTATTACATTGTGACTCTTGGCTGGAAGTCACATTCATGATCACCACGGTCTTGAACTGTTGATTGACATCTGCACCGAATTATGACTCTTGCATAGAAGTCACATTCAGCATGTTCCTTTGATATAGAATTACTCCTTCTCTTCTGTTGAAGATATTCCCGTAA
The DNA here is from genome assembly GCA_029216955.1 of Iris pallida. Classification (NCBI taxonomy): domain Eukaryota; kingdom Viridiplantae; phylum Streptophyta; class Magnoliopsida; order Asparagales; family Iridaceae; genus Iris; species Iris pallida. The sequence goes on from JANAVB010031820.1 coordinate 1,996,035, forward strand.
ATCTGTTTGTGAAGATTGAGGAGTATACTTCCTGTTCTTGGGTCTTGATGGCTCTTGATTATACAAAGAGTGATTAATGTGAGCCACATAATTTCTTGCATACTCTGCATCTGGATCTTTTATCTTCATCCAATTGGTATGGTTTCTTAACACCAGAGGTGCTGAGTTTTGTTCTTAAATCAGTGGAAGGTAACACATTAATTTTGGAAACATGGAGTTTTCCTTCCATTGATCTGGATATTTGCAGAGAAGGAAGAGTTGAACCACTCCTTTGATTAGGAGTTGGTAACAGACCCTCTTTAATGGACAGATTCTGTGCCCAATTTGAAGAAGTCATAGGAAAAGATATTAAGGAATATTTCTTCTTAGACTCATTCAAGTTTTGAGACATAGAATGTCCAGAAGGAAGAGTAGCCAAAAGACCATCTCCTTTCCTTTGACTAACAAAAGTATCAGTCAAAGCTGTTCCTGAAGTAAAAACTACAGGAGCAGAAGAAACAACTAAAGAGTTATTCCTTTTCGAAGGAACTTTGTGTGGAAGACCACCCCCAGTTCTAGTAGAACTCAGTGAAGAAGAAGAGATAACTAAGGAGCTATTCTTCTCTGATGAAATACACGCTGAAACAGACTTGGTTAAAGAACCAGAGCTGTTAGCGTGACTTTTGATTTTAGAATTACACGCTGGAACAGATTTGGCTAAGGAACCAGTACTGTCAGCGTGACTGTTGAATGTGGGATTGCACACTGGAACAGATTTGGCTAAGGAGCCAGTACTGTCAGCGTGACTTTTAGAGTTGAATTTGCACGCGGGAACAGATTTGGCTAAGGAGCCAGTACTGTCAGCATGACTTTTAGAGTTGAATTTGCACGCTGGAACATATTTGGCTAAGGAGCCAGTACTGTCAGCGTGACTTTCAACTTTGGAGATACACACTGGAACAGATTTGGCTAAGGAGCCAGTACTGTTAGCGTGATCTTTGATTGCTGTCATCTTCGAGTGCACAAGAGTGTGCGTGCTTGCAGTAGAGCTCTTGCCAGTGTTAGGAGCAGACACTGTGGCAGAGACTTCACCATTGACTGCCAACTGATTCTTAGGGATATAGACAGAGTGTCCCTTCGACTTGGCAGTGATGATGGAGGCTGGAGTGGGCTTGCCACCTTTAGCCCGCTGTATTTCTTCATAGGCGAGTTGATCGAATTTGATCGTCATCACCTTCTTCGTCGAGCCGATTGACGAAGTGTCGCATTGAGTTGTTACCATCTCATAAGAGGAGATGGTTTTCCCCAGCAGAGTCGCCAATTTGTTTTCCATAAAGAAATTCTCTTTATTTGTTGTGTTTCTGGGAAAATTACAACTGTAGGAATCCGATCTAGAAGACGATCGCTTTATCCCTTGGACTATGCGAAGAAGAAAAGCTCTCAAAATTTTGACAGTAGATATCAATGTATCTGTACAATAAATGAGAAAAAGAACTCTATTTATAGAGTCAAAAATAATAACCGAAAAGATAACTGTCTTCACAGCCTGTGCTTAGTTGAAAATCACGCAGGATTTAACATACGCAAGGCTGTGACCAGTTACTGGACGTGACCTGTAACTGTTGGACACATGGCAATCATGCATTAGTCATGTGCAAGTTACAGGACATGCAGGCGAGAGATCAGTAGCATGGCTGCCACGTACTCCAATTTGATGAAATCCACGCAGACTTGTTGAAGACGAAATCCACGTGAACTCGGTGTAGAAAGCTTCAAAATCCACGCAAACTTGGGGCAGGAAGCTTCAGGATCCACGCAGACTTCGAGGCAAAGAACTCAAAAATCCACGCAAACTTGAGGAAGAAAAACTTCAGAATCCACGCAAACTTGAGATGAAGATCACAAATACACGTAGACTTGAGATAGAACTGCCAGCTGTCTTGATTCGGCGTGTCTCGACTGACACAAAATCTCTGACAGTGATTGCTTTGTCAGTCGCATTAAATGACAAGAAACCCTTTTGGTACGCCAACTTGACGAAGGCTGAGTCTTGCTGAAGAAGATTTCAAAAATCACGCAATAGACGGCGATAATCTCTCGAGTTCTGTGCATATGTGGCATACGAAGAGACATTCTTCGACTGTTGTGCTGTCAGTCATAATTACTCTCTGACAAATGATGAGCTGTCTCCCCAGCGTGATTTGTTTATATTGTCTGGATCAACTGAGCGTGACTTTTGACTCTGTCTTGATCAACTCAGCGTGACTTTCATTTTTTAGGCCTACAAGGACCAAGAAGCAAGGAAGGTCACCCTAGTGAGATAGAAGTATTGTACATTAGATTGCCATGCCACCTATGATTATGATATTGCATATACACAAGTATAGTTAGTCATCGACCAAACCGATGAACATATCTTTTGACTTACTCGACCTTCCCTCAATTCTAGATCTTTTGTCATGACCATCTAATCATTTGAAACTTGAGAAATGATTAGATCATTCCCTGATCATACACCATCTAAGTGGCTATCATATCCCTAGAAACTGTACTCCTAATTTATTTTACCTTGATTTGTTAGAATCTAAGTTATCTTTATTTCATGCTTCAGCTCGGTCATTTATTAGGTTCGTTAATCATTATCTCATGAACTCCCACTTTCTATATTAATTTCTTTTGTGTTCTTTACCGTGACTTGGGTATTTGGAGCACAACACTAGACTTTTCCTTCCCACAAATTTTACAAACAAGACCTACACGAGTCCACCTTCTTGTAGGTATATCACGTGCCCCTAAAACACGTCTCCTTGTACTCTAATTTCATATTGCGACTTTCGGGTCAAAATGACTGGACTCAAATCCCTACCGTGAAACCAATATACATTAAACTATAGATGAGACTCGACCTCGACTCCATTCTTTCGAACCGATATACGATTGTGTTCTACTTAATTCCTTACATGCTTAAATCTTGATTGCTGGACCTATCACACCATTAGTTTATTTCTTGTAAGTTGAGTAGAATATCTCATGGCCTAACCAACATTTTATGGACCACATTGATAGGTTCACTTGGACCATAGAATTCAGTCGACCCTAACTTATCTAGTCAACCAAGCCGACTGCATAGGCCCAAATTTCGGACGGAACTTAAATTTTATAAGATCTTGGACTAATTGATTTCTTTCATCATTACCCTTTACTTATTATTTTAATTACCTATAATGCTAAAATAGCCTAGTTTTTTTTGCAAGCTTATTCCTTAATCGAGCTTGTTCAACATATGTTATTTGGGTTGCTCCCACTAACATATTGTCTAATCAGAACCGGTGCATGATGGTCTGATCAACCGAGTGCACTTTGGTTCGCTTTTATCTACCGTCATACGTGGATGGGGACATAGCTAAACTTGTCCTTTAGAGCCTCATCCACGACTGCCTTGGCAACGCCTTTTTGAAATTTTTCGGTCGTCTTTGAATCACGTATTCGTACTAAATAATCTCATCTTTGAACCCCTTAATGCTTTCGCCTTCACCTGTTTTAGAAGGACGAAGGCGTTGTACTAGAACCTTCTCTAGCCTTCATATCAATTATGATTATTATCACTCGATAATGCTATATCTTCATCCTAACTACTCGACCTTTCCCTCAACCCTAAATATACAAACTTGACTTTCTAATCACTTAAATTTAAGAAGTGATTATAATCGTCTCTTAATCATATCCTCAACCTAGACTACGACCAAGGAACCCTTCTACCGTTGTGCCTTCTCACCCCCCACGAATTCTTAATTTCGAGGACGAAATTCTTTTAAGTTGGGTAGCATGTAAAACTCCTAAATTTCTACTATTTTTTTTAAATTTGGTACCGATTTAAAATTTTGTATTGTACGTCGCATAGTCGTATTGTACGTCGCGTACGAAATTTTATTTTTCGTAATTGCTCGACGAGTGCGAATATGTGCGAGCGTACATATTTTTAGAAAAATATTTTTCTTATTTTTATAGTTTCAAAATAATATATGTAATATTTAATTTAGCTATCAAATTTTCCTAAACTTATAATTTTATTTATGAAAAGCCTTTTATTTAGAATAAATAATATTCTTAGTGCATACATATATTTCATAAATATTTAGCTAGTTTGTTTTAAATAAAATGTAATTTTCGAGATTTATAAATATTGATATTTTATTATTCAAAAGGATATTTAAAAATATTAATATAATTTTTGAAATTATTATTATTAGAATTTTTTGAAAATATATTTCGAAATTATTGTGAAGATTTAAATCTTGATTTAAATTTGTGGATTTATTTAAATAGTTAATATTTGAAATTTGATTATTGATTTTGAACTAAAATTTAATTAGATTTAAATTTGATTTGGATTTGGATTGATTTTAAATTAAATTGGAAAATATCTAATTGGGTTTAAACTACTCATAATTCCTATCCAATTGGGAATTCCCACATCCTACAAATAGGCAGGTACTCCTCCAATTTTTATCATCCACCAAATTGTCTCCACAAATAAATTTCCACAACCCAAATGTGCATCGTGTCCGTGTCCCATCCACTATTTATTTTCCTTTACAAATACATAAATTCTTTCCGTGTCCGACATGCCGGACACCCCGTCAGGTGTCCCACGGGACACGACGGTGTCCTCCACCACAATCAAACCCTAAACCTAACTTTAACCCTAACCCTAGCAATAGCCCTCGACTCCTGTCCTGTTCAACCCGTCCAAGCCCGACACCCCGCCATCGCTGCCAGAACCCAGCCGTACACCACCGCCACCTCCAAATTCCCACACCATCATCACCGTACAGCCTTCACATCACCCGACCACCAGACTTTACCACCTCGATCATCGCCAAACCAACTCTGGCCGCTGCCGCGGACCACAACACCCACCACACAGAGGAGGAGAAAAAGGAAAACCTTACCTTTCCCGGCCGACATCCGCATGTCCCCGACGATCCGTCGCACAGCGCTCCGGCGCCGCGACCGCTGTCCGCATCCACCGCGTCCGGCTTCGCCGAGCCTGGCGCACGCGACACCGTAGATCCCGACCGCCTGTGCCGGGATTGCGCGGTCGCCCCCATCACCAGTGCCCTCACCAGTCACCCCAACGCAACCACCGCCGATACCCTCAGCCCTCCGCCGCCGGCCGACAAGCCGTCCGCCTGCTCCCCGATCCTTCTCCTCTCTCTCTACTCTCGGCCCCTCTCTCCCGTTGCCAACCGTCGCGCCGGCGAACATCTTCATGCTTGGCCTCGCCCCTCCGCTCGACCTTCCTCTCCTCTCCACCTCCGCCTCCGCCGACATGCTCCGCTCCCTCCGCCGCCTTGCCGCGCACGGCGAGCGCCGGCCGCTCCCCGTTCCGCCGAGACCCCTTTGAACCCCCGTTCCCTTCTCTCTATGGCTTTCCGACCTCTCCCTCTGTTTTCTTCGAAATTCTTTTTCTTTGAAGGAACAAGAGCTATATTAGCTCATTTTGTTTTGGTTGGAGTTGAGTCCATATGAAACTTTGGATTTGAGTCAAACTAAAATTTAATATATAGTTTAGTTGGAGTTGAGCCCACGGGAAACTGTGGATTTGAGTCAAACTTTTGGATTTTGGTCAACCTAAATTTGTGAGCTCGTCTGTGTTTTAATATATATATTATTTGTTATCTGTTTAGTTATTTTAAATATTGGGTTGGAATTTATATATAGTATTGGGTTTTCTTTTGAGCCAGGAGGCCTTACACATACTTAGTATTTTTGGGTTAATATATGTATATATAAAGTAAAATGTAAATTTTTATTTAACATTATTATTGATAATATTATTTGGTTATAAATTTTTATTATTACCATTGTTTTACTAGTGTTACTGTTGTTATTTATTAGTAAAATTATATTATTATTCTTATTATTTTAAATATGGCTTTTAAATGTAGCAAAATATATTTATAATGTTTCTAGATAATTTTCAAGGATGGTTTCGACCTATAAATTATAGCCTAAAATAATTCTTTGAATTTTCAAAAAGTAGTGATCTAAATACTTTTGTCTAGTAAATAAATATATATATGGTTTACTATTTAGAAATTTCTTTATGACAAATTTTGGATTTTAGCCTAAAAATATATATTTATTTTTATTGTTATTGTTATTTTTATTTTCCAAGTATTTATCTAAAATCATATTTTACAAATAAAAGGGTAAACATATATATAGTTTTAAGTATCATAAGCATTTTCTAAAATAGTATATGTATTATTATTATTTCCTCAAATTCCTTCGACTATCCTTATGTCCTTGGTCCAGTCCATCTTTCCTATTCTTTCACCAAATTCTATACTACCTTATGTCCACCCTAACTATGTTGACCGTTCTGGACCCAATGGAACCGACCGTGTCACCATCCGTGGTCACCTTGCATAGTTGTTGTACTTAAGTCGCAGTTCATGCCACCTTGATCATCGCAGCACACCAGGCGCCTATCAGGCAAGACACCTTGCCTTTACTGTTTAAATACTTGCTCAATATCATGCATGCTTTTTCTTTATGTTATCAAAATTATATATAGATGCAAATTATTATATTTTATGCAATTGGCTTAGAATTAAGGGACCACCGTATGTGCATCTCATAAACTGTCACAATGTGCCACGGATTGTGTATGAGTGGTGTGTCGCATATAGCTTCGGACTTGCGTACCGACCGTACATCGGTGCGTACAGGCCGTGCGTTAGGATATAACTGTCAATAGATTGTGTAGAAAACTTGGCATTTATTAAGGATTAAACAGTGTCGTGGAGACGACACATGTATAGTATCATTGGAGGGAGGGGACAGTTATTAGCGTAGGGGCTATATTTTATTTTTACACACATTTTGGGCCGAAGGTGACTCTTACGAGCACTACCTTCTGTCCAAGGCCGATAGTGACTCGGATGAGCGCTACTAACTGCCACTCTATATTTACTCTGCTGAGCCTACAGCCCTGCGTAGAACGTTGTCCTCAAAGTGCATATCACCTAGAATGGGTAAGAACCTTTACTCATGCATACTTTTCTGTTGAGCTTATTTTTTCAGTTTATTGGCATGATATTATGTGTCTTGTTACGTCTCTCTGAGGACCTGGTTTTTCCCCAGGTATGTGTTCATGTTTTTTGCAGGTGTTCTAGCTAAGGCCATTCCTTCCTTCGTGATAATTGCTCTTGGACTCGCCATCGCTCTCGCTTGCTAAATTCTTTCCTTGTGTATTTTCCATATTTAATTTGGTTGGTAGTGGACTTTGTCTCCGCCCAACTATTGTGTACTTGACAAACTCAAAGTTGCTTTATATCATTATTTATCTTTATGGATGAGATTTAGTGTCTTTGCTTTCTACATTTACAGCTTATGTATATATACGAGTCGTATATTTACTCGTATGTATACAGCTGGCATGATACGTATCTAGTCTCAAGTATTTGGGACTGGAGCGTTACAATTATATAATGTACTTGTCAATATATCAACTCCAAACGGAGGACAAGTATAGATATAATGTAATCTCAATCACAGTCTAAGCACGATATGATAGCAAAGAAGATTATAATTAAGACTAAATATGAGAAATAAAACCAACAACTAAATAGTATAATCTCAGACAATCTCAACTACATGTCTCAACTTATATATACAACTCCAGTTCTAAAACATGAAAACAAAAACAAGACAACTAGCTAAACTCCCGATCACTGCTGAGTGTCGGGGCCAAAGGTAGCTAAGCCATCTCCTGGTCTGTAACATGTAGGGCATGAGTCCTCAAGGCAGTCATCTGTAAAATTTACAACAGGTCCAGTCAGGACAGGAACGAGCACATCTCATCTAGAAAACCCAAGTAAATGACAGAGAACTATAAAGCAATTATAGACAATTGTATTGATGAAAATGGCAGTTTTATACAGGTAATGATGTAGAGAAATAGTAAAGGTACAAGAAAAGTAAGGTAATTTAATAAGAGAAGAAACATATCAAGAAAGACTGTAATAAAAACTAGCTGAACTAGAATAACAGGGTATAAGTCCAGACAGTACAATGTAAGTCAAATGTAAATCCCAATGTGGTCCAGAACATATAATCCAATACCATGTGATTCCAGTACAAGATGAGTCCAGTATAGGTGAGTCCAGTATAGATGAATCCAGTAGTGATCAATGATTCTAGGGCGAGTCCAGCCTATACTCTAGCAGTGTGTTTTAAAATACCGAGATCAACATGTAAACGGCTATAGGTAATCTGGCACATCACACACCTGGCCGGGTGTGAGATGGCTATCATTCCTGTTTGATTCCAGCATATGGTGATTCCAGAAATGGGGTATGTCTACAAGTCTTAATCTAGTATTTCCTCTCCCAGCAGGTGAATCCAGAATTCCGACACAATGATTCAAGATGAGTCCAGCCAGTAATATGATGACACCAGTAAATGATTCCAGAATGATTCCAGTAATAGAGACCAGATAATAAATGTTGTCGTATACATGAATCCAGAATATCCATACATGTTGTAACAGAGAATCGCATACAACTAACTAGAACTGAAGTACAGTAATTGATAAGTAAATGAGAGAACTATCAGAGAATGTACTCGCCTGTCACCCTGTTTGACTGATATGAATGGATGTCCGAACTGGTGTCACAAAGTCCTATTTAGAGTAAAACAGGTTATTTAAGTACTCAAATTGAAAGAATGGTAATCTGCAATGCAAACTACATGATTCTAAGTCAACTAGGTCAAAGTCAACTCTGGGTCAACCTTCAAGTCAAACTATGTCAAACTTAAACTATCAAGGTCAATTGGTCAAACTATTGGTCCATTTGTCTTAGTGTTGACTTTGGTCAACCTAGTCAAACATAGGTCAAGTCAACTATAGCTATTGGTCATTTCTACAGTCAAAGGTTAACACTAGACTATGGTCAAAGTCTAGGTCAACTTCCTAAGTATCCAAGCAACCATCCTTATAACTAGACTCTCAACTTCTATCCATATATATATATATATATATATATATATATATATATATATATATATATATATATATATATATATATATATATATATATGGCCATATCACAATATACTTATACATCCAACCCCATATCATTACCCTCAATGTATCACATCCTCCTACTCACACACTAGCCTATCACTCAATACAAAATCCTCATTTAAACTCTAACTCCAATTCTAACTTAAACATGTACCCTAAACCACCAACTAATCCTCTAAACTAACTACTAACACTCACTAACCTACTCAATATACTCACTCACACACACAAGGCAACCAAACTAAGGCCTAAAGCCAATTTGGTCAAGTGGCTATGTGCCACTGTTGCTCACTGCACTGCTATTGCAGTGCAGTGCCTCACTACTACTGCTGCTCTTATTTCTTCTTCAAACTTTAGTTAACTCCCCACTTCCTTCATTCATTCCAGACCATCTATCCATCCATCCCATTTCTGTTCAACATCATGTTGAACCAATTAGTTTCTCAGGTTTTATTTCAATCAAAGGTTTTATCTCAGTTTTCTGTGAAAAAATGGAAACATATATTGATATGTTCAGCTCAACCAAGGCTAAAGCCAAGTTAGGCCAAGCCAGTCATGGCAGGCCATGCCAAGGCCAGTGCCTATGCAGCTGCTACTGAAATCCCACACCTACTACTACACTCCCTTCTCTCTTATACATATAC
>JANAVB010031820.1:2010754-2013254 GCA_029216955.1 Iris pallida
AGACTCTTTTGTGACTTGTGATTGCTCTAAATAGGACACTGTGACTCCAGTTGGACATCTACATTTATCAGCTGCTTGGATTACCAGGCGAGTACATTCTCTGATCTTTTCATGCTTCTTTGGATATGTACTCTTGTTATAGACTAGTATACTTGATGCTGACATGACTCACACTGATCAGTACCCTCTGGATCTTTTCATGCGATGTTATCCCCTCGGATACATCGAGTATGTCATGTTTCATGTACTTTATCATGTTCATCATGTACTCCATGTATTCACATTTATCCATGTGCACTCATGTGTTATTCATGTACACTCATGACCATATGAGCCCCATGTATACAGTAGTTGTTATCCATGTGCAACAACATAACATGCTTCGATCCTTGTGTATTGGTTGGGGGCAGGGAGAGTGTAGTTGGTTATGTGATCATTATCCCTAGTAGTTATCCATGTGCATTCCATAGCTGCATCCATGTGCAACCTAAGCTGTTTACATAACAAATTCATGCTCTGATTCACGTAGAAGGTTACATTCTTTATTTATCATATTTATATCTCAGTTATATCTTCTCTCCTATTGATTTCTCTTTACAGCGATTCATGTATAGTTTTTTATAGCTTGCTTTATATGTCCATTCCTGATATGAACTGTTGTGAGAGATATGTGCTTGTTCCTGTCCTGATTGGACCCGTTGATAAAATTTTACAGGTACTTGGAGTTCACAGTTAGCCTAGAGGACACTGGTAGAGCTTGGAGTATTTACCTAGAGGTTGTTCATTTTCTGTATTGTTTGTCTTAAGAGTTGTATTTGAAATCTTGTGTTTGTTTAATGGAACTATTTTACTATCACTCCTGGTTCTCTCTCCTGTGGATTATCTTATCTATTTCATCGTACTGTTATCTATCTTTAGAGTTGTGATTGAGATAGTATCTTTATGTGTTTGTCCTCCGTCTGGAGAGTATAGCATATTGTTTTAGATGTGACTATGACCTAGAACAGCGTTCTACCACGGCGTAGGCTGGACGTACCCACGTCTCGTGCCCTAACGCTAGGATGCGGGTCGTGACACATTTTTAGTGGTGGCCCATGCAGGTCGAGATTCGCATTTGTGCGATTTTGTAGTAGCGCAACGACTTAGTTGTACTGCTACGAGCCTGCTATAGAGTATAAGAAATAAGGTGTTAGAATTAGAGATACTCAATCACACTCTGGATCCTTTGAGAGATTCTAGGAACGACCCTTGAGAATCTCATTACGAATTTCGATTTGAATTCCTTTTCCTCTTGAATTTGATCTTGATTGGTTCATCTCTTTTGAGCGGATCTTCATTATTCCTTCCTTACCATTATTTTTTGTATCCCCATTTTCTTAAACTCTGTCGTACCTGCATACTTTGTAACCTTTGAGTCTACGTATTTTTCATGAAAAAGGTTGAGGAAGTGTCGTAAATCGTGTAGCTCGAAAATGATTGAACTGGTTATCGTGTGATGATTTTGTAGGAATCCAAAAGGTTGGATGTTAACATGAAAACTTGAGAATGATATGTGGTAAAGGTCTAGGATGAAATCAAGAGATGTATACTACCAGTCTGGAAACAAACAACACTTAGAGAAAACTTGGTATGAATAATTCGTAAGTGTATTTCAAAACTGATGAGGATATTCAAGGTCAACTTAGTTTGAGAACTTCAAAATTTTGGTTATTGATTCTCGGGCAGTTTTACCCTTAGATTTTAAAGAAGGTTAGTAATGGAAAAAAGAATTAAATTGTATTCAATAAAGATATGAAATTGAACAAGATATTGCAAGGAAATGACTAGGGATAGAGAGGACACAAGGCTATGGAAATTTGGACATTGTTGTGAAAAAAAATTAGGAGAATAATATTCATGGGTGTATGTCGAAGAAAATATGAAGGTTGATTTTACGATGGAAAATAAGTTTGTAAGGCCTAGAGGTTTTAGGAATTGAATGATATGAGAAAACAATTTAAACAGTTTTAAGATCTCATAAACTTGAGTTAGAGGTTTCGGATCGAAATTGGGACAATGTAAAGAAATATGGAAATTGATTGAAAATGAATAGTATTGATTCTTAATAAGAAGGGGCATGCTTCATGAGAAATGTTTTAAAAATTTAGAATCCTGCCTATGATGATCATGGTAAGGATTTAGATAACGGAAGATTGTAAAAACTGGATGGTAAACATATGAGGATTGAATTATCATAGGGAGACTAGTAAGGTAAAGATACGATTGGCAATTATGATCAGGTGAACTTCAGGGTTCCAGAGGCAGATGATACTTGACTTTCCTCAAATCTAGATCTTTCGTTGTGACTCTCTAACCGTTCGTAATATTTGAATAATGATTTGATCGTTCCTTAATAGTATTCTCTCTCTAGAACTGTATCCCTAAATTATTTATTCTGTAACTAATTTATTTCGTGCTTCAACTTGATCTCCTTTACTTTGTGCATTAATTGTCACCTCTT
>JANAVB010031820.1:2018254-2169457 GCA_029216955.1 Iris pallida
GACGTTCACACGGATCAGTACCCTCTGGATCTTTTCATGCGATGTTATCCCCTCGGATACATCGAGTATGTCATGTTTCATGTACTTTATCATGTTCATCATGTACTCCATGTATTCACATTTATCCATGTGCACTCATGTGTTATTCATGTACACTCATGACCATATGAGCCCCATGTATACAGTAGTTGTTATCCATGTGCAATAACATAACATGCTTCGATCCTTGTGTATTGGTTGGGGGCAGGGAGAGTGTAGTTGATTATGTGATCATTATCTCCAGTAGTTATCCATGTGCATTCCATAGCTGTATCCATGTGCAACCCAAGCTGTTTACATAACCAATTCATGCTCTAATTCACGTAGAAGGTTACATTCTTTATTTATCATATTTATATCTCAGTTATATCTTCTCTCCTATTGATTTCTCTTTACAGCGATTCATGTATAGTTTTCTATAGCTTGCTTTATATGTCCATTCCTGATATGAACTGTTGTGAGAGATATGTGCTCGTTCCTGTCCTGATTGGACCCGTTGATAAAATTTTACAGGTACTTGGAGTTCACAGTTAGCCTAGAGGACATTGGTAGAGCTTGGAGTATTTACCTAGAGGTTGTTCATTTTCTGTATTGTTTGTCTTAAGAGTTGTATTTGAAATCTTGTGTTTGTTTAATGGAACTGTTTTACTATCACTTCTGGTTCTCTCTCCTGTGGATTATCTTATCTATTTCATCGTGCTGTTATCTATCTTTAGAGTTGTGATTGAGATAGTATCTTTATGTGTTTTTCCTCCGTCTGGAGAGTATAGCATATTGTTTTAGATGTGACTATGACCTAGAACAGCGTTCTACCGCCGACACTGCGGCGTAGGCTGGACGTACCTACGTCTCGTGCCCTAACGCTAGGGTACGGGTCGTGACATAGGGCTAGAGGGGTACTAGGGGTACGTGTACATGTGTCTGAATCGTGTCCAAGTGATTCGTGTCAGGAGTTACACATGCGTATCAGTGAGGAAATTTCCCGTGTGTACAGTGCGTGTAAAATCAGTGCGTACGCATTTTCTTCGTGCACACACATCGAGGTCGTGTGAAATTTTATGGGTGTGATGTCAGTCACTAGGGCTATGTGTCCATGAAGTTTCGTGTCAAACCATTACGTGTCGTGTCCGCAATCAGTGTCGAGCAGCAGAGCACACTGTGACAGTGTTGTACTGCGTGTCCGACACTATTTTGGACACGAAACACTTCTAAACTTCGACTCAATCACATGGATTGTTAATATATATATAATAACCTAATTTTCTGTTTAAATAGATTTTGAAATTAATACAATTAATTTCTCACAAACATTTCATCGAAAGCTTACATATATGTATTGATACGTGTCTGATACGGACACCAAACAGACACGAATCGACACAAATCTAATACCTACGGCTAGGGGACACCAAGGGCTTCCTATCCATGCAAAGAAAACGAAATTTGGTGGAAGGAATAGGGATTTACCTATATGTGCAATTTGCAAGAAAAAGCCTCAAATGGGGGGTGTTCTTCTTGATGGCCAATACTTCAAATTGATCCCAAACTGAAATAGCTCTCCACCAACAGTCCATAAACTTCAATTAGAACCCAATGCAAAAGACTAGGATGTAAAAAAAGATCAAATGAATAAAATAAAAATTTTTGGAAGGGAAAAAATACCTTTTCTTTTTCCAATGTTGGAATGAAATAAAGAGGCAAGAACTCAAAGAGGAGATTATTTATAGGGAGGGGAGCCCTAGTGGCTGGTCATAAGTTAGAAAAATTAGGGTTAGGTTTCCTAAATTGGCCCATGGGCTTAAGTTATGATTAATTAAGTCATGAAGTCATAAGCCATGACTTAAATTCACTAAACCAAATCCCCTCATTCTAAAACTAATCTCTAATGACTAAAATGGGTTAACTCAAGTTAGACTAGGGTTACCATAGCTAGGGTTAGGTTCTAGGCTAGTCCACTAGGTCTCAACAAGTCAAAGTCAAACTAGAATTCACCAATTCAATAAATAATCAAATAAGTCAAATAACTCAAAATGACCAAATTATCCCTAGGCTAAAAATAATAATTAAATATCCTAATGACATGGTTAGCCTCTAGGTCATGCAGTCACTAGGGTTTCACTAGCAGCACGTCAAAATCACAAGTCATGACTTAAAGCAGTTTTTTAAATAGTTTAAAAATTATTAAAAATCACCAAAAATCATAATGTGAAATAAATATTAATAAATAATAATTATAATTACAAAATTTCAAAAATACTCTCATTCCAGAAACTGGATGTTACAGTTGATAGGCATCATGAGCAAGTCACCATCAGGCTTGGTTAGTCGGTACGCACCGTTAGAATATACTGATTCTATGACGAAAGGGCCTTACCATTTAGGCTGGAGTTTCTCTTTTGTTTTTTACGTCATGACCATTGGTTTTCTCACTGCTAAGACCAGATCACCGACTTGAAAGATTCTTTCCTTCACCTTTTTGTTGAAGGCTCTAGAAAGACGTGCTTGGTATAGCTCAATACGCTGCTGAGCTAACAAGCATTTTTCGTCTAGCGCTTCGAGCTCCTGGAGTCGCAAACGGTAGCTTTCTTCGGTAGTCAACTCGCTGGTTAGGGCTACTCGAAGAGAAGGAATCTGGATTTATAGAAGAAGAACGGCTTCGCTCCCATAAACCAGAGAGAATGGTGTACTGCCTGTTGGAGTCCGGTCCGTTGTACGATAGGCCCATAGACATTCGTCGAGCTTCTCATTCCAATCACGCTTGTTTGAAGATACGAACTTCTTGAGAAGTTTAATAATGGTTTTATTGAAGGCTTCTGCTAGCCTGTTAGCCGCTGGATTGTAGGCAGTAGAGGCTACGTTCTAGATTCGATTCCTATTGCAGAACCGATAGAATGCATGGCTTGCAAATTGTGGACCATTATCATGGATGATCCTGCGAGGTAGGTCGAAGCGGTAGATAACGTGATGTTGGATAAAATTGATCACGTTCGACACCTTCACTTCGATGAGCGGTATAGCTTCCGCCCATTTGGAGAAGTAATCGGTTATGGCTAGGATGAACCGATGTCCCCTGGAAGATGGTGGGCTGATTGGTCCTATGATATCCATGCCCTAGGCTTCAAAAGGCCAAGATGCTGCCGTCGGGTGTAGAAACTTCGAAGGTTGATGAATGAAATCGACGTGGAACTGACAAGCTCTACACTTTTTTGCATATTCAACAGCATCTGCTATCATCGTGGGCCAATAATATTCCATTCGTTTGAGGTGATCTTGTAATTTGGGGCCTGGTTGATGTGCACCACAAACTCCATCGTGAGCCTCCCGGAGTGCATGTTTGGCTTTTGTGTCTGATAAGCATCATAGCAGTAGCCCGTCGTAAGAGCGTCGGTACAGCATCTTGGTAGCTGTGTCGTAGTAAAATCTGAGGGATCGCCTTTAGATAGACACTGCTTCCTTCGGTTCCTCGGAAAGGATTCCATAGACGACGTAGTCTATGAAAGGAAATCTTCAGTCTTTAACAACGACTATTTTCGTTGTGTAACTGTGATGAATATGCAAGGTATTTTTCACACAGAATAGTTCTCGACCAGACACTATGATCGACTGCTGAGTATTGGTAGGGACAGTCAAGGAAGTAGCGAGACCGGCTAGAGCTTTTGCTTCTATATTTTGTAGCCGAGGCACGTGCTCGATGAAGAATCCAGTGAACGTAGACGCCAACTCGATTGTTGCTCTATGATAAGGGATAAGATCTTTGTGACGAACTTCATAATCCCCTTGAACCTGACTAATTATTAGCTCAGAATCATCGTAAGCTTCTAGATAGTCAACTCCCAGTTGTTTTGCCAGTTGCAGGCCGATTAATAGGACATTATATTCGGCCACGTTGTTGGTGCATGGTTCCATGAGAGAATATGCACGATGTATAACCAGATGATCAGGTGACACGAGCACGACGCCTACTCCGGCTACAATATTTTCTTTAGGTCCTGTTCTTGATGCACCGTCAAAGAACATTCGCCAAATGGGGATTTCTTCAGTTTCAATGTTAGACTCTACCACTTCATCGAGAATTTCGTCGTAGAGTTTGAAAGATTTTGGTACCGGATGAGCTGATAGGAAATCAGCTAATGCTTGGCCTTTTACTGCCTTCTGAGGAACGCAGAGCATATCGTATGGAGTCAATAGCATTGCCCATGTAGCTAAACGGGAATTGAGAGAACTCGGTTTAGTCATAAGTATTCTGAGAGGATTGACTTTAGATATGATGTGGATAGTCTTCCCAGACACATAGTGGCGTGTCTTCTGGATGGCAAATACCAGTACAAGGTATTCCTTTTCCATAGGTGTGTATCTGTGCTCGGCACCCACCATTGTGCAGCTGAGGTATTAGATTGCCTGTTTATGGCCGCCTTCATTCTTCTGAGCTAATAGGACGCCAAGAGAATGGTCCATAGCACGGATGTATAGTAAGAGGCTTCCCCATTATTAGAGCTACTAATACTGGGGGGCTCGTAAGATACTTCTTGATGTCGTCGAATGTGCGTTGACATTGTTCAGTCCAGATGAAAGATACGCCTTTCTTCATGAGCTGAGTGAATGGTTGACACCTTCCAAAAGGTTAGAAATGAATCATCTGATGTAGGCTAGTCTTCCTTGCAGTCCGCGTAGCTCTTTAAGGTTTTTTAGAGGATGCATATTGAGGATAGCCTTCACTTTCTCTGGGTCAAGATGTATATCCTTTGAAGTGATAACGAAACCAAGGAACTTGCCGCTGGAGACTCCCAGAAAAGACTTGGTTGGATTCATCTTGAGTTGGTGTGCACGCATTAGTTCGAACATCATTCTAAAGTCTTGGAGGTGGTTGCCCTTGAGACGACTTTTTACTGCGATATCGTCTACGTAGCACTCTACTGTTTTGCACAAATGATCGCAAAAAATTGTGTTCATGGCTCATTGGTATGTCGCCCCTGCATTTTTAATCCGAAGGGCATCACCGTATAGCAGTATACCCCCAACGGTATTCGAAAAGATGTGTGCTTCTCTTCGTCGGAGAACATCTTGATCTGGTTGTAGCTTGAGAACCCATCCATAAAGGACATCCACTCGAAGCCGCAAGTATTATCGATCATTATGTCGGTGATCGGTAGGGGAAACTCTTCCTTCGGGCATGCAGAGTTTAAATCACGGTAATCGATACAGACTCGAACTTTATCATTTTTTTTTATGACTGAAATGATGTTAGCAACCCAGTCAGGGTTTTGTTCTTCGCAAATGAATCCACTAGCAATGAGCTTCTTGACTTCATTCTCGATGGCCTCCATGACATATGGTCGAAATCGTCGTTGTTGCTGCTTCACTGGCTTAGCTTTAGACAAAATATTTAGGCGGTGCATGACGACTTTAGGGTCCAGGCCAGGCATGTCTTCATAGCTCCATGCAAAGACGTCGATGTATCTCTTATAAGCTATATAAGAGATTGGCGTTCATCGCTAGATAGACTTTTACTGATGAAGATTGGCTTAAAAGATGATTCATCTCCTAGATTGACTTGGATGACTTCGTCTTCGGTAAGTGGTTCACGTTGTTCGAAGCACAGCTTCCACCTAGTATCTATCTTTTGAGCCCATTGTTCAAGCTCGATCGATTGGACATCGTTCGCAATTTGGTCAACGAAAACCATGTTGACGGACAGAGTTGCTTTGAATATGTCGCCAATGCTGGAGTCTGAGTCCCAGAGGGAGAAATCAGAATAATGAGAACAACGATCTGCTTCATCATCTCATCTTTGGGGAGTTATTGGAGGAGTGACATAACCCAAACCAACACTGTTTCGTTGATAGTAGTTCGCGGGTTTGCCGGGAGGAGCGAAGTGTCGTATTGGCAACCGTCATCCACGACCGTAATTTAGCCCCTGGTCGCTTTTGATGTCATATCCCATGTTTTGGATGATGTTCTTGGCCTACCAACTATATCAAAAAATTTGTATTTTCCCAGAGTCATAGTCAGCTTCTGTGTTGTGGTTGGAAGAAGTAGAGTCTGGAACGAACTTTCTCTCGCCAATTATACAACCGAAGATGATTAGTTCTTCATCCTTTTTTTTTGGCTGGAACGATGAAGTAGTGGATATCTTTTGGATAAACTTTTTCTCGTAGGTGAGGCATTATGGCCGGCATGCAGAGGTATGGTCCTATGCCGTGCTCTAGAGCATATATCGTATCTATGTAGTGGTTTACAGATTGATAGACATTGGAGTAATTCAAAGATAAACCTTTACTAAGAAAATATGCAAGTTCTTCTTCAGGGATAACATCATCCGCTAAAGGTATATTATATAAGTATTGATATACTCATTGAGAGGATCATCATCTAGAAGAGGAGCCACAGTCTTAGCCGAGTTCACCACGTAGGGTAATTCTTCAGGATTGGGAAGACGGACATTAGTAGGTTCCTTCCGGGGTGTTTTGCTGAGAGTGATGGTCAATGGTTTGACCTTGTCAGGGTTCTTCTTTTTTACCCATATTGTGAGAGGCTTCGGAGTACTTTTTGGAGTAGTACGTCCTTTGACTCGGATGATCAGGGGACCATCATTGGAGGATAAACATGCTTCAGCTTCATTGTCAGTTTCTTTGCCGTCATCCTTAGGGGGCTGAGATTGATAAAGTACCGAATCTCCATAATAGGCTTCGATGCCCTTAAAAGGATCAACATCGGCAAACTCCGTCTTCACGACACCGTCACTGTTGACATATTTGAAGCACGGGTGAAGTGTGGAAGGAACGATCATGTTCTCGTGTATCCATGGACATCCCAATAAGATGTTGTAGGATACATTGGCATCGATCACATAGCAGGAAACCTCCGTTCGGAGATCACCGATCTGGCACTTGAGACGGATCTTGTCCAGTTGGTGGCTTCGACCAGCATTGAAAGCCATGATAGTTGTGTTGGTTGTAGATAGCTTGTACAGAGGGATTCCCAGAATTTGAAGCAAACTTCTAGGAATGATGTTGAGGGAGGATCCTGGATCGATGTGCATGCGGTCCACCTTGATCGCCCTGATATACCTTGTATAGTACAGGGGTCTATCATGACGATTATTTTTGAGTAGCATATCCTCCTGTGAAAAGGCAATGTTGGATACCACTTCCATAGTACTGTGGCAGTGAGGACAGGGGACAGGGTCTTCAGCGGGGGCTTTGACTTCAGCGAGTTAAGAGTCGACATATAGTAATGCCTCACTTAAGGCCTTCCGTGTTTCTTTGGAGAGTCGCAATAGATCGAACAGAGACAACCTGGCAGGCGTATTGGCCAGCTGTGCTAGTATATCAAAGTTGTAGGGCTGATCCACGCCTTTGGGAGCTGGCACCTTCAAAGACTTGTCAAACCGTGTCTCCTTCTGCTTGGCTTTGTCCATAGTTGAAGGCTTAGATGGGCCAGCTTCTGAGCTTATGGGGGTAGCAGGAGCTTGAAAAGGTACTCCTTCTTCTTGTGCGGGATCGTATGTCCGAAGATAAGTCTTCTACGATCGCGTCTCGCCAGATAGAACCTCGTAGATGGGAGAGGATACCATATGTCATGACTTATATTTCTACCCCTTTTTGCTTTGGGAGGTACCACCCCCTACGTCACTTCTTGCACAAGGTCCGGATGGACCCACATGATCTCACCAAGTTCAGTTGTGAGTGGCACCAAAGTAGAAGTTGCGATCTAGCGGTAGGTTGACGACTTCCATTATTGCTTTGGGGATCGGGACCACGCCGTCTGGGACTTCTGTGGGAGGAAAGTCACCAAACTGAAGAGAGATCATGTTAGAAGATACGACCTTGTCTTCAGCTTCGAGGTTGATCACTTGGCTATCGATGAGCTGTTGTATCTTCTTCTTCAGGACGATACAGTCCTTGGTGGAATGATGCATGTACTGATGATAGAGACAATACTTAGGATTGTTGAGCTGGTTCGCCTCTGCAGGACGTCGTGGTGGAGGCAAGGTCAGTTTATTACCCTTCGTCAATGTGTGAAAGATGATAATGACATCGTCTTCGTCAAAGGAGAAGACCTCCTTAGGCTTCTCAGAGGCGCCCTGAGAATTGGAAGCTCCTTTGGATGTGTCGACCTTCAGGACTTCTTTTCCTTTACCCCCACGGACAGGGATAGTTTGAGGATGCTTGCCCTTGTCATTGGATTTGGGTGTTTTCAACCACAGTAGTTCTAAGTTAGGAACGTCATTTTCAGCAGCATCAGCGACCCCAATAAAAGTGGGCCATATATCATACTTATGTATACCCAGACAGAACTTTACTGTAGGAAGGAAGTTATGTCGACAAGTATCCATAAGTTCTGAATCTGGTATGCCAAAAGACATCTTCAGTGCTAGCCGCCTGAAGCATTCGATGAAGGCAATGACAGACTCAGTCCTCCTTTGCTTGGTCTCAATGAGGGTGGACATACTAACATGCATGCCACTCTTGTAAAACTTGTTGAGAAACAACCTCTCCAAGTCTTTAAACGAATTAATACAACCGTCAGGCAGGCTGCAGAACCAATCGAAAGCTATCCCTGCAAGGTGCTAATAAACAGCTTTGACACGAACGGATCGTCCCTGGATAAGTGTAGAGTCTGCGTGTTGAAGTATGTCATGTGTTGACGAGGAGAAGTCAATCCGTCAAATGAATTCAGCGTCAGCGGCTTGTAGTTAGGAGGGCAAGTAGCATTCTTCCACTCAGGGGGATAAGGTAAAAATATCCCCATCTTCTGAAGCTCGTCTTTGTGTGAGATGGTGTCGAGACGGGCGACCAGGGAATCAATTGTATCCTGTTGATTATATAGGTGTTGGGAAACGGCTGCTGAACAGTTGTTAAGCGTCGTTGGCGAAGGACCACCCCCAGCATTTGCAAGATTTGAAGGAGACGCAACGGAATGATACTTCTTTTGTAGCAAAGGCAGGTTGTTGCTATGAGCCGGACTAGCGTGAGCCGAGATGTTTTGTTGAGGTGGAGGGACCGCCCTAGAAGCTTGGACCGCCATGATACTGGTAAGCATATCAGTGATCTTGACGAATGCTGTTTCAAAACCCTCTAGCCATTTGCTGGTCTGATCAATAGCTTCTTCAGGTCTGTCTCCGTCCACCATGTATGTAGATAACATGTAAGGATGAACAAAGGAAACCATACAACTGGTGCTGATATTGTCTGTCTATGAGTGGATAAGTCCCTCATCTTCAGATAGAGGAGGTAGATAGTCACCATCAGACTCGGAGAGATCTTTATCCTCTAGAAGGCTACCCCCAGTGTGAAGGTCATCCGCTTCAGACTCTTAGAGAATACTACCCCCAGCTTGGGAGTCTTCGTTATCTAAACGGGATCTTGCCTTCGATCGAGTACCCATATAGACTCCTTCAGATGTGACAGCCTGCTGGCCATCCGTTGGTAGAGTTCGTCTTCTTCTTCTCGCAAAACTGAGAGAGAAAGTTGGGTTTGTGGTCCACCGTCTTTGATTGGGGCTTCCGTAAGGGGAACCCCATGAAGCCATGTTAGATGAGACACACAGCATCTTTTCATCGTCAAAGAAATGCAGCCGTCGAAACATGGACTTTCTCTGAGGCACTCTTGTTGCTTTGGAGCAGCAACAGTTGATAAAAATACTGGCGTACGGATGTGCACTATGAATTGTTATGTCCTCTCTCGCTTTACGCTTATGATCTATCATGTCGCACAAGTCAGCGGAAGGGAGTTTTACCTTACAACCCATGTTGCATGCATCGTCGAGCTTTGCATGCGGGTTCGTAAGAAGAGTTGGCACATCCAGAATTAGTTCACATGCAGGGGCAACCCCCACACCTAAGTTCTGTGATGTCCTTGAAGATAGCCCCGTGCTATACGCGTTGGGGCCTATCTTTTTACTGTGGGTGCATAGGCCTTGAAGACTGGCCTTGGGCGTATGCTTCTTAACAGCATGTCTGAGCCTCCTTGATGTGGGCGCATAGTATGGATCAGTGGAGCCTGGGCGCATGACCCTGGATGCCCGATATGTCGAAGACAGAAGCATTTTGATTGGGGTTATGCGTCCAAACATCCCCTTGGACGCATGGATTTAGACGCATGCTTGGTGGAGCAGCGCTATTTTCTTCCAGTTTTGCCTCGTTCGTTTGTGAGCCTCGCTGGGTTTGCCCAGAGTGTCGAACATCCCGATTCTTAGCATCATAGTGCTTTTCTTTGCCAAGTCTCGAGCATCGAACACTCTGTTGTTGGTTATGCAGGAAAGAAGTCACTGGGCTAGTAGAGCCCGGAACGGTGTGAGCCTTCTCCATTTGGGGAGCTTCTATGGCAGAGTCATGCGCCTATGTAACAGAGTCCTCCAGTTGCATATCTGCTATGATACCAGCAGGATATGCACATCGAGCCTTCGGAAGCCAAGTCTTGCGAGACTTGTTTGGCTTCGTTGATTTTGAGGGAGTAGAGCCATCCCTCGATAGCATCTCTTCGAATGCCTGCTGATCGAACTTTACGATCAGCATCTTCTGAGTGCTCTCCACTTTGTCGGTATCGGATTGCGTCACCACATTCTTATCAAAGGAAAAGGTAGTCCCTAGAAGAGTCACGATTTTTGTGGACACACACAAAAAGAAGAAAAAACGCTGTCTTTTCTTTATTGGCACAAGGCACCACAAATCGAGTACGCCTGAGAGATCCTGCGTTGAGGATCCCCGAGTACAAAAAAGAATTCTAGGGAATGGGACGATGGAGATCGAACGACAGTTGCTCCTTTACTCCGTTGACACTCCGATTACAATAATGGAAGAAAACCTAAGAAAA
Source organism: Iris pallida (assembly GCA_029216955.1). Lineage (NCBI taxonomy): Eukaryota > Viridiplantae > Streptophyta > Magnoliopsida > Asparagales > Iridaceae > Iris > Iris pallida. The sequence continues at coordinate 2,029,108 of JANAVB010031820.1, forward strand.
TTACTAACTCTCGGCTCACTGGCAAGAAGCGCATCAATTTGGCTCTTGAAAATGCTCTCCGTTCTGTTTTTTGAAGAGGGATGAGACCCCCTTTTATAGTAGTTTCTGAGCTGGAACGATGTTTGTGCCCACATGAGAAAAATACACTGGTTTTTATGTGGGCGCATAGTCCTGCCTTGGGCGCATAGGGTGTAGGCGCATGCAGGCAGCGAGATCGTGGGTTGGTCGTGGTGTTGACATGGCCACATGCTTTGGTGCACGATTGCTCGTGGAGACTGACGTGGTCGTGCGCTTCTGTGCACGTTTAGATCATGGCTTTGACCGAGTCAGGCTTGGGCGCATAGCCTTGTTTCAGGCTATGCGCCCTCCTTCACAGGGTGGCTTGGGCGCATAGAGCTTCACAGGGTGGCTTGGGCGCATAGAGCTTCACAGGATGGCTTGGGCTCATAGAGCTTCATAGGATGACTTGGGCGCATAGAGCTTCACGGGATAACTTGGGCCCATATGTTCTCATCTGCAAAAAATTTCATGCTTCTACAGTGCACTATGCGCCTAGCGACGATGCTGACATGCTAAGTGTAAAGTGCGCCAATAAAATGCTACATTATGCCTCATAAGCCCATGAGCCCGAGTCCGTATCCGCGTCCGAGTCCGAGTCCGAGTCGCTAAGCCCCTATGGGGCTTAGCTCCAATGAAAATAAATTTCCCTAGAGCAAAAAGCATGAATGCTTTCAATTGTTGATTTAGTCTTTTTTCTATTAGAAAAATAATCCCACATGGCACACCCATGTGCACTTCCATACCACATGTGCATCTCTAAAAGAGCATAGCTAATATATAGAGATACAACTCTTTTGGCCTAGCCGATGTGGGACTGAAGTTCCAAAGTAAAAAAGGCCAAAATCCAACAATCCCCCACATATCTCTATATATGGGTATAAGTGTTCCCTACAGTAACTGTCCATCATGCATTAGGAAAGATGTCGCTGACAACTTGAATCTTTCCGCATGGGTCAAACAACAGACTATAATACAGAATGGACTAAGCCTTGAATTATGTACCATAGTTGAAATTTTTTATACTCACATAATGTAGTTACATGTGCTTCTGGCTACATATTAAAGGCCCTGTGCCAGCCTGGTTTCAGTGTATAATTTTGGGCGTCTACTAGTTTACCCTCAAGAGATGGCCTGAGATCTTTTTGTCCATACACTATAGGTGAGTTCATTATTAAAGAGACATGGCATGAAGTGCTTTGCACTTCCCTTGCGGTGCTACGCCGCTATGACATGGCTTAAAGCCGAGGCCTTACCCCGTCCCGGGAACCTCATCGTAGTGTCATACTACTGTAGCATGAGGCAACCGCCTCTTTGTAGTGCCAAACTACCCAGCATGAAGCCTTAGGCTCCCTTGCGGTGTTATGTCGCAACGACATGGCTTACAAGGCCGAGGCTTTATCCCTAAAAGAGTACCTTATCGTGGTGTCGTGCCACTGTAACATGAGGAACTCCTTCTCTTTGTAGTGCTGACTACCTGTCTCTTTATTTTAACATACAACATTAGGCTAACTGCCTATTACGGTGCTACGCCCTGTGACTTGGCTAGAAAGGCCGAGGCATTACCCGATGCCTGGGAACCTCATGGTGGAGTCACCCCATAGTAGCATGGAGTTTTACTCCTTGTAGTGTTGTTCTACCATGCTTCCTGTAAAGCACACCAGGCATTCACTCTGCCTGAGAACTCATTAAGGCATTTAAGCCAACCTTCCCACAAGATCCATTTTCTGCAGAAAACAACAGTAGACAATAGTAGTTGTAGGTCCGTAACCTCTCCATGCCCAATAGAACATGTACCCACCGTTCCTGATATTCTTCCGATTAGTTGTCCTCCCTTGAACTAAAAGCTAGATGCCTAATAGATTCTCTTTGAACTAATAGCAAAAAACTTTATGGTAGGAATACAATAATACAATATCAGAATGCCTTCAAGCCTATTTTACAAGTTGAGTCATCAACCAGCTGGCGCTTGAGGCCCTTGGTGAACGGATCCACCAGGTTCTCCTGACTCCGAAAATCAATCACTGCAATAACACCTCTCTTGATAAGATCGTGTACTGCCCTGTGCTTCAACCGTACAATCCTTTTCTTTCCGTTGAAGAGGTCATTTGATGCCACCGCCGCAGTCGCCTGGTTGTCGTAATATATCGGTATCGTCGGTATTTGTGTCCCAACCACTGGAATATATACATGAGCTTCCGAAGCCATTCTGCTTCATCGGCTGTGCTATCAAGTGCAAAGAACTCAGATTCCATGGATGACCGCGAGAGCATATTCTGCTTCTTCGACTTCCACGATATAGCAGCTCCATCTATTATGAAAATGAACCCACCTGTGGACCTCTCGCTCTCCACCTCTGAGCACCAGCTGGCATCACTGAAGCCTTCCACTACCGACGGATCTCCGCTGTAGTACAGTGCATATGTCTGAGTCTTCTTGAGATATCTCATAACCCGTTTCATAGCTTTCCAGTGTTCAATACCTGGGTTACTCGTGAAACGACTCAGCATTCCCACGGTGAAAGCAATGTCAGGCCTTGTGGCAGTAGTAGCATACATCAAACTCTCGATTATGCTTGTATACTCCAGCTGCCTGACACTTCCCCCTGAATTAGGCTTTAGCTTCAGATCACACATGTATGGCATATCGATCCCTGGAAGATCCTGATACCCATAAGAGTGATCATCTTCTCAAATAATGAGACCGTGACAGCGCTAGTCTAGTATCTGTCCGGATGATCTTGATCCCTAAGATCACATCAGCTTCCCCCAAGTCCTTCATATTGAACTTGCTCGAGATGAATTTCTTTGTCTCCGTGACACAACCCATATCCGTAGCTAGGATAAGTATGTCATCCATGTACAGACAAATGATCACACCTCTTCCATCAGTGAACTTCGTGCAAACACACTTATCCGTCTCGCTGACCATGTAGCCATTTGACCTTATAACTTTGTCAAATTTCTTATGCTACATCTTGGGAGCCTGTTTAAGACCGTACAAAGATTTCACCCACTTGCAGACTTTGTCTTCAATACCCTTGACGACAAATCCCTCTGGTTGTTGCATGTAAATCTCTTCGGTCAGCTCACCATTTAGGAAAGTCGTTTTCACATCCATCTGATGTATCACCATCTTATGTATTGCTGTGAGAGCAATCAACATTCTGATGGTGGTTATCCGGGCTACTGGAGCATACGTGTCAAAGTAGTCAATCCCATGCTTTTGAGAAAACCCCTTGGCTACCAACCTAGCCTTGAACTTGTTAATAGTTCCATCTGCTTTCATCTTCTTCTTGAAGATCCATTTGCATCCGATGGGTTTCTCTTTCAGGAAGATCAACCAACACCCAAGTGTTATTTGATGTGATGGAATCAATTTTATTGTCAACCGCCTCCATCTAAAAAACCGTGTCTCTGGTCTTCATCGCCTCATCATAGGTAAGCGGATCTGCTTCCACATGATTGGTGACAAAGTCACTTTCGAAGTCCTTCGGCCTCCTCACACGCTTAGCTGATGGCTCGGCTTGTTCTGGTTCAATCGTTGTTTCAACAACAATACCTTCTTGGACTACATCTTCATTGAAGACTTCAGTTTCCTGCGCACCCTCATTGTTCTCCGGTATATCCGCAAGAACAATATTCTTATGCCTTGCAAATTTGTTTTCAAATATTCTGCGTCACAAGATTCAATGATATGATTTGACTCAATAATAAGAAATCTCCGAGCATCACTCTTCTCGGCATACCCCAAGAAGATCGTCTTAGTAGTCCTTGTCCCAAGCTTCTGAATCTTTAGATCTGGAAGCTTGACATATGCCACACCCCACACTCGAATGAAATTCAAGTTAGGTCTGACCTTGAACCAGAGTTCATGAGGAGTAACGCCTGAAGTTGCATGAGGCATTCTATTTAAATAAAAGTGGTCGTCAATACAGCTTCTCTCCGATAGCACTTAGGAAGACCTGCAGTCAACATCATTGAGTTAATCATTTCTGTTAACGTTCTGTTCTTCCTCTCTGCTCCGTTTGATTGACGAGAGTACGGAGCCGTAGTCTCATTGATAATTCTATGTTCTTTGTAAAACTATGCAAATTCATGAGACCTGTACTCCCTACCTCGATCACTTCTTATTCTTTTGAGTTGTTGTCCAGTTTGCCGCTCAACTTCGGCCCTGAACTCCTTGAACTTCTCGAATGCTTCGTCTTTAGCCTTCAGCAAGTAGACGAACGCATACTTTGAGAATTCTTTGATGAAAGTTATGAAATACTTCATCCCGGCCTTTGTAGAGAATTGTTTAAAGTCACAAATATCAGAGTGTACTAACTCCAGAAGATCTGTATTTTGATTAACCCAAGGAAAGGATTTCCTTGTGATCTTTGTTTGAGCACAAACTTCACATTTCTCTACCTTACCCCCACACTTGGATATAAGCCCTAGACTAGATATTTCGTTTATTCGTTTACAATGAACATGTCCTAGGCTATTATGCCATAACTCAAAAGTATAAGTAGAAGGAGTGATTGCATTAATTACATTGGACTAATTTACAAGCTGAATTTTGAACATTTCTTCGGCATAAAAAGCTTTTCCGAAATATGTTTTCTTAATAGACATCACCATCTAGCCAGCATTGATGTCCATCCTGAGGCCTGTATTGCAAAGTAGGCCTCCTGAGATCAGGTTCTTGGCGATAGCAGGTACGTGCTTCACACCTTAAAGCGTCAGAGACTTGTCAGAAGTCAGCTTCAATACCACCATCCCAATCCCGAGCACTTCAGCTTGTGCCTCGTTCGCCACCATAACCACTTCAGAAGTAGGTGTGTAGGTGGTGAACCACTCCTTGCTGGAGCAGACATGGCAGGTGGCTCCAGTGTCTACCCACAGTCAGAGTCAGTTCCTGCCGCATCAACATGTACCATCATAGCAACAACGTCAGTGATCATAGATACGTTACTAGGCTCTCCTTGCTCAGATTGCTTGGTCTTTGCTTTGCATTCATTCTTGAAGTGGCCCTTCTTGCCGTACTTGAAACAAGCCAAATAGGACTTTGGCTTCTTTTGCTTGAATGAAGTTCTCTTGACTTTCAGATTGTCAGGGTCCTTCTTCTTGCTGTGGGAAGCCGTATGCTTTCTACTTGGTTCCCTTGTATGAACCAGATTGGCGTTAACTAATTTCTTGGACAGTGCGTCCACCTTTAGTTGAGCCCGCATCTGATCCTCAACATAGATTTCCTGCAAGAGATCTTCAAGGCTGATCTCAAGCTTCTTCCTATGCATGTTTGCATAGAACTTACTCCACCCAGCGGGGAGCTTCGAGACAATCCCTCCAACAACAAACTTGTCGGGAAGGGCATCGCCTCGTCTTCCAACTTCTGTCGCAGCTTTAGGAATTCTTTCACCTGCGGCAGCATGGACTTCTCGTCCTCAAAGAGCTATTTGTGATATTTTTCAACAACAAATATCTTGTCCTGTTCTTGTTTCTTCGTACAATTTCTTCAGAGACTTCCATATGTCTCTGGCAATAGTTTTCTTACTATAGGATTCTGCTAGGGAATCCTCCATAGCATACAGGATAAGCAGCATGCAAATGCTATTCTTCCTTCTCCACTAGGCCTGAAGTTTAGTAGCCGCAGTGATTGTGGCAGCAGACCCAACATCTGGAACAGTAGGTTCCTCTTCAAGAATCACGTGATCAACGTCTCTGAGTTGAAGAGTGAGATAAACCTTCCTCTTCCAGACTTGATAATGCACTCCATCAAACTTTTATAACTCACAAAAGTCATATTGAGGAGTGAAGCATTAAAGTTTTCCATCGTAGCAATATAGCTTTGAGATTGTTAGTGTAGGGGCGCAATATTTCCATGGAAAACTGAAAAGATGAAACAATTGTAAAAACAACGTTCTAATGCAACACTTCAAGGAAGGTTGCACAAGTTAACAAAGATCTAAAAAGATCTCGTTACAGCAGCATATGGTATTACGAGAATCTAAAAAGTTTCGTAATCCACAGCAGCAAAGAAGATGACAGACTTGATAGATGAATATCCTGCTGGGGTGAATGGTCACCGTTGCTCAAAGCTATATTCGCCCCACACGAATAGCTTCCAGGAACCAGCAAGTTCGTCGAAAAACTTTGGAACACTCCTGCTCTTCTGACCTCGGATAATACATGGACTCCCATGCAAAAGCAACGCTGGTGCAACACTTCTTTTCTCTCTCAAAACTTCTGTTTACTTGTGTTAAAAATACTTGTAAACTTTCGTAACTCTCTGTATATGTCTGTGTTCCTGCCTGTGAGAGAGAAGAGATCTTTTATAGGCCCGAGTAGCAACTGCTCGGTTTCCACAACATTCGGAACGTGGTAAAAACCACTATGAACGTGCAGTAACCGCTCAGATCATGCACAGGCACGATCTGAAGCAAGTTGCGCACCTCGCGCACCCCGCGCACCTTGTACACCCCGTGCTGAACGCGAACTGAGCCACTTACGCCACCCGCGCGCCCTGCGCACCCCGCGCCACCCGCGTAACTGGGCACGCACCTGGTTGCGCCACTGGGCGCGCACCTGGCCGCGCAACCTGGCAGCGCACCTGGCCGCACAACCTGGCCTGCGCAACCTGGCCGCGCAAGTGGCTCGCGCAACGAGCGCAACTTAAGCGCACTATGCGCCTAGCGACGATGCTGACGTGCTAAGTGCGCCAACAAAATGCCACATTACGCCTCATGAGCCCGAGTCCGAGTCGCTAAGCCCCTACGGGACTTAGCTCCAATGGAAATAAATTTTCCAAGAGCAAAAAACATGAATGCTTTCAATTGTTGATTTAGCCTTTTTTCCATTAGAAAAATAACTCCACATGGCACACCCATGTGCACCTCCACACCATATGTGCATCTCTAAAAGAGCATAGGTAATATATAGAGGTACAACTCTTTTGGCCTAGCCGATGTGGGACTAAAGTTCCAAAGTAAAAAGGCCAAAACCCAACATCCTCTTATATACCAGAAAACCAACTAATTCAATATTTTCCTGCTGTTCTTCTAACCTCTTTGGACAAAAGCCAAGTTCTGATCATTCTCTCAGAGCTTTGTGCAGTGAGTGGATGCCGATAGCAACGAGATTTTACCTCTAACACTATGTTTGGGAACTTTGTAGGAGAGGAGAAGGAAAATTTGAGAGGAAGAAAAATTGAGGGGAAGGAAAATTAATTTTACCTTTCTTTGTTTGGATGACAAAAAAGTAATGAAATGAAAGTAAAAAAATAACTTTTTTATTTTTTGTTGAACATATATAAAATTACTACTTAACCTTTGACTTTCTCAACATAGAATATTATAACAAATTAAATGAAAAATAATTGGGTAAATTTCCTAAGATTTTCTCTTGTCTGTTCATTTTTTTTCCATTCTTGGGAGAAAATTTTTTGGTGGAGCCTACATAACTCCAAAAAAAATTTCTTCCATTTTTCTTTCCCTCTTTCCAAACATCACAGCTTTTAATTTTATATTCACGTTTCCCTCAAATTTTTTCTTTCCTTCATTTTTTTTCTCTCTTCCCAAACATTGCATAAGAGAAATTCGAGAAGAAGTTAGACTCCAAGTATTTAATCAGCCAGTTATTCTTATTAAATCCAATTAAGTATTGGATCGGGGGAGGGAAGTGCAGTCTATATTCCTGTGTTCGGTAGTCTTTTTACAAGCACAAACTTTTGTCTTCCCCCCATATACTAGAAAACCATCTTGGTAATATTTTATGTTGTTCTTGTAACCTCTCTGGACAAATGCTAAATTTGGATCTCAATCTTCCGAAACTTTGTGCATTGAAAAAAAATGGTGATGTGGTATGATCGGAACTAAATATTTTTAGGGATAATTTAGCAAATACCCCCATTCTAAATGTTGAAATTAACATATACCCCCACTATTTTATTTATCTAACAAATACCCCCATTTTTGATATAAAATAATAAAAATTTAAGATATACCCCCGCTCTTTTACATAGGAGTGGAGGTATTTGCTAAATAAAATAAATAGTGAGAGTATATGCTAGTTTTAACATTTGGAATGGGGGTACTTGTTAAATTATCCCATATTTTTATAAGAGAACTAAGAAAACACCAAAGCTGCCAAAAAGAGAATAAATTCAACAAGTGCCTCTTTCTTATCACTTTAATATATATCTCTAATATTATAATACGGTTCAGAAATAGCTCAAAAATGAACCGTCTAAATCGTATGTATATCATCATTTAAATAAATTAAAAAATTTAATTAAAAGATAACTAAATAACTACCTAACTACTCTACTAATTATTTTAAAAAAAAATTAACCAAACATTTAACTACCTAATATGATATATTTATAACTAAATAACTCTAAATTAAGTGGTTAAGACTTAAGATATGAGTTCAAATCATAGAGATGATATTTTTATAATAAATTCATATTTAATTTTTTTTCAATATCTTTTACACTCGTGCAATGCACGTATGCATTACTAGTTTTTTTTACAAAAAATAATTTAGTCCGACTGATATATTCTTACTGTATAAAGAAAAATTGAAACATTTTTTTCTTATCAAAATTCATCGCCCAACTCAAAATAAATTCAGTAAGGGTCTGCTTGGTAACGGTGTTTTTATCGGTTTTGGGATATTTTGAACTGACCATTTATGAAAACCTTTGCTTATTAATTTTTTTTGAGGCACTGGTTTTGGTCGGCTCAAAAATCTTTCAAAACTGGTGTAATGTAATTTTGGGTGGCTTTATAAACATCCCAAATCGGTCTGTTTTGAGAGATTTTATTATTTTATTCATTTATATCCTCACAAAAGAAATATAATATAACTACTAATACCATTTTCTATTTAATTTTATTCGTGTAAAAAACTTATAAACCGTTCGTTAGTGAATTACCAAGTATAGATTGGGCTGATTTAAAAGTCGTTACTTAAAAACCATCCAAAATCAAATCCCTCATAACCGCTTATAATCATACTCTAAAAATATCTCATAACCGTTTGTAATCAGTACTTTAAAAATATTTCATAACCACTACCTCTATAATTATCAAGAATACCCTAAAGCTGGCAAAAGAGGATAAATTCAACAAGTACACGTCGCATGTAAAACAGTGGCCACCCTTCCACTTCTATTTAAGGCACAGAATCCCTAAGCTTTCATATCAACTCTCCAAAATAATCTTATTTGCTTACAAAAAGAAATTAAATAAACAAAATAATAATAATGGTGGCTCTTCAGAAGATCCTCCTCATCTTCCTTAGTGCGTTGCTTGTGATCTCTCACGGTTCTAATCATAACTCGACCCTTATGATTTTTCTATGAGTTTTAGCTTTATTTTATTGTTTAGGTTTCCAGTTCACTTTAAGGTGTGCGGTGGTCCGGTCTAGGCCGGTCCGGATCTATTTTTGACTAAGTTTGACCGGATCTGGTCCAGGCCGAACTTAATTCGGATGGAGGAGTGGGCCAGTCGGTCCGAAAAAAATCCTAACCCAACCCGGACCCATGGTCGAATTTCAGGCGGGCCGGATTGAACCTGACCTGGGCCGAGATGGTTCAGGGTTAGACCGGACGAGCCGGTTTTTTTTAAGAAAAACTTAAAAGAACGAAAAAAAAAAAAAAGCATATAAAAATTAGTACAATTTAAATATGCTATAACGTTAACTAAAAATTTGAGCAAATAAAAGTTAACAAATTTTTACTATTGTGAAGATAATTTAATGTACAAGTATTTTTTCATAAAAATTGTAATAAAATGTACAAGTTGCAAATTAATATTTTATTTCTAAAAAAATTGGAAAAAATGTACAAGTATTTTTGGTTATCCATCATTCGTCCTCCTTCTTTATTATTCATCTCCTCCATCAGTAGTGTTCTGCAAGGTAAGAGACTGAAAGTCCAGCTCACTGATGTCGACACTTTGATCTCTTGAGTTATGAGTTCGTTTTTTCCGTACGAATCCAATCTTGAACGCAAACACAAGCTTCCAAGATATTCGGTAGCATCTCATCTCCTTGCTTAGCATACTTGAACCTGCACTAAACCAAGATTCTGATGCTACTGTGGACACCGGGACGATTAGTATATCACGTCCTATAGAAGTATTAATTACTGCATTATCAAGAAGAAATTAAAAAAATTGTGTACTTAAAATATTAATACAAGAAGTGTTATTACTAGCATTATCAAAAGAAATAATTTTTTTTTATTGTGAATATCATATTCACGTAAAAATTGCATGATAGCGCTACCGATTACAGAACCAGTATATATATATATTTTTAGTATATAAAAATTCTAAATATCGTAGACAAATAATACGCTTTTGCAACATCCACTTTGGATCTATATAATGTGTCTTGACACAAATATAAGCATAATTTTGTTTAGTAGTCAATATATCATAAATTAGAGCAAACTTACTAACATTTCCGAACTTTATTTTAAACAGTCCAATCTTTTTGAAATATTTTCATAGCCTCTACTCTATTTGTAGATCTAGAAACACTAAAACAAGGATTAATAAAAGTACTTGCATAATCATAATACCAATCACTCTTACCGAATGTGAAAGGTTGTTCATCACAAATAATATATTTGGTTAACTCAGTTTTGTTACGAGCATCATAATAAGTAAAGTTACCTACAAAAGGTCCATGAGGACCGATGATTATCTGTGTCTGTCTAGTTTGCAGTGTATCCTTACCATAACAAGTATCATAGTGTCTTCTCAAAGTGCTCGTGCCATCATTTTTTTTATATTTAAAATTTTTTCTACATTTTTTACACTGTGCACCTTTAGCTATTGGTTTTCATTTTTTGGGATCTAAAACTGGTGCACCATCTTTATCTGTAACATATTTTTTTTCAAAATATTGTCATAAAACTGATTTCTCTATTTACAGCATTAGTAGCCAAACTCCTAACTTCAGGAGGTGACATATGTGTCGGTGGCACATAATCAGGAATATGATTATTTCAAATAAATCAGCATAATAAGCTTTTTTTTTTTGAATCACCTCCATAAGGGTGGTTAGAACCAGTAGCATCCATATTTTAAAAATTAATTTTTAAGAAAAAAAAGGAGAAAATTATTATCTACCAAACAAAGAGAAAGAGAGGAAAAAAATATAAAATTAAAACTACTTGGAACGTCAACTTGAGGGAAGAAACATTGAACTCCAAAAAATTTCGCAGAAGAAGAAGCCTCAAGTACACTGCAGTTTGACCTCCAGAAAGTTGCACTTAAAAATCCAGAAACTTGTTTCAATCTTCAAAAAGTTGCTTAACTGGTAATTTTGTTACTTGTAAGAGATGAAAGAAATGGTTGTATAATTTTCATAAATTTTGGTTATTATAGATTTTTTTTTTGTGTACAAAATGACCCATTTTATTCTCAATATAGTTGTTATAAGGATATTTTTGGTCATTTTGCAAATGACCAAAAATATCCTTAAAACAATAAAAAAAATAGTCCTCAAAATGAGGGCATATCGATCTTTTTCATACCCAACGTTTAAATCCAAAAATAAAATAAAAAACAAAACCGGTCCGACCGGACCTGGACCATGTCTAAACCGGTCCGGACCAGTCCGACCGGGTTAAGCGGACTTGACCGACCCGGTCCGCAGTCAAACCAGGCCGGACCGATCCGGACTAGCAAATTTGAAATTGGAACCAGTCCAGACCCGTAGGGGAGGCCGAACCGGTCCGGATCGTTGACCGGACTCGGGCCGGCCGAGCCGGATTTGACGGGCCTGACCCGGGCCGATCGGCCCAGTTAACACCATGAAGTTCACTGTATATCCATGCATGTCAACATAATCTGTACATTCGAATTCAACAGTGGCTGTCGAGTCCTTGTTAATCAGCCCTACTATAATTTTGAAATTTGTTTCTTCAGAATCAACGGGATTAACAAGTGATGGAGGTTGCAGTGCCGGTGGTCTTTCTTATAAAAGATTTCCATGTCACGGGGACAAAAAGATCATGATTGTAGCATTAGGTGCAGAGGAAGCGAGTACTTGTCAGGAGTTTGTGACACCGGCGATGATATTTGCTATTGTTGTTATTAATTAGCAACACTATGCTATATTAAGCTGATACTTAGCATGCATGGTGATGGCATGGCCTTTGGCATTGTGGTTTGTGTTAGCTGCTGTTGCTTTTTGAGCAAAACCTCAAGTCCCATTCCTCATATAGTCCCACATTGGATAAGTTTGTGAACATATGTGTGTTTATATTGCTTTACTCTCTGCTTCATTCAAGTCTTGTGTGGGAGTCTGATGGGCCACACGCACGTGCCATCGCCGCCGTCCAGTCCGGTTCGACGCGCATAACGGACAGGGGCGGCCCTGAACTTTATTGTGCCCGAGGCAAAAGTAAAAAATAGGTCCTTCCTAACAACTTGACTTGAAAAGTCAAATAATCCATAACAAAACAACTAAAATAATTGCATATCATAATAAGTGAAACCATCTTAGTAATAATTTGAAGGAACTACAAAGTTGAGATTGATTAAACTTTGTCTACTAATTAAAAGCCAACCATGTACTGATTGAGAGAATTAAACCATCTTAGTAATCCAGGACCGGTCATTTTTTACAAAAGCCAACCATGTACTGATTGCAAGTAGATTAAAAAATCATTTTTTACAACAATATCAGAAGAAGTCTTTTGTAAATTATTGCAAAAATGAATTATGATCTAAATGATTGCAAGTAGAAGATGTCTTTCTTCAAAGACTATCCTTGGAGGAAGAAGAAGAAGAAGAAGATACTTTTAACTGAAATCAATGAATCAAAGCTACTACGAGACAACACAAAATTTCTTTTGTTGGGTTTGGAAGAACACAAGTAAAACATCATGACAGGTTAATTTATCTCCAAAAGAACAAACATCGGCTGTTCTGAGTAACTCTTAGATTAATACTGCTCTATAATTGAACTCTGGCGATCACTATGTATCTACTGATCCTAACTTGCTTAATGTGAGCAGGCCAAATTATATTTCTGAACTCTGACGCTCTTGTAGCAGTGAACCAAGAGTATTCAAGCATTTCTAATAAATCAACTAAATCCTAGATGCCGAAAACATTTACCAATTAGTGCTAAGCATTCCAGATGTCTAAGACTACACCATACTAATGAAGTATTAACAACCAATGAAGCATAAACCACGGTTAGTAGAATGCAGTTTGGCACAATTTCAAAGAAGTCCTGGAATTTTAAGATCTGAGATACAGATACGACAAGGAAAAAAAATCTAATAGAAGCATAAAATGCACAGCTAGTTAAGTTTGATTTTAGGAAAACTAGATACATGAGGCATCCAACTCTTTGTCCATACAGTCCCATATTTTGGCATATGATTGGGCACAACCGATCATGTGCACATCTTCTTCAATAAAATGGGTACCTATCTAATAAACTTGTGTGTATGGAGTGCATTATTTTCAATTTTTCTGAAACATGTCAGTATGTCAATAAAAGTAAACATAATAACTAAAGAAATAAAAATAACTATTGGTTAAATTCAAAACTAAAGAAATTTGTCAAACAGCAAACTTGTGCCAGATAACAGTCATTATATATTATTTTTGAATTTTTATGAAGTTAATTTCATAACTAAAGAAATTTCCTCATTGAAAATTAGTATACATGTATAAGAGAATTATAAAACATATTACCTCTTTGAAGAGTTGAAAATTAATGGTTAAATTCCTTGACAAATTATCCGACTCCGTGACAAAATTCCAAACTTTCTCTACTATCTGCCTTCCCCAAATTAGATAACAAACAAAAACAACTGCAGATTGGAGGAGAAAAGATAAGAGAGATGGGATTAGAATGACTACATGAGCCATCAATAAATAGAAAAAAGTTTGTAGAACGATAGAGAAAGACGTTACCTCGGATCTAATCCTCTTCATAATTTCTTGAGAAATGAAAAAGTAAAGATTGGAAGAGGAGGAGGACTGGAGAAGGAGAAAAGTCGGTCGCCCCTTTCCGGAGAAGTAGAGATTGGAATTTGGAGGAGAAGAGGAAGGGTCGCTCGCTCCTTCCCAAAGACCTAATCAGAAACCAAAAAAGAAAAATATTGACAGCATAAATCTGATCTCAAATCTCAATTCCCATTATATGGGTCTTTCTTAGATAACTTAGAAAATTTTGGGCCCTATATGACCTTGGGCCCTTGGATTACTTCTGCACAGTATAAGCAAAACAAAAAAAATTTGGGCCCCAATAATTTTGAGGCCCTGGGCCGTCGCCCAGGCCGCCCTGGCCCTGGGCCGGCCCTGATAACGGGTGCGGGTACGTGCCCACATCTGCGGACGTCGAATGCCAATATGAACTGGATACTGCCGATCTCGGTATGGGTACTGCCGATCACATTGAAGAAGGGGGATACTGCCGATCTCGGTGCTCATAGAAAGGGTATGATACCAATTTCGATATTGCGAACCTTGTTGAATTAGTTACGGGTCAACCACTCTAGTTACCGATCGCTTAGCCCCGTGTCAAAGAGGAAGTCCTTGCGTTTCTATATATGGCACGACATGCTATATAAGGGGACCTAGGTTCCGTTGGGAGATCATCCCAGTGCTCGAGTGTTGTATGATCACCAAATAATTTAAGAGGGTCTGAGAAGAAGGAGATCGCGGACAAAAAATTAGATTAGATTTCTCTTTTTTGGTGGTAATCTCTAGGGTTTGCTTAAGTGGTTTTGTGTGCTTTATCATGTTTGGGTGGGTTGTGAAGTTGCATTGGATCTTATAAAATCCTTGTAACTCGTGAAGTAGTAATCTTGATCTTCCCGTGGTTTTTTCTTCTTTTGAATTTAGGTTTTCTAGGTAATTCTTGTTTACTTTGTTTTGTTTGTGATCGATCTTCGTCTTCTTTTAAGTGTTGGCCGTTGGTTCGTCATTGGTGCAGAAGTCACGTCGCGGGAGCATGTTTCTAGGAATAGTTTCATGTTAAGATTATAGATTATATTTGTAATGTAAATATGGCCCATAAGCCCAAACGAGTATACACTATATATTGTAAACAACCCCCATCAATAAACACAAGGCATTATTATTTCTTATATGGTATCAGAGCCTCCAGAAAAATTCTAGCCGTCATATTCCCCGAAACCTACACACCTCCACCGAATTCCGGCGTCGATCGACGCCCCTCCTCCCGGCCCATCTCTTACCCGTGGCGCCCGACTCCGTCTGATCGCGCCGATTCACGCTCCGGCGCCCGCTCCCGCCCCTGATCTGCGCCGATCTTGCCGAACGTCCCCTATCGCGCTTGATCCGCGTCGATCGTAGCTTTTCGCGCCTGACCGTGCCGATCTGCTCGCGGCTTCCCGGCTATGACTAAGCCGTCCAGCGGCTGACCGATCTGCCCAATTCGCACGGCCTGAGCCGCCCGATCCACGCCGATTCAGCGGCCGATTCGCCGCCGACCCCGTTCATCAGCGGCCGAATCGTCGGAGTTGTACTTTATTTTATACACCCGACATCCGGTCGCTCGCCCCTATGCTCCAGATCCGGCGCCCCTGATCGCAGGTTCGCCGTGAACCCCGTCATCCGTCTTCCATCAGCGGCCGATTCGTCGGAGTTGTACTTTATTTTGTACACCCGACATCCACGATGGCTGATGATGCTGCGTCCAGCTACTCTATCGTGAGTGGCGGTGGCGGTGCACATAACCCAAATTATCCTAATCCGAAGGATCCATATTTTCTGAGTTCTGCTGATCAACCAGGAAATATCATTACTTCTATTGTTTTTCGTGGACCGAACTATGCTGAGTGGTCTCGGTCGATACGTCTCTCCCTGATCTCTAGGCAAAAGATCACTTTTCTGGAAGGTACTGAAATCAAACCTGTTAATGATGCTAGTAAATTGCTTGATTGGAGATATGTACAAGCGCTATTGGTTCAATGGGTTCTTAATACCATTGATCCGTCTCTGAAAAAATCTTTGCCGTACTTTGAGGAGGTTTATCCATTGTGGAACTTGTTGGAAAAAAGATTTTTGTTAGCAATGGCACCCGGAAGCAACAAATTAAGGTGATTTTGGCTGAGTGCAAACAAACGGCTTCGATGTCTATGAAAACTTACTTTGGAAATTTGTAGTCTTTGTGGGATGAACAAGCTGCTTATTTTCCATTGCCTACTTGTACCTGTGGTGAACTTGCTGCAAAGCTACAGGCTATGAGGGATAAAAACCACTTTCAGAACTTTATGTATGGGTTGAATGTTGAGTTGTATGGTCATACCCGATCTAATCTTCTTGCTCAGGATCCTCAGCCAAGTTTAGATCGGGCATACCAGGCTGTCCGTGAGGAGGAGGATATGCGAAAATCTCAGGTCCAATCCGCTACTGAGGAGGTGTTGGCGCTGGCTATCAAGACTTCACCTCGTCTTTCTATTTCTTCTAATAGTAGAACATCAGATTCCAGGAATAAATCAGGTATAATCTGTACTCATTGCAAGAAAATAGGTCATGACGTTGCAACTTGCTTTGCCAAGATTGGCTATCCAGAATGGTGGGAGGCTCGTCCTCGACGTGAGGGCGGACGTGGTGCTGGTGGTGGCAGAGGCCCGACACTACAGCAGAGACGTGATGGGGGAAGCGGTGCTGGTGGCGCAAGGGTTGTTCATCATGTCGCCGCTACTGGGCATGGTGTCCCTGCTGGTCTTGCTGGTAGTTCGGCAGATATGATGCATGAAGGGTATCCTTCACCACTCTCAGGTGAACAATGGTAGAAACTGATGAGCTTGCTGGGTAACGACAATCCTTCCAACCCTGATTCTTCAAACTCTGATCGTCTGATGGGTAAGAATTCTTCTGTCACTTGGATATTCGATACTGGGGCTACTCTTCATGCGACAGGTTCTCGTGACTGTTTAGTTGATTGCTTTGAGGGCCCTGTCTGTCCTGTGATTTTGCCTGATGGGAGTACTATTGAGTCTGTTCTGAGAGGCAAAGTATTTTTGACTGCTTTATTGGTGTTGACGGATGTTCTTTATGTTCCGACATTGACTTGCAACTTGATCTCTGTCTCACAATTGATTGGTACCAAAAATTGTGATATGTTATTTACTCCTGATTTATATTTGTTCAGGACTGAAGTACAAGGATGGTGATTGGAGCAGGTGAACAAAGGGGTGGACTTTACTTTTTTGGGGAGGTTCCAGCTTCTTTGGCTTCGGTGATCCTGGCATGCAGAGAGAGTAATTCCGAGGTTTGGCATAGTAGACTAGGACATCCTTCAGATAAAGTAATGCAGACTTTACCTTTTCTTTCTGGTAGTAGTGTGTTTTCTCATAAGGCTTGTGATATTTGTCATCAAAATAAACAGACTCGTGATGCTTTTCTTGATAGTAGTAGTCGTGCTTTGAGATGCTTTGAACTTTTACACTGTGATCTGTGGGGACCATATCGTGTTCCGTCATCTAATGGGGCACGATATTTTTGACTTTGGTAGATGATTTTTCTAGAGCGATTTGGGTTATTTTATTGACGGATAAGTGTGCTGTTTATTCTATATTTCTTAAATTCATTGCTATGGTGAAGCGTCAGTTTGGAGCTGATATACGTCGTGTACGGAGTGACAATGGTACTGAATTTAATTATTTACGAGATTATTTTTCATCTCAAGGTATATTGTTCCAAACATCCTATGTTGGGACACCTCAACAGAATGGACGGGTGGAAAGGAAACATCGACATATTTTAAATGTAGCCAGGACATTGAGATTTCAGGGTTCTTTTTCTGTGGATTTTTGGGTGGAATGTGTTTGGGGTGCATGTTATCTGATAAATAGAACACCTTCTAGTATCTTGCATTTTAAGTCTCCTTATGAAGTTTTATATGGTTCGTCTCCTTCGTATGATCATCTACGTATTTTTGGTTGCTGTGCTGCGTATGATTTGAAATCTCGACATGATAAATTTGCTAGCAGGAGTAGAAAATGTATCTTTGTTGGGTATCCACTTGATAAAAAGGGATGGAAACTGTAAGATTTGGAGACTGGTGAATTTTTTGTGTCCCATGATGTTACTTTTTATGAAAAAGAATTTCCTGGGTGTGACTCTGCTAGCGAGATGTCTTTTGCGACACGCCATATGTCTATTGAGGTGTCGGGAGACGATATAGAGGATTTTGGGATGGTGTCGGCTACGGTTGCTGAGGCCGGAGTGGTTGCTGGCGGCTCGGCACCGAGTGGCGAGGATGCACCAGAAGCTATAGAAGTATTGACAGGAGAGTCCGCTGGGGGTGATGCAGATATTACGGATGATACAGTGTTGCCAGAGGTGTCCGACGAGGTAGTATTGGGAAGAGGAATGAGAAAGAAATCACAGCTAGTGCGATTACAGGATTTTGT
Organism: Iris pallida; assembly: GCA_029216955.1. NCBI lineage: Eukaryota > Viridiplantae > Streptophyta > Magnoliopsida > Asparagales > Iridaceae > Iris > Iris pallida. Next base: position 2,047,570 of record JANAVB010031820.1, read on the forward strand.
TATGAATGTTGTTAGAAGTAAAAGTCCCTCCTTCACCACAATCCATCTGTTCCCATCACTTTCTCAGGTACTTCATATCCTCTAACACAATTTCTAAGTTATGACATATTTATTGTCGGACACAGAGTTTTTCTTGCAGCTATCACTGCAGGTGTTGAGACTACTTCATATCGCCAGGCCTCGCGAGATTCAGGCTGGCGTGCGGCTATGCAAACTGAAATACAGGCTCTGGAAGATAATGGGACATGGAGTCTGGTCGATCTGCCTCCTGAAAAAAAAACTATTGGAAAGTAGATGGGTGTACAAAATAAAGTACAACTCTGATGGAAGTGTTGAGTGCTTAAAGGCAAGGCTGGTTGTGTTCGGTAAACATCAGGTTGAGGGGATCGACTATTCAGAGACTTTTGCCCTGGTAGCTAAGATGCCTACAGTTCGGACGTTCTTGGCTGTTGCAGCTGTGAGAGGCTGGACTTTGCAACAGATGGATGTGAACAATGCTTTTCTTCATGGAGAACTGACAGAAGAAGTGTATATGAAGTTGCCGCCAGGTTTTTCGCATAGTGAACCCAACAAAGTGTGTCGCCTGCGTAAGTCTCTATATGGATTGAAACAGGCACCACGTTGTTGGTTTGCTAAGCTTGCTGCTTCTCTGATATCCTATGGATTTATTCAATCTCATTCCGATTATTCCCTTTTCTCTCTTTTTAAAGGGAAGGTAGAGTTGCATGTTTTGATCTATGTGGATGATATGATTGTGTCTGGCAATGACTCAGGTACTTTAGATGCTTTCAAAAGGTACCTTAGTTCTTGCTTTCACATGAAGGACCTTGGTGTGTTGAAGTACTTTCTTGGTATAGAGGTGGCTCGGAGTGCAGAAGGAATTTCCTTATGTCAAAGGAAGTATAATTTGGACATCATTTCAGAATACGGCTTGATGGGGTCTCGACCTGTTGGTTTTCCCTTGGAGCCCAATCACAAGCTGGCTGAATCGACTAGTCCAAAGATGGCGGATGCAGAGACTTATCGGAGGCTGGTTGGGAGGTTGATTTATCTACCATTTACTCGCCCTGACTTAGCCTATGCTGTGCATATCATGTCTCAATTCTTACAGGAGCCTCGACAAGATCATTGGCATGCTGCTTTGAGAGTTGTCCGATATCTCAAACATGCACCTGGACAGGATATACTTTTGAAAGCTGATTGTGATCTCCGTCTTTCAGGTTGGTGTGATTCCGACTGGACAAGTTGTCCCTTGACTCGTCGCTGTGTTACAGGCTGATTGGTGTTTCTGAGAGGGTCTCCTATTTCTTGGAAGACCAAGAAGCAACCAACTGTTTCTCGATCTTCCGCTGAAGCTGAATACCGATCTCTTGTTGCGCTTGTTTGTGAGTTGAAATGGTTGAAGAAATTATTGGTGCGTTTGGGCGTTCGCCAGGAGTCTGCTATGTCGGTGTATTGTGACTGCCAGTCAGCCCTGCACTGGCTCAGAACCCGGTATTTCATGAGCGCAGTAAGCATATTGAGGTGGATTTGCATTTTGTTCGCGATGCTATTCGAGAAGGCACCGTAATAGTCTCGCATGTTCCTACTTCTTCTCACTGGCTGTCATCTTCACCAAGCCCCTTGGAAAGCATGTGTTTGATTCTTTACTTTCCAAGTTGGACATTTGTGACTTGCATGCTCTAACTTGAGGGGGGGATGGTAGATTATAGATTATATTTGTAATGTAAATATGACCCATAAGTCCAAACGTGTATCCGCATCTTATTCCTGATACTTTGATTGCATGATGATAATGTAGATTTACTACCCCGCAAGCATATTTGGATTCTTGTGGCAAGTTTCTCTATCACATAATTGTTGTGGCTAGAAATCCATAGAGAACTTGTACGGATGAACAATCTAGGTTAGTAATAGGTTCTTGACGGAACCTGTTTATGTTGTTAGGTTTAGTGGGTCTACTAGTTACTTTTGTCCTACACTGGATAGACTTTTATGTGGAAGATTCTCCTCTTTTATATGATATTCCAGTTATTCCTAGTGTAGCATTTTACATGGTAAGCCTCTTTCATCTTGAACCTATAATCTACCTTCTACCAAAATATAAACTCATAATCATCCCAATTACCAAAATTCATCCCTAAAATATTGTTCGTCTCCAAATCCATCGTGTCTAAAACCATTCTCTCCATTACCATTCTCCCTACCCACTTCTCCAATCATCCACTCTAAACTTAATTCACCATTTTCTCCAAAATTACCTCTTCTGAAAAACCCTATCCATCAAATATACGGAGAAACCAAGATTCAATGGTGCGGGTAGCCAAGAACCTATCCATACATTTTCATAAAAGTTTGGTGACTCTGGGACAATACACAAACTATTTCAAAATTCTTAGAAGTTATAGTAAGGGCGTCTTAGATAACAACTTCTCACTCCAACACATCCTAAGTCTTAACCTCCACGTCAATCCCTAGCTACAAACCAATACACAATACCCATAGTCCATAACCCAATAAGAGCATCATTAGTAAGGCCCATCCCATTTTCTAGATTCTAGATTTAGAATGTAGGAGCTCATTTTGTAGAATAGTAAGTCTCATTCCTAGTACCAATTTCTACAATTTCGGTCCCAATCCATCCATGGGTGCTAAGGATTGGGCCTCCCAATTTCTAAATTCTAGATTGTAGAAACTCGTTTTGTAGAATAGTAAGTTCCAATTTGGAGCCCAACTTTCTAGATTCTAAACTTATATTATTTTTTTCCTACATTAGTTTTTGACCACACAATTTTGGGACCGGAGCTCACTTTATCATTTTCTACTATTCTCATACAAACCCAACCCATTCTACATTTACCTTTTTTTTGAAATTTTGGGCTCCAAATTGCATTGGAGAGTCCCAACTACTAATGATGCTCTAACTATCCACTCCCCAAAATCCTAGCTGAAAAAATAACGTAGATCCCTTAGTATATTGATGCCACTTGGCACTCTTCGCGGATTCTGGTTGTACGGCTCATACATGTATATGCTATGGTGTATTGCTCTTATCTTGGTCTCTCTCTCTCTTAGTACTACTGTGCTTAGTAGTCTCACTATCCCAGTATCGCTGCCATTCACGGTATCTCATATTGCGGATTCTCTCCATAGTCTGTCTCTCGGCATAAATGCTCTTCGGATCATTGCTCTTTGTGCTGATTCTTATATGTCAACTACCACTTCTTTTGTAGTCTATCCCTTGGATCATGTATCGATCTTTACTATTGTGATTCTACCAATATCATTTTAGAAATTTTTTATTTTTTTATTTTTATTTTACTTGCAGTAAGTTGAACATGTTTTTGTATGCTCCAACTTGAGGAGGGGGAGAGGAGGTGTTGAAATTGTTTTAGTTAGTGGGTCCTACATTAGATAGACTCGTGTGAGGAAGGTTCTCCTCTTCTATATGTGAGTCAATCAATGTTCCCAAAAGCTCGAGCTGACATGAATGGGTCAACATTATATATTAAGCCTCTCAACATCCTCCGTCATAATCACCAAGGGCGAGGCCCAATGGTAGCACTGGTAAGGGAGGGAAGGAGATGGCGTGGGTTTGAATCCCAACTTGATCAAAAACTTAATTAATGGGAGGGAGTCTTGCTACTAGTACCCTGGACAAGGACAAGCATTACTGATTGGCCTTACCGACTAGCCTTATCTAAATTTTTTTCCAGAGTCATGTATGGGCCGGGATGACAAGAACCCACTTTATAGTTTATACATGCATGTGTATGAGCCTAGAGTCGTCCTTGGGCTAAAGCCCATCGAAAGAAGGACCACATATGGAAGTTAGCCAATAAACATTTAATTGTTGAAATTGAGGATTTAAACCCACAACCTTTTGCTCTCATACAATATTAGTCAACCAAGGTTCCCAAAAGCTCGAGCTGACAGGAACTGTTTGTTGGGATTTGGGCCTTTGCATTAGAAATTTTAGTCCCACATCGGCTAGGCCAAAAGAAATGTATCTCTATATATAAGCTATGCTTGTTTGGAGATGCATAAGTTGTGTGGAGGTGCACATGGGTGTGCCATGTGGGGGTATTTTTCTAGTGAAAAAAAAGCCAAATCAACAATGAAGCATTCATGCTTTTTGCTCTTGGAAATTAATTTCCAATGGAGCTAAGCCCAGTAGGGGCTCAGCGACTCGGACTCGGGCTCATGAGACGTAATGTGACGTTTTGTTGGCGCACTTTGCACTTGGCACGACCGCATCGTCGCTAGGCGTATAGTGCGCTTAAGTTGCGCAGCCGTTCGCGCGCCAGCTTGTGCTGCCTGTTTGCGCGGCCAGATAGTGCAGCCAGTTTGCGCAGCGGTTGGCGCAGTGTGCGTGCGGTGCGCAGGTGGCACAAGTGTGCGCGTTGCGCTGGTCGCACGTGCACGTGTGGCGCAGGTGCGCGTAGTGCACACGTTGCGCTGGACGCACTATGCGCGCGTTGCGCAGGTTGCACTGGTAGCTCTGTGCGCTAATGGCGCAGGTGGTGCAACTTACGCACTTTGCGCCATTCAACTCAGATCGTATCTGTGCACGATTGAGCAGGTACAGCATGTTCGGGACGGTTTCTTCCCACATCCCGAACATGTTGCTAACTGGGTGGTTACAGAGCGGGCTATAAAAGCTTCTCTGCTCTCTCTCTCTCAGAACACAGAAGGACAGAAGTGTTCTTAACACAATTCCTTATGAATTCCACAGAGTTTGAGAGAAACAGTGAACAACGCTACTTAGCGCAGGAGTCCTTGCGCCTTCCGAAGAGTCAGAAGAGCAGAGTGTTCCAAAGTTCTCTGTCGAACTTGCTGGTTCCTGGAAGCTGTTCGTGTGGGACGAATTAAGATTTGAGCAATGGTGATAATTCACCCCAGAGGCTGTTCTTCCATCTATCGCCTGTCCTCCACTTTGCTGCTGCTGCTAGCAACTCGATTTGTACTTTCTTTTTAGAAGTACTATAATCTTTTGCTGGTGTTATGAAATCTTCTTAGATTTTCGTAATCGAGAATCCTCCAAGGATCTCTGTCAAGTACCTTCTTTGGAGTGTTGTTAGAAACGTTGTTTTTACAATCGCTTCATTTGTTCAGTTTTCCATCGAAAATTGTGCCCCGGGACTAACACTGTTTAACATTATATAAGCCTCTTAGGGGGCGTTTGGTACGCGGTATTTTTTTTATTCCCGGGGGGAAATTTAAGATGAGAATCTATTACCACGTTGTGTTGGCTTATAAAAAATTTATTTCGGGAATTATAAATACCGGGTAAATAGTTTACCCACAAAACATGGGAATTCTATCCCTTGAGAATAGGTGGGTTTTTTTTTTTTTGCCCGGGCAAAAAAAAAAATTGTTTAAATTTTTTTCTTCTTTTTTGATCAATTTTGATTAGTTTTGAACATTTTTTCTTTTTTGTCGTTTTTATCGTTTTTTTTGTCATTTTTGTCGTTTTTACCAATTTTTTGTCGTTTTAAGCAATTTTTTGTCGTTTTTACCCATTTTTGTCTTTTTTGTCACTTTTTGATTTTTTTTTGTCGTTTTATCGCTTTTTGTCATTTTTAGTGTTTGCCAATTTTTTGTCTTTTTAAGCGAGATTTTTTGTCGTTTTTACCCATTTTTGTCTTTTTTGTCACTTTTTATTATTTTTTGTCGTTTTTATCAGTTTTTTGTCATTTTTTCGTTTTTACAATTTTTGTCGTTGAGGCAATTTTTGTCGTTTTAAGCAATTTTTGTCGTTTTTACCAATTTTTGTCGTTTTAAGCGATTTTTTATCATTTTATCGCTTTTTTGTCATTTTTTCGTTTTTACCAATTTTTTGTCGTTTTTACCAATTGTCTTTTTTTTGTCACTTTTTATTATTTTTTGTCGTTTTTATCAAATTTTTGTCCTTTTATCGCTTTTTGTCAATTTTTTCGTTTTAAGCGATTTTTTGTCGTTTTTGTTATTTTTTTGCTGTTTTTTTACCGATTTTTAGTCGTTTTGTCGTTTTTTTTTTCGCTTTTTGGTCATTTTTACTTATTTTATGTCGTTTTTTATCATTTTTGTCGCTTTTACCGTTTTTTGTCGTTTTTGTCGCTTTTTGGTTATTTTTTGTCGTTTTAACCGATTTTTTTTCGTGTTTTGGTTATTTTGTCGTTTTTACCCTTTTTTTGTTATTTTTTATCGTTTATACATTTTTGTCGCTTTTTGGTCATTTTTGTCGTTTTAACCAATTTTTGTCGTTTTTCATCGTTTTTATCGTTTTTACGATTTTTTTCGTTTTTACCGGTTTTTGTCCTTTTATCGGGTTTTTTTATATTTGTTCATTTTTTTCGTTATTATTATTTTTATTTTTTTCCCGAAAATATTTATATTGTCACCAAACATGGAAATATAATTTTTCCGAAAATTTAATTCTTTGAAATTTGATTCCCGGAAATATAGAATTCTCTGCTATATAGTATTCCGCATACCAAACGTCCCGTTAACACTTTATCTGGCGTCCTCTTATATATGTACTCAGACCATTCAGTGGAAGATATCCCATTTATTCTAAATGTAGCTTTCTGCAAAGGAAAATGCTAAGTTTACTACCAAATTCTTACAACCTTCTTACAACTACTCTCTCCCACTCCTTACACATGGGTCCCACCGGGTCCTACCACCACTCTCACCCCCCCTGCTACATGGGCTCCACCCGGCCCCACCATTTTTTCCCCTCCTCCAATCGAAGTCCGACACGTGTCCGGTTGTAGGAGGGTTGTAAATTTTGGTTGTAGGCATAGCAAAGCTCTTCTGCAAAACCTATTTTAGAGCGTACTTGATGTGATCCGTATTAGAAGCTTAAAAAGTTTGATATCCTTTAGACTGCAGACATTGACCAACTGAGTGAGTGGGGAAATACCTTATTGTCATAAATTTTCGTTGTCTTCTTTATTGTATATATATGGTTCTTAATTAGTCTCTCTTAAATTTTATTAGTATGCTTTGAAACAATATATTTAATTATGACTTGCATGATCTCCAAGAAGTAATTGAATAGTTATGTCTAGAAATATGAGATATTTACTGTTTTGTTGCAAATATCATAGCAACATGAGCTAGCATGGCTTAGCATAAGGTACCGTTTGGGAAGGGTGGAAAATGGGAGGAAGAAAAAAGTTGAGGAAAAAGTGAGAGGAAAATTTTAAATGATGGTGTTTGGAAAGGGGGAGAGAACATGGGGGAGGAAAATTTGAGAGGAAAACGTAGGTGGTCCCACCAAAAAATTTTTCTCCCAAATGTGGGAGGAAAATGGAGAGAGATGAGAGGAATTTGAGTGAATTTATCCCACCACCCCTCAAAAAGTTAAAATTAAATCATCATTTGAGAATACCAAGGAGGAAATAGTAATTATACCTATATCCATAAACAAATAAAAAATTGTTTTTAAACTTTTCCTTCCCCTACTTTTTGTCCATCCAAACAAAGGAAGGGAAAATTAACTTTCCTCCATTTTCCTTCCCCTCCATTTTCCTTCCTCTCAAATTTTCCTCTCCCTCCCCCCAAATGTTCCCAAACACAGTGTAAGCCTTTGGTTTGCCGGACTTGATGTGAAGCGGGTTAAAGTAGTCTTCTGTTTTCGAATTTTGATCTTCAAACATTATGTACTGTTCCAAGATAATTCTTTCAAATTTTAATCTTCAAACATTTACCTTTATATATACTAGTCTACATGTACGTGCTTTGCACGTATTTTAATTAGAATACCATAATGTCAGCTGTTGTCTTTCGTCTTTTTAAGATGACTATTCATGCGTGTGTGTTTTTTTTACAATACCAACAGATTCGAAGTACGAATTTTATTTTCTTTAATTTTCTATTGAGAATAATAACATTTGAAAAAATGGTAAAGACATAAAAATGTATTACCATTGGAACATGAAGAGTTGTACGGAAAAAGAAAACTCTATAGCATGCAAACTTTATTGCTTTGACTCTTAAACATAAATGTCATGCAAGTTGATAATGACATCAAGTCATAAAATACTAAAGGGTATTTTTGGAATTCAAAATTTTCACCATCCAAGTTTTCCTATTATATAGTAGAATAGATATTTCCCTTCAAAATGTGTAGTTTCCTTCTCAGTCTCTCTTAAAACAAATCGGTAACTATTTCATCTCATCAGCAGCTTGTTTATATCTTATACACAAGTATTTTTGTTTTTCCTCGTCTTGGATCACTTACCTCTTCCGTTGTTCGACGCCGTTTTGAGTTATTGTTATTGATCCTAGTTGTAGCTCTTAAAAACAAATTGGTACCTTTATATATATATTTCCCTTCAGAAAGTGTAGCTTCCTTCTCAGTCTCTCTTAAAAACAAATTGGTACCTATTTCATCTCATCTGTAACTTTTTAAGAAATCTTCAACTAAATGCTCAGGTGCAGAAGATGTTGAACAATTGTTGCGGCAGTAGCAGCAACATTATCTCCTTCTTTAGTGGCACTGCAGGTGGCTGTGCCATTGACAACAGAAGCCCTGGTGAGGGTGCAGTGGACCACAACACTGTGAGCGGTGGATGTGAGGACTTGGCTTGCAAGAGAGAAGCAACATTCGACCCACTGCAAGAGCTGGTCATGAATCATTACATTTCTGTCTTCATTTGTGAAAACATCAATTGTCCACACCACGACTATTGCAATGGGTTTGCTGACCGGGCTGCAAGAAACAATCATCAGTTTACCTGCACTTATGGCGGGAACTCATCAGCAAGTAGGATGATTCAAATGACTCCAGGAATTTACATAGATGGGAGCAGCACTCTTGTCAAACAAAAATGTGTCACTATTGCTAATGACACCATTGTAGTTCAGCCTGGAATGTCGATAAATGTAGATCCTCTCTGTGAAGCCATGGTGCTAAATTTGAATCCAACAGATTTGAGTTCACTCCAACCTAAGGAAAATTTACTCCATCTGAATTCCTTTGAGGGGGTGGCTGCTAGAGAGTCGAACTCTTTCCAGTTCACGAACATCAATGAAAATAGCTATCATGTTCCACAGCTTGAGGGGATAAACAATGCCCTTGGGCAAGCAGAGGGCCAGGTTCAGCAGCTTCGCAGTTATCCAAGTGAAGTTCAATTTGATGTGGGTTTTAGGAACCAGAGGAATAGACTGAATCAAGACTTTGGGCGACATCGGTATCTCAACTTATCTGGCATTAAATCTAACAACGAAGTGAGGGGAAAAGACAACTCGGAAGAGTGGTTTAGATCAGGTTAAGGGGATTGCATTAGGTATTGGAGCTGTATTCAGGTGATTCCCCTCCTGGTAATTTTCACTCTCTTTTATTTCTTGATTTAGTTCTTTATTTCTTTTTTTATTGTCAATTTGAGATGCTTTCTCAAGGTATTCCCATGAGAATCGAGATTATTTTGAGGATTTCTCGACTGTCATAGTGTTATAATGAGTCTAGAAGTTCACATTTGTTGTTTATCTTCATTATAGACCACCTTGTACCTAAAACATATTGGATCTATTTATCTCCTTTAACTTTAGGTCCACTGGATTATCTGTAGCAAAACAATCTGTATAGTTTGGTATCAATTAGGGGTATCTTTCTTGTTGAGGAATAACCTTTTGAACACTGGTCTCGTTACCCTTGAATGAACGACGAAGGACCCAAGAAGTCCTTGTATGTATTTACTTTGTAGGATTTTTTTTTTGGGTAAATAAGTGGGAGTTGTCTCCTCCCATGTTTCATTAAAGATAACCCAAAGCCTATAATAGGCCAATTACAACATAAAGTGAAACAAAATGAACACAAAAATCCCACACAACAGTCTAAAAATGTATTCTCATCAAGAGCAGTAGAAGCCACATCGGCTAAGGTGCTATCTCATCTTGGGTTTCCTCCATGCCTTATGTTACTCCCAGCTACCGTGTTTTGTGTAGCATGCCTGTCTCTTATTACCCCTCTCTGGAGCTTGCGTATCCCAGAGCTCTATAAGATTTTAGGTTAATATTTACTTGTATGTGGATAGTGGGTGTAATCATGAAGATGAGTCGTGTGCGAGGCCGGCCCTGGCCAGGACTACCGCCCAGGACCACGGACCAGGAGGGCCCAAAAAAAAGCACTTGTATATATATAACCTTTTGTAATATGTTAAATATTAGTATTCATACAACATAATATAATGACCTATCTAGTGTAGTTGGTTTTTACTTAAACCTTCTATGTAAAAGGGCATGGGTTAAAGGCTTAGTGATCTTGTTTTTTTTTAAAGAACTTTTGAGAACGGGTACCATTTTAACTTTTGTCCTGGGCACCCAAAAATTATGGACCGGCCCTGGTCGTGTGTTGGGGTGGACAGTTGTTTTGGGGTGGGTATGTGGGTTATTCACAAGAATGGATCTTTTATGATCCAAAGATGATTAATTATGTTAGGTGAAACTAACTCAGTTCCATCATCATCCATGGTTTGAATCTCTACACAATGGCTATAATTTCTTCTTTGTGAAGCCTTACAAGTGATCTTATCAGTTTCCATATAGACTAAATTAATAATGCAATTCAAGTAGCAGTTTACTTTTAATTGATTTTCAGGCACCACATGCAACATCAAACGGTTTGGTTGAAATCAAAATTTTAAACTCAACTGATTTCTGAATCAACTGTTGGGTTTGGCTTCTTCAGGTTTCGGGATATACTCAACTCTTTCTTTGATTCTTTCGACAGATTAGGCATTTAGGAAATGGGCACGCATGCAATTAAGTATGAGAGATATGGGCTGTTATGAAAGCTCTAATCAGTCCCTTCGCTCTTCAAAGATGCTTGTTAGTGGCAGTAACACGTGTATTTAACTAACATTGAAAGTATACTTATTTTTTCTTTAGCTCCTTGAGAAAATCAAGAGATGAGATGCATGTAATCCAACGGCTTTTCATGACCGACTTTTAAAAATTAAGAACTCGTGAGTTCCGCTAAGATTTTTGATATGTTTGTAGTAAGCCAATACACCTCCTGACATGTACATTAATTTGTTGACTGTGTTGTTACTCATACTAATTCTCATGCTGTTGGCTTTCTTAACAGGATAGGACGTTAACATGTACAACAGTCTTTAATATCAAATCTTTTTGGTCAGCTGCACGATTCCTCATCTTCTCCTTAGTCTACTTTTTTTTGTAACTTCAGCAATACATGCCACATCATTTTATACTAACTGGTGTTGGTGTTTTTGCCTTTGGACTAGAAAAGATAGTCCCACATCGGCTACACCAAATGGTGAGTATCTCAATATAATGCATTGCTTGTGTTGAGGTGTGCACATGAGGTGTAGTGGGGCACAAGTTTGTGCCATGTGGAAGTATTTTCCTAGAAGGAAAAAGGATTAAATATCCAACAAGGATGCAAGTTAATTTTTGTTGTGCGGACTCGGACTCGGACACGGACTCCAGGATGTCTCGTGCATGCACGGGAGTGTTCGGGGGGTAGGCGTGGACTGGCACACTTCTATGCTGATTGTGGGATGATCTAAAATATCAAACTCTATTTTTGAGTATTGGTATTTTAGTCCCACATCGGATAGGAGAAGAGGTGAAGTCTCAACTCCACTCTATAAATAGAGTCCCTTGGCCTCCTTTGAAAGATGCACCAAGAAGAGAGTTGAGGGGGTCTGTTAAGTCCAGGAAGCCTCGTGTGGGGCGAATAAAGCTTTGAGCAATGGTGGTTCATTCACCCCAGCATCTCATTCTCGCCTGTCATCGCTGCTGTTGCCTTTTACAGTAACTTCTTTTTAGAAGCTCTACTGCCGATAGTTGCTTGCACAAAGTCTCTTTAGATTTTTTGTGTATTACGTAGAATCTTTTTAGATCCTCGTAATTCAGAATCCTCCAGGATTTCTGTTGCACATCTTCTTTAAGGTGTTGTATTTGAAACGTTGTCTGCACAATTGTTTCAGTTTCAGAATTTTCCATCGAAAATTGTGCCTCGGCACTAACAATCTCAAAGCTTTATTGAGAAGATGGATAACTCTCGAGCTTTGCTCATCGATACCGGCTTTAACAAGTTGGAGAAATTCGATGGCGAACACTTCCAGATATGGAAACGAAAGGTCACTTTAAATCTTCAACTCGTGAATGTTGATCACGTGCTGTCAGAAGAAGAACCGATCATTCCAACCACTGGATCTGCTGCGGCTGTGGCCGCTGCTACGACCAAGCAAGCGAAGTGGAAGAGAGAAAACAGTATATATAAACTACTGATACTCAATTCCATGGAAGACTCTCTGGCAGAGTCCTACTCCAAGAAGACATCTGCCAAAGAGATATGGGACTCCTTGGTAAAGCTCTATGAAGATGACGAGAACCGGTCCAAGATCTTCATGGTAGAAAAATACCACAAGTGGACCTTCGAAGACGAGAAGGCGATGCTGCCCCAAGTGAAGGAGTTTCTGAAGTTGTGTCAGAAACTAGAAGACGAGAACATGCCCCTCGTCAACAAGTTTGTCGTTGGAGGGATCGTCGCGAAACTTCCTACAGAATGGAGCAACTTCTATGCAAGGATGCATCGAAAGAAGATGGAAATTAGCTTGGAAAATTTCTTGCAAGAGATCCATGTTGAGGACGAGATGCGCTCTCAACAGAAGATGGATACTCTGTCCAAACAACTGGCGAAGGCAAATCTGGTCCAAACCAGAGAGTACCAGGGGAAGCAGGCTGCTTATCATCGCAAAAAGAAGGACTTCATGAATCTGAAAGTGAAGGGTCCTGCTTTCAAGCAGCAGAAGTCCAAGTCCCATGTGACTTGCTTCAATTGTGGTAAGAAGGGCCACTACAAATCCGAATGCAAGTCCAAGCCCAAAGAACAAGGTGAGCCTAGTAAGGTTTCTATGATTACTAATCTAGTTGCCATGATACCACAGGTTGCAACTGTGGGGGCTGACTTGGACTGGTGGATAGACACTGGTGCGACATGCCATGTCTGTTCAGACAAAGACTGGTTCATCTCTTATGCGCCAACTTCAGAGAAGGTCATAATGGCAAACCAGGCAAAAGCTGAAGTACTGGGAATCGGGACGGTGGAGCTGAAACTCACATCGGGGAATACTCTGACGCTTCAAGGTGTGAAGCATGTTCCAGTAATTGCTAAGAACCTGATCTCTGAAAGTCTGCTCTGCAACGCAGGCTTGAGGATGGACATCAATGCTGGCCAGTTGGTGATGTCCAAGAAGGGTACATTCTTCGAAAAAGCTTTCCAAACTGAAGGAATGTACAAGATTCAGCTTGTTGTAACCCAGCATGATAATATAAATGCAATCACTTTTTCTGATTATTCTCTTGAGTTGTGGCATAATAGGCTAGGACATGTTCATTGTAAAAGGATTAACAGAATGTCTAGTCTAGGACTTATCTCCAAGTGTGAGGGTAAGGTAGAAAAATGCGAAGTATGTGCTCAGACGAAGATCACAAGGAAACCCTTTCACAGGGTCCATCGAAGCACAGATCTTCTGGAGTTGGTTCACTCAGATATCTGTGACTTCAAACAATTCTCTACAAAGGCCGGGATGAAGTATTTCATTACTTTCATCGATGACTTCTCAAAGTATGCGTTCGTCTTCTTGCTCAAGTCTAAAGACGAAGCATTCGAGAAGTTCAAGGAGTTCAGGGTCGAGGCTGAGCGACAAACTGGACAACAACTCAAGAGGTTAAGGAGTGATCGAGGCGGGGAGTATCGGTCTCATAAATTCTTATCATTCTGCAAAGAACATAGAATCATCAATGAGACAACGGCTCCGTACTCTCCTCAATCCAACGGAGTAGCAGAAAGGAAGAACAGAACGTTGACAGAGATGATGAACTCCATGCTGTTGACTGCGGATCTTCCAAAGTGTTACTGGGAAGAAGCTGTACTAACGGCAACGTTCATTCTGAACAGAGTGCCATATGCAACTTTCGACATAACTCCTCATGAACTCTGGTTCAAAGTCAGACCTAACTTGAATGTCATTCGAGTGTGGGGGTGTCTGGCTTATATGAAGCTCCCGGATCTGAAGATTCAGAAGCTGGAGACAAGGACTACGAAGGCGATCTTCTTAGGGTATGCCGAGAAGAGTGATGCTCGGAGATTCCTTGATATCGAGTCAAACCATATCATCGAATCTCGCGATGCTGAATACTTTGAAGACAAGTTTGCAAATCACAAGAATATTGTTCTCGCGGATCTTCTGGAGAATGATGAGGGTACAAAGCAGACAGAAGTCTTTAATGAACCAGTAGTCCAAGATGAAGCTGTCGTCAAGGAGACACCAGCTGAACCAGAACTCGCTGAGCCGTCAACTAAGCGAACGAGGAGGCCGAAAGACTTCGGAGATGACTTCGTCACCTATCATGTGGAAGCAGATCCACTTACCTATGATGAGGCGATGAAGACCAGAGATACTGTATTCTGGAAGGAGGCGATAGACAACGAGATTGACTCAATCACCTCCAACAACACATGAGTATTGGTTGACCTGCCAAAAGAAGCAAGACCCATCGGATGCAAATGGATCTTCAAGAAGATGAAAGCAGATGGAACCATTGACAAGTTCAAGGCCAGGCTAGTGGCCAAGGAGTTTGCTCAGAAGCAGGGGATCGACTACTTTGACACTTATGCTCCAGTAGCTCGGATGACAACCATCAGATTGTTAATTGCTCTAGCAGCAATACACAAGCTGGAGATACATCAGATGGATGTAAAAACGGCATTCCTTAATGGCGAGCTGACCGAAGAGATCTACATGCAACAACCAGAAGGTTTTTTCGTCAGAGGTCTGGAAGACAAAGTTTGTAAGTTGATGAAGTCTCTGTATGGTTTGAAACAAGCTCCCAAAATGTGGCATGAGAAGTTTGACAAGGTGATAAGGTCAAATGGCTACAGGGTCAGTGAAACAGACAAGTGTGTCTATACGAAGTTTGCTGACGGAAGAGGAGTAATCGTATGTCTTTACGTGGACGAAATGCTAATCCTAGGTACGGATTTAAGCTGCGTCACAGAGACAAAGAAATTCCTCTCGACCAAGTTCAGTATGAAGGACTTGGGGGATGTCGACGTAATCTTGGAGCTCAAGATCATCCGGACAGGCACTGGAATAGCGCTGTCACAATCTCATTATATTGAGAAGATGCTCACTCGCTACGGGTATCAAGATCTTCCTTTTATTGATACACCGTACCGGAGTGATCAGAAGCTGGAGCCAAATTCGAGGGAAAACGTCAGGCAGTTGGAGTACGCTAGCGTCATCGAAAGCTTGATGTACGCTACTACTGCCACAAGGCCTGACATAGCTTTTGCAGTGGGAATGCTGAGTCGGTTCACTAGCAATCCAGGCGTTGAGCACTGGAAAGCTGTGAAGCGTGTTATGAGATATCTCAAGAAAACTCAGACATATACACTTTTCTGCAACGGAGATCCGTCAGTAGTGGAAGGCTTCAGTGATGCTAGCTGGTGTTCAGATATGGAGAGCGAGTATTCTACAGGTGGATTCGTATTCGCCATGGGCGGAGCTGCTATATCGTAGAAGTCGAAGAAGCAGACTATGTTATCTCGCTCCTCCATGGAATCTGAATTCTTTGCGTTGGATGTTGCTGCAGATGAAGTAGAGTGGCTTCGGGAGCTCATGTATGATCTTTCGGTGGTTGGGGCTCAGATACCGGCAATACCGATATACTGTGACAACCAGGCGGCAGTAGCAGTGGCATCAAATGACCTCTTCAACGGAAAGAAGAGGACTGTGCGGTTGAAGTACAGGACAATACACGATCTCATCAAGAGGGGTGTTATTGCAGTGATTGATGTTCGGAGTCAGAAGAACCTAGCGGATTCATTCACCAAGGGCCTCAAGCGCCAGCTGGTCGATGACACAGCTTGTAATATAGGCTTGAAGGCATTCTGATATTGTGTTATTACAATCCTACCATAAAGTTTTATGCTATTAGTTCAAAGAGAAATCTACTAGGCATCTAGCTTTTGGTTCAAGGGAGGACTATTAACCAGAAGAATATCAGGAACGGTGGGTACTTGTCCTCAGTGACAGGAGAGGTTACGGACCTACAACCACTGTTGTCTACTGTTGTTTTCTGCGAAAAACGGATCCTGTGGGAAGGTTGGCTTAAATGCCTTAATGAGTTCTCAGGCAGAGTGAATGCCTGGAGTGCTTTACAGGAAGCACGGTAGCGCAGCACTACAAGGAGTGTAACTCCATGCTATAGTGGGGTGACTCCACCATGAGGTTCCCAGGTAGGGATAATGCCTCGGCTTTGCAAGCCAAGTCACAGCGGAGTAGCACCGCAAATAGGCAGGTAGCCTAATGCTGTTTGATAATCGTAATAAAGAGAAGTAGACAGCACTACAAAGAGGACGATGTCCTCATGTTACAGTGGCATGACACCACGAAGAGGTTCCAGGTAGGGTAAAGCCTCGGCTTTGTGAGCCATGTCATAGCGGCGTAACACCGCACGGAAGCGCAAGGCTTCATGCTGGATAGTTTGGCACTACAAAGAGGCCTGTGACCTCATGCTACAGTAGTATGACACTACGATGAGGTACCCAGGTGGGGTAAAGCCTCGGCTTTAAGCCATGTCATAGCGGCGTAGCACCGGAAAGAAGCACAATGCTTCATGCCATGACTCTTTATAAAGAACTCACCTATAGTGTATGGACAGAGATATCAGGCCGTCTCTTGAGGGTAAACTTGTAGACGCCCAAAAAAATTATACACTGAAACCAGGCTGGCACAAGGCCTTCAATGTGCAGCCAGAAGCACAGTTGATGTCATTATGTGAGTAGGAAGAATTGCAGTTATGGTGCAGAATTCAAGGCTTAGTCCATTCTTGTATCATGCTGTTATTTAACCTATGCGGAAAGATTCAAGTCATAGCAACATCTCTCCTAATGCATGATGGGCAGTAACTGTGGGGAACGCTCAACCCATATATTGAGATATGTGGGGGATTGTTGGTGTTTTTGTCTTTGGACTAGAAAAGATAGTCCCACATCGGCTACACCAAATGGTGAGTATCTCAATATAATGCATTGCTTGTGTTGAGGTGTGCACATGAGGTATAGTGGGGCACAAGTTTGTGCCATGTGAAAGTATTTTCCTAGAAGAAAAAAGATTAAATCCAACAAGGATGCAAGTTAATTTTTATTGTGCGGACTCGGACTCGGACACGGACTCCAGGATATCTCGTGCATGCACGGGAGTGTTCGGGGGGTAGGCGTGGACTGGCACACTTCTATGCTGATTGTGGGATGATCTAAAATATCAAACTCTATTTTTGAGTATTGGTATTTTAGTCCCACATCGGATAGGAGAAGAGGTGAAGTCTCAACTCCACTCTATAAATAGAGCCCCTTGGCCTCCTTTGAAAGATGCACCAAGAAGAGAGTTGAGGGAGTCTGTTAAGTCCAGAAAGCCCGTTCAAGTCTCAAATATTGACTTATGAGCGTTCCAGAAGTTCTTCGTGAACTTGCTGGTTCCTGGAAGCTGTTCGTGCTCGTGTGGGACGAATAAAGCTTTGAGCAACGGTGGTTCATTCACTCCAGCATCTCATTCTCGCCTGTCATCGCTGCTGTTGCCTTTTACAGTAACTTCTTTTTAGAAGCTCTATTGCCGATAGTTGCTTGCACAAAGTCTCTTTAGATTTTTTGTGTATTACGTAGAATCTTTTTAGATCCTCGTAATTCAGAATCCTCCAGGATTTCTGTTGCACATCTTCTTTAAGGTGTTGCATTTGAAACGTTGTCTGTACAATTGTTTCAGTTTCAGAATTTTTCATCGAAAATTGTGCCTCGGCACTAACAACTGGTGTATCCTTTCCTTCCAACTACGATCTTCAGTTCCTAAAACCTTCCTGTAGTGGCCTCAATTGCACATGGCATCTACAACATCTCAATTGATTTTTATCTATTCTCTCTTATGATGTTTTCTTACCACCAAAATTCTTGAAAAGTGTTGTAGATCAGATCAATAAACATTTTCTCTTTCAGATGGCGAGAACTCCTTGTTTTTTCTGTGCATTCCTGGGTGACACTCTAGTTAGATTAAGATTGAGGTGGATATGTAAAGGAAATTACTAGATAGGGGATGTCACATCCTTTTAAAAATATGGTCATTTTTATATTCAAATTATCCTTTAAAATCTTTAGGGGACAACACAATTTCAATAATGCTAACTCCTATTCCATCTTCCTCTTTCACAACTTTCTCTTAAAACAACTTCCTCTTTCGAACACAATTATTGGTTATTAGGGGTTCGAAAGCTTTAGAATTCGTGACAGTCAGATTGGGGAGGACGAAGGACTGCCAAAATTATGACAATCATGACTGTTGTTAGGATTGCCCATTGTTCTAAAAAGTGACGTCCTAGGCTGCCTAGACCGCCTAGGCGCTAGACGCCAGGTGCCCGCCCAATACCCGCTTAGGCACCTGTCTAGTCCTTCCGACATCCGACTATTCATGTTTGGGGTTTTATTAATTTTTTCTGCAATTTTTAGTATATTTTTTTGATTTTTTTTGAACCGCCTAAATCTAGGCGGCTGCCTAGGTCCCCGTCTAGGCGAGGCGCTAGGTGGCAGATGACCGCCCGATTAGCACTTAGCGCTTTTCACAACCTTGGGACTGCCATAATCCTGATAGTCCTATGACAGAGAATTATATATATCTCTATCCGAGGAGTACAAAGATTCTGGCAGTCCTGACTATTGTTAGGATAGCCAGAATCTGACAGTCGTAAGACAAAGAGTTTTCTATCATTGGACTGTCAAAATCTTGGTAGTCATTCGTCGTTCCCAACCCGACTGTCACGATTTCTATAACTTTTAAACCCTTATAATGGGGTTCCATTTATCGTTCCCAGCCCGATTGCCACAATTTCTAAAGCTTTTAAAACCCTATAATTTGGTTCAAAACCACCAATAATTGTGTTCAAAAACGAAATAGGTTGTAAGAGAAAGTTGTGTGAGATGAAGAAGGAATAAGAGTTTGGGATATTGAAATTGTGTGTTGTCTCCTAACATTTTTTTTGAAGGATAATTTGGGTAAAATGACCATATTTTTAGAAAGTTGTTCGAAAGAGAAAGGATTGCAAGAGAAAGGGGAAGACGAAGTTGTGAGGGGAAGTTGAAGTTGTGAGGGGAAGGTGAATTTGAATGTTTGAAATGGTGCGTTGTCCCCTAATAAATTGTGTATTGTCCCCTAACACTTTTATAACTCAAGAGTGATGCCTCCTATCATGTGAAAGCCCTATCACTTTTGGTGATGCTCTTTGTAATTGTATATGTAAATTGATAGAGTTTTAGGATAAAAAATTGACCATACCTTTAGAGAAGAAGGATACCCTATATATAGACCTTGCTTTATTGCTTACCAAGTTAGGATTTATAATAAGGATATAAAAGATTGTTGATTTACCTTTTAAGCAAAAGTATGACTAGATGCACCGTATTTGAACAGGGTTTGTAGAATCGGTGGGAGTAATGAGAAATGTCCCATAATCTTTTATGAATATTTGATCATTAGCTTAACGAGATACTCTATGGTTTAATCATTAAAGGATTATGGTATGGGACAAGCTTAGCTCTGTATCCAATACGCGAAGTTAACACACTATACCCTTGTTTATTTTCAGCACCTGTCTCAATGTGTTATACTTCAGTTTGTCATTTCCAGGCTTGCTTAGTAGACATAAAAAATGCGAAGCTGCCTTAGAGATAATTTCTATCCCCTTGTCCATGTTTGGTGTAAAGGTTTGGTTACTCCATAGACAATTCGTAGTTCTTCGTCTAGTTGTATGGTTTTGTCTTATTTATTTTTAAGCTAGTTTATGTCTCTTTTTTAGCTTCAATTGTGGTTCTTGCTATTTAGGGTTGATCCCCACAAGTTTTGCACGGCTATATGCTTTTTCGGATCCCGATGATCTACCGCATCTCCAGCGCGATGGTACTCGTTCTGTGGGATGGTGGCGCTAGAACATGAGTCAGTTATCCTTCTTTATCCGCTCCTTATTTTATTTTATTTTGTGAGTTTAGCCTATAGAGGAAGTGTTAGCCTCACCACCTCACCACCATCACCCTCACCACCTCACCACCACCGTCGATCCCCTAGGAGGCCGGTGGCAGGAGTCCGAGGCAATGGGGATCGGCCACCTTGACAAGAAGGAGGAGGAGGAGGAGGAGGAGGAGGAGGAGAAGATGAAAAGGAAGAGGGAGAAGAAGAGGAAAGGAAAAAAGAATGGAGGAAGAAGAGAAAGAAGAAAAGAGGAGAAAAGGAAGAGGGGATTCAAAATTTGGGTTTCTCATTTCCAATCAAGGTAAGCCCCCTCAATATATCTTATTTTTCTTGATTCCAATTACAATTGATAGCACAACTTTAAATTCTTGGGTGAATTCCTAATTTTTATTTGAATTACTATATGACCTGTAACTTGAAATTGTGTTCACATGGTTGGCTTAGGTTTTTGTGAAATGGGAATGATTAGTGTTGCGTGTATGTAATGAGGAACACATACTTACATTTGGTCATAAACATTAGTAAAACTAGATTCCTAATTTAAAAATAAACAAAAAAATTCTCATCCTTGTCCAAATTGTTAAATTAATCCTCTTTTTGAAGTACTTCTACGCATACTCAAAATAAATTTCTTATGCCAAATTTTGAAACTTCTATTGTGTCATCTTTATGTTGTGGATTGAAAAGATATATCAGAATGAATGTATGTATCATAGGTTACATATTTGTTTCTTCAATTATCATTTACACTTGTCATATAAACCTAAATTACATAGGAACCTTTAATTGCTTTCAAAAGTTGCATAGGTGATCTTACGACCCGGTTTCAAAACTTTCTGTTTCGATTTTCGATTTTGAAAGACGTACCGTTGTTAAGAAATCAAGTTTGGGTTAAAACTATATTATTTTTAGATTGCCTGATAGGTCAATTTATTGATAACTAGTTGTCATGCCCCAGAATCAAAATACTGGAGAGCGGGGGCGGACATAGGCTAGCTACATTATACGAGTACACCAATACTCTATATAACGCTCCCGTCTGCCTAGAAAAATGTAGGGTACCATGCTAGCATGTTATTGTCATCTACCTAGGGCCAGATAAATCATGCATCTCAATCCCAACGATATCAACAAGAGTATATCATACTTGTAAAGCAATAAGGCATCTCAAACAATATATATATACATGACCATGAAGCTAGTACATCAAAATAAAACACTAGCACAAGCAGTATAAATGACAGATAAACATGATCATATAACTAGCCGTGATCTAGAATATACAACCATGCCGACATATAAAGCAAACCATTCCAAACCACAGTTGTTAAACTATTGTTGCATACTTGATAAAGTGTTCAAATTAATTAGACATGTCCTAATATTTTTTAAATTTGCTTGAAAAAAATGAAGGCATTCTTGTGGAATTAAATTAAAAGCATGAATCTTAATAAAAGTCGTCATTCTAATTTGAACAAAAATTGGAATTCAAGTTATTGATAAAAGAAGTATATTTACTAGCATTATCAAAAGAATTTTTTAATTTTTTTTTATTAGAGTGTTACATTTATGTAAAACTTGTAAACATGGCTCCACAAATTATATTTCCAGTATGCAAAAATTCCAACAGTCTTAAACAAAAAATTTATTTTTGTAAAATCCATTTTGCATCTAAATAATGTGTCGTGATAAAACAAAATGATAATTTGTTTACTAGTCCATATATCCAAAATTAAAAAAATTAGTAGTATTTTAAAACTTTATTTCAAAGCTAGTTTTCTTTTCCAAATGTTTTAACAGCTAGATCTAAAAACTTCTGTAAAAATAATAATTTAGTGTACTACTTGCAATATAGTTACTCTCACCAAATTAAATGTCAAAGGTTATTCATCATAATTTGTTAAGTCGATTTTTGTTACCAGCAGACGAATAAGTAAATATTCCTAGCGAAGTCCTTGAGGACCATTGTTAAATTGTGTTTATCTAGAATTAATTGTGTCCTTACCACGACAACTTATAAAGTATTTATTTAAAGTTTTTCTGCCTTTATTTTTTATTTAAAGACTTTTTGCATTGTGCAACTCTATGTATTATCTTTTGTGTGTTGGGATCTAAGACTTGCTCTCCTAGATCAATCATTTGTGGCATATAATTTAGTAAAATAATCTCAATCCCCGATCGATCATTCGAACTTGTAGATCTACTTAGTGGAAGAATATACTCCCAATCCATATGCAACTAGTTTGATTTCTGTTGGAAATACTATGAGAACCAGATTATGGTCATAATTGATTTTAGTTGATTAATTTGTATTTGTAGCGATTCAATTGGATTTAATAAAAAACAAAAAGAAAACCATAATCACGTCATGCCTTGAGAGCCACGAAATGAAACTCAACAACCCTTTAACGACCCTCATTTTAAGTCATAAAAACTTAGAATTTACGACATGCATTTTTGGGCCATTAATCAGATTGTATTTAACTCCTTTATAGCCCACATATGCAATCCTTAAAAATGTTTTTGTTTTAAGTATTCACATCTTGATATGCATGCCATAAACTGAAGCAATTTAATCCTTTAAACGGCCCTTACTTGGGGCCATAAAAGTTTAGTATTTATAACATGCATGTTGGCTCGTAAATTATATCCAAAAACTTCAAGTAGTTTCATTTATGGTGTGCATTTACCAAAGTTACGGCCTATTAATGTACGAGTACCCTTTTACTACTGGAGCATTTACTACAGTACCTTGTGAGCCATAAAATTAGATTTGTGACATAAAATACGGATCGTAAAAGCCATGATTTGTTGTAGTATGTACAAGTAGAAAATTGTGACGTGGAGTGCAAGAGGCTAACATGCCAAAAGACATATAGTATCGACATATGTGTCAGACCGATGCAATACAACTATGTATGGAGTCTAAACACTACAATCTACACAACTTAACCAAGTCGTTGCACAATACAAGATACTATACAACAAGGATACAATAGCAGGTCGGTGGTAGTAATAATTCCAAGGATATCAATAATTGATCAAAGTGTAATGCCCTGCTCCGCATAGTGCATTGTACTGGCATGTTGGCTCGAAGGGCCTTTGGATTTGGATTCATGCAGAGGTAGCATTCAGATTCTTTGTGATCTGGACAAAGTCGATTCGTCAATGGTGGGTGGGTTTGATCATTCTCTCCTTTATCTTCACACTTAATAAAAAGAACTGTTAACTTGTCTTTGTTGTTATATTTCATGAAATTGATAATTCTAAGTAAAAACAGCCATGATAAAATAGAGTAATATTTTTGTTGTCTACTTGCTATATAGAACATGGAATATTAACTTATTGTTACAGATATGGATTTTTGTACTACTGTTATAGACATGTGGAATATAGTGTTGCAGTTATATTGTCATGTGGAGATTATATCGAATATAGTGTTGTTGTTATGTTATCTTATGGAGTATTGTAATGTTATTGCAGAGAAATGGAATGATATATATGGATGTGGCTTAGTGCCATGGAATGGTTTGGATGTGGCATGGTGCCACGGAACGGTAAAATGTATAGGTTATTGCATAATAAAATTTAAAATTTAGGAGATTTGCTAAGGATTAACCATATATATAGAATTTGATATATTTGATTTTGAGATCATGTATTGAATATAAAGATGTTGTTACATACTATATTAATACAACTTCAAGTAATTATTACCAATTAACTTAGAACGATCGATTAGTTGGTACTTCAATTTTTATTTTTTTTAAATTGTTCTACAGTATTACATGTATTTTCTCTACCAAAATACAGTAAATTGGCGACGGCGTTTTAGCGACGAAATAAATTCGTTGTCCATAGCGACGGGCTACCGACAATCTGGCGACGACTTTTCGGCTAATCGTGCACCAATTTTTTTTTAAGGGTGAACATCCGTCGGCACGCCGTCGGTAAAATAGCGACGGAATAAAAATCCGTCGGCAAGTAGTCACTCGGTAGTCACTAATTGGCGGGAAAATATTAAAAAAATTGCGAAAAAATGTCACTAGTTGGCGGAGGAATTGACGACTACGTAGCGACGGATAATCCGTCGACCAGATGATGGGATATTAGCGACGAACATACAGTCTGTCGTTAAGTGGTCACTAAGTGGTTGGAAAAATTTAAAAAAAATCGTGTGAGATTAATGACTAAGTAGCGACAGATTTTATCCGTCGCTAAGTTAAAAGCCTAGCTTAAGTTGAACCGACGGAAGAAAAATTTCATGCCCCCCAATTTTTTTCTCTCTCCTCTCTCTCTCTCTCTCTCTTGGACGTGTACGATTGAGGTAACTCTCTCTCTCTCTCCCTCTCTTGGGTGGCGGTGGGGGGTGGAGGGGAGCCGGCGGTGGTGGGAGGGGACGGGCAGCGGGGGGGGTGCTGGCCGCGGGGGGGCTGGCCGCGGGGGGGGGGTGCTGGCGGTCGCCGCGGGTGAAGCTGGCGGTGGTGGGGGTCGCCGCGGGGGGTGCTGGCGGTGGTGGGGGTCGCCACGGGGGGTGCTGGCGGTGGTGGGGTGGGGGTGGTGGGAGGGGGCGGGCAGCGGGGGGGGGGGGGGTGATGGCCGCGGGAAGGGGAGTTTGGGGGGGGGTCTGGCCCGGGGGGGGGGGGTTGGGGTGGGCTGCGAGGAGGGAGGGGGGGCTAGCCGACGGCGGGGGGGGGGGGGTTTGTGGGGCTGGCCATGGGATTGTACTTATGTTATATTTATGCAGTGACCTTAGTTTGGCATATGAAATTTACCAAGGATTGTGTTCCGCCCATCATTTTTTTTGCTGTTATCAGAAAATAACAGTTTACTGAGAACACTTTGAGATTGTGTTTTGTTGCAACCTGTTCTTCTACTTTATAAACTTCTATGATTGATAAAAACTTTGATATTGTGGTCCAGCAAATAATCAGCTTTATTAAGCATGTATGTGTTAGGAGCTAAATATTCTATTATTCTCTATTGCAAGTATTTTCTTAGTATTGGAGATATCCTCTTAACTTTTGCACAAACACATACATACACACATATATATCCGCGGGAGTGGCTGGCCGCGGGGGGTCGGAACACACACACACACACACACATATATATTCGGCACACGCACACATACATATATATTCGTCGCACACACACACATACACACATACACAATTTAGTATATTCAAAACCGAAACCGAACCGAATAAGTAAATTTAGTATATTGAGGTTCTCGCCTGTACACACACCCACCCTTAACACACATACACACACATTTGACTAGGACACACACCCTCTCACTCTTTCACTCTCAATGTCACACCCTTAACACACACACACACATTTGACTGAAACACACACACATACACCCCTCACCATATCACTCTTTGTCTATACACACAATGTTATCCTGATTGGGCTAGGAGCTTGATCATGACAGCGCAATGTTATCCAGTTCTCAGAAGGAGAACTATAAGGATATATCTTTTCACAACATGTCACCTTGTCAAAGATTCTTAATGTGAATATCATGTTACCGCGGTGTCGGAAGACTAACATGTCATAATTTTCTAAGTCGTGTGCTTTGACATAATCCTCCAAACTCTTTCTCCTATGTAGTAATCTTGTATTTCTTTATGAAGCTCAAGACAGCATATAGTGACTCATAATGGAAAAATATGCCGTCTTGAACTTCATAAAGAAATGCAAGATTACTACATAGGAGGAAAAGGTTGGGGGGATTATGTCAAAGCACACAGCTTAGAAAATTATGACATGTTAGTCTTCCGACACCGCGGTAACATGGTTGTCACATTAAGCGTGATATATTGTGAAAAGATATATCCTTATAGTTCTCCTACGAATGTTGAAGAAAATATCATCTTTCTAGACAATGACGATGATGGAACATCTAGTAAGTCCTTTGAATCACTCTATGTCAAAATTTTCTCCTAAATATGTTTAGTTTGTCTTACGATACAGATTGAACTAATTATGTTTAGTTTGTCTTACGGAGTCGGCTCCCTGGCTAATAGATTTTTCGTCTGCCCAAGCCTATAAATATGCGGCTTGTGAGGAGAGAGAGTCTTCTTCTTTTCTGAAAAAGCTTTCTTCTTCCTTAGAACTCTTTTCTCCCTTCTTTTCTTTGTTAGAGAGATGGCTCCCAAGACTTCCCGAGGCGGTGCTGCTAGCCGAGGAAGGGGCCGAGGCAAGGAACCCTTGGAGGTCGACACGGAGCTGAAGTTCCCGTCGTTAGGGCAACCCACGCCGACGTTCGCCCGGAAGTGCTCGGTGGGTATTCTCTTGCCTTGGTCTTTGTTGCAATGATGATGGGGTGACCCAACTGTAGATGAGCCGCCTAATGTAGATGTGCTTAGGCTGACGTGCATGGGTTTCATCCCAGTTGATGCGCCAGAGATTCTGATGCGGCTCAGATGCTCATGTTGGGCTTCTAAGTCCTTTTTGCTAACTTTTCTTTGACTCTGTTGCAGTACCCATGCCGAAGGCGGAGGCTCTCGTGAAGGAAGAGATACTGTCTCCATTTGTCAAACAAGAGCCGGTGACTGTTAAGGAGGAGGTGTTGCTAAAGGTCGAGGTCAAGGAAGAACCGATGACCATCAGGGAAGAGATTGCTCCCAAGGTTGAAGTTAAGGAGGAGCCACCGTCAGAGAGTAGTAGCATCGGGACTGACCCTCCTGTCCCTACAGAAGACCTCAACCAGATTGAGCCTTCGTATGCAAAGTGGCTGAGAGAATGGTACATGCCTCAACGCAATTATGATCCCTGGCTGTGAGGATTCATCGTCTGACTTACGGTCTTTGCTGAGGCCGAAGTCGATTTTTCTTTTTTATTGAATATTGAATATTTGTGTTTAAATATTAAATATTTGTGTGTTTTGTGTGAATAATTTGAACACTTGGGATTATTTGTGTGTTGGAATTATTTGTGTGTTTTGTATATTGGAATTGTGTATATTGGAATTGCTTGGGATTATTTGTGTGTTTTGTATATTGGAATTGTGTATATTGGAAATGCCCAGTTTTATGCTATTTTTTTTCAAAAATTTCTCAGCTACCGACGGACTGGCGACCAATTACCGACGGACTATCCGTCGCTATCTGGGGGATTCCCAGTTAGCGACAGATGCACGACTAAAAGCCGACGGATTATCCGTCGCCAAGGTTCTGGAATTATGAAAGATTTACAGGATAGGATCGACGGATATTACGTCGGTATGCTGTCGCTAGTAGTCGGTAAAATACACAATGTTCCGTCAGATATTGGCGACGGATAATCCGTCGCTATAAGGCCGACCGATTGGCGACGGTCTAGCGACGACTCACGACGGAATAACGACGGATTATTCGTCGTCAATATTCTAAAAATATGAATAATTGATAGAACCGGGTCGACGGATATTCCGTCGGTATTCCGTCGCGAATCCGTCAAAACGTAGCGACCATTCGCGACTGATTCGCGACAGAATTTGCGTATCAGAAACTCTCTGATACGCATTTACCGACCAAATAGCTACGGATATGTCCGTCGGTTAGTGATACGTCATTACTTCTTTTGATACGTGATTTGACGATAATCCGTCGGCGAGTCATCGCAAACTGCACGAGTATTGTTGACGGCAGTCCGTCGCTAATTCGTCGTCGGGCGACAACTTGCCGACGGATTGTAGTTAGCGACGAGGCTTTTTTCGACGACCTTTTTTAACCAATATCCGTCGACCATCCGTCGATAATTACATTTACCGACGGATTTTTGACGGATATAGCCGTCGCTAAATCGATAAATTTTTGTAGTGTTTATTTGGAGTTTATTATCCAACTTTTCATTTAGTTTTAACAAATATTATTAATATTTCTCATTTATTTAGAAAATATAGACATATGGCTAATTGAATACGTCGTTACTAAAATGGTACTACAATTTGTAAAATATTAGCGTGATATACCTCTTTTATATTGTTTGAGTGTGATTTTAGATTCTATAATAAAGTTAGATAATGTATTTATATTGTTAGATAATTTTCATGAGAATATGAACATTAAGGTAGATAATTTAAAAATAAAAATTAAAGAATGTTTAGATGCTCTAATTAATTTATATGAAGAAAAATTCCTATCGAACCTACCCGGTTCAACCGTTCAAGGTAGTAGCGACTCTAGTTTAATTTCTAAGTTATCTCATGTAAGAGTTTTCTACAATAGAATAAACAAAAATATTATTCCCTCCCAACTTAAGAATTGTCTTTGTATTTAAACTCCTATGATAAAGATGACAATAATTTTGGATTATATTTTTTTAATTTTAGAGTGGTGGAAAGCACAAAAATAAAAATTTACCTATATTTTCTTGTTTTCCATGTGATATATCTTCTAATGACCCTGGTGTCCATGGTCCATGGTAGCATTGAAATCATATTTTAGTGCAGTTTCAACAATGTTAAGCAAGAAGAGAAAAATGATGCTACCAAATATTTTAAAAATATACATTTGTGTTCAATATTGGATTCATGCGTAAAAATAGACTCAACACTTAAGAGATGAAAGTACCAATGACTTTCAATACTATAGATGATGCTGCATCAGCTGAAGAATGAAGCGACAAAGTCTTATAGAATAAGGTCAAATTATCTGAAAATTGAAAATTAGAAGATATTGAAGACATTAATAAAGATTTTTTTAAAAAAATAGACATGAAGAATGAAGATCAAATTGAAGATAAAATATGTACTTCCACTCTTTCAACTTTTCTAAAAATAAATAAAAACGTTATCATGATTTTTCAAATAAATAAAATTCTTTATTTTTATCAAATGTTTTTTCTTTCAAACAATTTTTTTTTTATAGTCAAAGACCAAAGGTCAATCAATTCGATTGTTTTTAAAAAATTGAGCCATATCGGGCCCGACCACACCCTATTGGACCCAACCCTATCTAGCCGTGGCTCAGGTAAGATTATGGGTCGGGCTGGGTTTTGGGGTTTACTTCCTGTCCTAGACCGACCCGCTTATCTAAACCGGGTTGGATCGGCCCGTACCAGATTCGATCAAGCCCAGTCAATTTTAGGTTGGGGTCGGCCTGACCTAGCCCATAACACACCTATAAGTATAGATATGTCAATATATTTTATTATATTTACTAAAAAGACAATGCTAGGAGGACACCAATATCTGACCATATTTGTTGACTATATGATGTGGTAGCCTACGTGCTGATCATGTGTGGAACAACCACATTAATATTATCAACAGATAGACTGTCAGATCATGGACCATATTTTGGTGTCTGCTTAGTTTCTCCAATGGGGAATTCTAGAATTGAGTTTATATCCTATAAGAAAGATTGAGTCAGATCATCGTACTATATGAAAAATTCTATCATAGTTGGAAGAATTTCTACATAGAAATTGTACAAAAAAATACACTATCAAATGGTTCTCAACTTTTATCATACTTGTTGCTGCCTAATATTAAGATGGAGAATATTAAATAATAGGATAAATGACAAAAAAACCCTCGTTAGATGTCCGACTTTTGCAAATTAAGACCTATTAGTCATTTTTAGCAATTCGCCCTCCTTAGATTACAAATCCGCTCAATAAGGCCCCTCCAGCCAAAATTAAAATTTGTAATCCTGAAAATGCCCATGCCCCCCTCTCCCCCCGGTGGTGGCGGCGACCACCCAGCCCCGCCTGACCCACTGCCCTCCCCCCGTCGGCCCTGCCCCCTGCCATCCCCCTGTCCGACCCTCCTGCCCTTCTCCTGCCGGCCAACCCCCATCGACGATCCCCCAGCCCCGCTCGTCCCCCGCGAGCCTCCCCCCGACCTAAACCCCCCCCCCCCCCGCCCTCCTCCCGCCCGACCCCCCCGCCCTCCCCCCGCCGGCCCTCCCCCAGTCCGACCCCCCCTGCCCTCCCCCCACCGCTCCTCCCCCCGGCGGTGAGCCCCTAGCCCCGCCTGTCCCCCGCGAGCCCCCCTCCCGACCTCGTCGGCCCCGCACGGCCCTCCCCCACACTCGCCGGCCCTCCGCGGCCCTCCCTCGCCCTTGCCCCGGCCCCGCGGCCCTCCCCATGGCATCGCCGGCCACCCAGCCCCTCCACCAACGGCTGAGGAAGGAGGGAGGAGGGATAAAATTGTCATTTGGGGGTCTTTTGCAACAAAAAATAACTAGTAGAAAATTTAAGAGCATGAGATCTAAAATGGCTAATCTAGGGAGGGTTTTTTTTGTCATTTATGATTAGAATTGAAAATGGGGCTCAATATTAAGATAAAGAATTTCTATCAGAATTTCTGCATATATAAACCCTCCTAGAAATTATCCATTATATAATCCCTCATAGAAAATTTTCTTTTTACATCAGCACCGTATATAAACCCTCATAGAAAATTTGCATCTTACATTAGCGCCACGTATTATAAATATTGGGATACAAACCATTGTTGCGAGAAGTTTTTTCTAAAATAATT
The DNA here is from genome assembly GCA_029216955.1 of Iris pallida. Taxonomy (NCBI): domain Eukaryota; kingdom Viridiplantae; phylum Streptophyta; class Magnoliopsida; order Asparagales; family Iridaceae; genus Iris; species Iris pallida. The sequence continues at coordinate 2,078,086 of JANAVB010031820.1, forward strand.
TCTAGCATAGAAATAGTGAAGATATAAACACCAATTAGAGATGGCCTTAGCATTATTATTACTAAAAGGAATATTGTCTATTCCAATAGGGCACGTTTAGAGCTTAAGTGTTGACATGTCCAATTGAAAGTTTGGACCTTGAATTTTTATTTTTAGTTTTATTTTTAATTTTTTTTCATGATATCCTTGCTCCCATGCATGCTTGACATGAAACTTCTTTAACTTCTTTACATAAGCTCGAGAGGGTATAATAAAAAAAAAAGAAAAAAAATTCAGAATCTAAACTTTCAAATTAGAAATATTAGGACTTAAACTCTGAACTAATATTATTAAATCGTTTCTAAACGCTAGTTAGCCCATTCCAATATTATTGAAAATGATATCCCACTTCATGCCAAACGAAAATATAGTTAATTAGGCAGAAAGATAAAAAGGTTATAGATGTAATTTCGAATAAATCCCAAAAAGAACATCGGATAGAGACGTCAGACGCCCGTGTAAACAATAGAGTCGCGCCGGTTGGAACTTGGAAGCAACCCTTGGACGTCCTTTTAAACCCCCGTACATTCCCGCACAAATTTCCCGCACACACAAAAGAAAGATATTAAGAAAGAGAGAGAGAGAGACCATATTAAAAGAGAGCGGGAGATTTCTATTTTCAGTAAGGTTAGTTTTCTCTCTCTACTCTTTAAGAAAGAAGCAGCATTATAGCTTCACTTTTCCATGATTATTTCCAGTTTTACCCTCAGAAATGTTGTTTAGGGTTTTCCTCTTAAATATATTCTTCATCTTTTCATGAGAATTATAGTTCCAGCTCTGACACTGTTCTTCTGAAGGAATGTGTTGGCCACAGTACACTTAATTTCGCGCGCGCCAGTAACGTGCATATACTATACAATATACTATATCTATAGTTGTGTTCTTCAGTTCCTTATATTTTCATATTCATATTTCATGTTTCTTAATAACTATTCCTTGTTGTTATTGTGCTTAATTTACAAAATATGGTTCCATATGTATAAAAGTTTCGTATTGGGTTCGTCCTTGTTTGGATTTTCGGATGCAGCGCAAAATGGATGGGCAACAAGGTCCCGGAGAAAATATGCCGAATTATGTGTCGTCGTCCGACGATGAACACGTTGACAACGAAGGACCAGCACAGACTGTCGATGGCCTGAGCGAGACGGAGATCCTGGAGCGGATACGGAGGGACACAATGACGCTGCAGACACTGAGGAGAAGTCCGCAGAACCGGCTCATGGCACCGCTCGAAGAAGAGCTCATCAACCAGATGCTGAACTCCGTATGCTCGTGCAGCGCCCAAGCTTTCGTGTACGGCATCCTTCCGGAACACGGGGCGCCCATCACCGGCGCGTCCGACAACCTGCACCGCTGGTGGAATGACATGGTGCGGTTCGACCGCTACGCTCCGGCAGCCGTGTTCAAGTTCAACAACGACAACCGTCGTGCGCCGGGGCCCAACGTCGACGTGCTCAGGACCCTCCACGAACTCCACGACAGGACCCTCGGCTCCCTCCTCTCCGCACTGATGCAGCAGTGCGAGCCTCCGCAGCGGCATTTCCCTCTCGACAGGGGGGTCCAGCCGCCGTGGTGGCCCACGACGAGGGAGGACTGGTGGGTCGAGCTCGGCTTCCCCGTCAACAAAGGCGTCCCTCCGTATAAGAAGCCGCACGATCTCAAGAAGATGTGGAAGGTGGCGGTGCTCATCGCCGTCATCCGGCACCTGCTGCCAAAGCCCGACAAGAACATCCGTCGGATCATTACGCATTCGAAATGCATCCAGAACCGGATCACCGACAACGAGAACAGGATGTGGTCGGCCGTGCTCGCTCAGGAGGAAAGAACGCACAGGAGGCTCCATCAGGTGGATCGGCAGCAAGTAGTACTACAAGAGTTCATGACTCAACGCGGTCCCGTCTTCGTTTGCCCAAACGTCGGCTGCCCTCGCCACGACTACTCCAACGGGTTCGCCGACGAGGCTGCGAGGAACACTCATACCTACGCCTGCGTCTACGGCCGATGGGGCTTGCCGCCGAGCGGAGGGATCGATCAAATTATTCCTGCACCGAGCGCGGTGGGGATTCTTCCCGTCGACGAGCAACAACAGATCACAGACTTGTTCAATCATTACAGCGCTCTTGAGCATAACCAAGCAATGGAAATGAAGGCGGAGCCGCCTCTCGCAGATCCTCCTCCGATGGATTTGCGGCAGAAGGGAGTTTTCTTGGATCAGCAGAATTGTCCTCCCGGCCAGTCGAGCTCTTTCCAGCCCTTCATCAACAACGGAAGCAGTAGCCATTATGTTCCTCCGGCGGTCGGCACGAGCACGGGCCACGTCCATGAACGACAAGGCGGAGGACAGATGCAGCAGCCTAGCGGCTTTCCAGCAACTGATGTCCAGTTGGAAGAAGACAGGAGAGATGAAGATAGAGCAACTGATGCTCAGATGGAAGAAGAGAAGAAAGACGACGATAAACCAACTGAGGATGAAATAGAGGAAGTTCTGCTAGAATGGTTCAAATATGGGTAGTTATGTGCAGTTAGTGAGTCCTATGATTTGTTCAGGTTTATGTAATCAATCTCATATTTATTTCAAAGTCTTGAGCACAATGTACGTGAAGTCCTTAATCTTGTGCAAGTTAAGAACGAATAATTGTGACCGTTAAATGAACTGATTGTCCTAGCTAGACCGACACAAGAACAACGCATTACGTATTCCATGTTGTGCTTGACTTGACTTGATTACGTTTATAATTTGCATTTACATAGGTTATATACTATGGTTTCTTTATGTACGATCACAATTTTGAAGAGTGATAACTAAAAGAACAAAAAAAATAGAGAAAAAATGAAACTAAAAGGAGGTCAATGAGTAGTAATAATGATAGATAATTTAATACATCGAAGCATAGAACGATTAATAGAATAATGTTCCTACAATATTTCACTAAAACTCGGGCGGGCATGATTCATGATTGCTACAAAATTCGGAAAAAACAGAAATTTGCATGTAGTGATTAGTACAAAAACAAATTAAAAAGAAAACAATGGAAGTGTAAAACGATTGATAGAATGTTCCTGTAAAATGATTAATAGAATATTGTTCCTAGATTCCTACAACGTTTCAGATCTGGATCCTCTCTACATACATGTACAGTTCTCTCCTCTTCACTGTTATTCGCCATCCATTCTGACCTGAAAGTATTTATTCCAGCCACCGCGGAGATTACTTTATATCCAAGTTTAATCATTTTGATCATCTAAGTTCAAAGTTTTTCATAAATAAAATAGGGTTTTTTTTAGCAAATAACCCTGTGAACAACTTTTATTTAAATGGTAATTCCACTTTGTTTATAATTTAAGAGAGAACCACATTTTGGATGGAAATTGGAAACTGTTAAACTAGACACATGATATAGTCTTCTTTCTCAGTTATAAACTGTTAAACTGTGAACAATGCCCATGTCTTTTGTCTTCCATATCTTATATAACACATGACCCTTTGTTCTCCTCTAAAGTATAACAAGTTATCAGCACGAGTTTGCTCAAGTAAATTGTAAGTTCAACTTCCGTCATTCTTTTAATTTTTTTTATTCATGCATTCATATGGCAGTAGGATGGTTTCTTATTCCCACAGCCGGCGCCAATTTCTATCATCGCTCTTAACAAATTGGCACTTCACATCCTAACATTTCTTCTTGGTGCTATCTTTCTCTACCTAATGCAACTTTTCCACCAAGTCATGGCTTGCTTATTCAAGATTTTTTTTTTAATTCATAATAGTGGTCTTGTTTATTCATGCAGTTTTAAATTATATCCAATAGTAGATGCAATTGCCAAAATATATTAGTATATTTGTTTATGGATTCGTTTGTTTATGGTTTGTTTGTAAATCATGTTGGTCTTGAGCATATTTTCTTAAAAGATGCACCTTCTTATCTCGTCAGTTATGTCATTTTATTTGGAATGATTTCTAGTTGGCCGTTAATCCCCATTAATTATATTATCAAATTTTGACTAATTATTTGTCCACTGATTTCTACCTTTAATTATCTCGTCAGTTATGTCATTTTATTTGGAATAATTTCTAGTTGGCCGTTAATCCCCATTAATTATATTATCAAATTTTGACTAATTATTTGTCCACTGATTTCTACCTTTAATTAATAGCCTTGATGAAATTATCTGGATTGCTTACTAATTTAGGATTGATCATCTCGAGTGATTTTACTAGCTCCAAACTTTGTGAATTTATGGCAAATATCTTAGAGCTTTGTATTTAGATGAACCTGAAATTTCATCTCCAAGCCTATATTGTATATAAGGCTTGAAGCCAAAATAAAATATGTTCGGCTTGAAGTCTAATTGATAAAACTCAAACTTGTAGATTTGAGTATGTGTACTATATTCTAAAGTGATATTTCTTTTTCAGATATATGGAAAACATCACCAAGCTTGAGTTCACTGCTCTTGATATTTTCAAAAAAAATTATTTGACTTGGATTCTTGATGAGGCTGATGTAATGTCCCGTCCCGCTCATTCAATCGGATGAATCAAAATGCCAACGACGTTCGGACTTAGCCATGCAACGGCTTACTTGAAGTCCCGCTCGGTCGAGGCGACTCCTCGCTCAGGTGGATGGCTTCGGTAAACTTGCCTCAGCTTGGCCTTCGCACTAATAAAATAAAAGTTTTCTAATGCACAAGTAGACTTGATAATAAAAGAGACGAATCCACATAGTTAAGGAAATATTTCAACTTGGGTCGGGTTGAGTTAGAATATGAAAGGTCCCACGATGGCTTAGAATCGTTGCACGGCGTGCTTTCAAAATGACACTCGGTCCTTTGTCCTGTAGCTTGGAAGAAGGAAAGTTGGTCAATGTAGCTACATGAACTTAGCATAAGTCATAGGCATCGTAGGCATAAATGCTTAATTAATAAAGCATGCACGGTCCCGTCGTCCAAGGCTTGACATAGCCTTTGCTCGTCCCACGGGTTAATTTGTATCGCACGGCTTATGACATAAGTCTAGGCACCCAAGAAACTTAGTTGTTTAAGTCAAACGCGTGCACGATACGTTCCCCCGGTGTAATGCTTGACATAGCCTTTGCTCGTCAAGTTGTTGTACGATTAAGTTAGGCAAAGTTATGCTGAATATCGAAGTCATAGCAATCACTATCCCACAATTTCTACGGTTGCTCTAGGCACATAGCCCTACGATAGCAAGGCTTGTCATATAAAATTTGATTTGGACGGTAGCGTCGCTTAGAACACAAGTTGGTTTAAGGCACGAGCCACAGTTGGTTCAAAGATAAGTTAGCCACGATCTATGGCACTTAAGGAACATATTTTGTTCAAGTTAAGTAGGAAGGCTATGCAATAGTCGTTCTCTGGGTTTCAAAGAATCGATAGTTCATGCAACCGTTTATCGTCGAGGCGGTCCCTCGTTTGGAAGTCTCATGCTTCATATGCACGTTTTGTGTAGTATGGTTCCAAGCTCGTTTTTGCTAAGTATGGTTCAAGTTGTACCGCAAATTAGGTCATATATTTACGCGAGTTTAGGTGTTCTCGTAGGTGCGTGGTCATGGACAACTTATGCACAAGGCTTTCTTCCTCGACTGGTATTACGTCGGGGTGCCGGGGTTATGTCACGACCCGTACCCACTGTGAGGGTTCGAGTACGTAACAGCGCCCAGCCTACGCCGCAGTATCGGTGGTAGAACGCTGTCCTAGGTTACTATCTAATCAACAACTCACGCAATTATATAATGTACTTGTCAAATTTCAACTCCGAATGGAGGACAAGTATAGATATAATAAAATCTCAATCACAGTCTAAGAACGATAAGATAACACAAAAGTTTATAACTAAAGACTAAACAACAATAATTTATAAACTACTAAATAATAATATCTCAAACAAACTCAAATACAAACTCATATCTCAAGTTATTACAATTCAAGTTCTAAAACATGAAAACTAAACCAAGTCTACTAGCTAGTCTTCCGATCACTCCTGAGTGTCGGGGCCAAAGGTAGCTAAGGCATCTCCTGCTCCAAGGCAAGTAGGACAAATGTCCTCAGGGTAATCATCTGTAATATTTTCAACATGTCCAGTCAGGACAGGAACGAGTATAATTCATCAAAAAATTCTAAGTAAATGACAGAGAACTATAAAACAGTTATAGACAGTTGTATTGATGAACATGGTAGTTTGTACGAGTAATAATGTAGAGAGCAATTAAGGTACAAAAAAAGTAAGGTAACTAAACAAGAGGAGAAGCATGGTAAGAAAGACTGTAAAATATAATCTAGCTGAACTAGAGTAACATGATATAAGTCCAGACGATATAGTATGAGTCAAGTGTAATCCCAATGTGAGTCTAATACAAGATGAGTCGAATGTGATTCTAATCATTGTTCTAATAAGGTGATTCGAATAAGATGATACGAATAGTGAATCGAATCAGGTGATGCTAATAGTGATTCGAATAATATTCAAACAATGATTCGAATAAATTCTCCAAGTGTGTTTTAAAATACCGAATTCGACATATAAACGGCTGTAGGTAATACGGCACACCGCACACTCACAAAGTGTGGGATGGCTATCGTTCGAATATCATTCATAGAGGGGTGATACGAATAGGCGGATATGTCTACATGTCTAATCAGTATTTCTCCGCCCAGTCTAATACAAATGAATCCATAATCCAACACATAAGACGAATACAAGTCCACCCAGCACATGAAGATACGAATAGGGTGATTCGAATAGTGATTCGTATAGTGATTCGTATGGTGATTCGAATAATAGAGGCGAGACGAGTAAGTATGTGTGTCGTATACATGGATTCAATAATAACAATACGTGTTTGTAACAAGAATCAAATAGAACTAATTAGAACTGAAGTATAGTAATTGACAAGTGAATGAAAGAACTATCAGAGAATGTACTCGCCTGATACTCTGAAAAGAGTAATATAATATCAGATGTCTGCACCGGAGTCACAATGTCCTAAATAGAGCAGTATGGGTTATAATGTGTTTAAAACAAGGTAAATAAAGTTTACGATGCAATCTACATGATTTCTAAACCAATGTAGGTCAAAGTCAAACTTTGGTCAACTGTCTAGGGTTGGACTATGATAGCTAGACTAAATGGGATTTTCAAGCCATATTGAATACTATTTTCCTTTCCTAAGCGTAACAAGGTGATACCACTCAAGTCTATCTAAACAATTTCCAAGGTTCACCTATACACCCTTAGAGTTATCAACCAATTCCACCCACTAGTAACATATCCACATAGAATCTACACATTTCATATATACATACATTGGCTCAATATACATACCATGTACATAATTATTTAGGGTGTTTGTGTGTGTGCATGGAATGGTGTACATGTATGGAGTTTAGTCTATATTCATGACATTTGTGCATATATTTCATTCATACATTTATTATCTATCTTGCATATACATACATACATATATATTACAAATATAGATATAGAGAAAGGGCTATGTGACATATGGTAATACAAGGAAATGAAGGGGAATAAAATAGTGTACAATGTGACAGTTTAGGTGTTAGGATGAGTGAAATAATTTCAGATTTGAGTCAATGTGTAACATGTATTTAAGTGTGGCTAACTAGTGTACAATGTCTCAGAAAACTGAAGGCATTGTGTGTGTGTACATATATAGAAAACAGTGTGTAAATAGGTTCTTAGTTTGTGATATCTTTCAGAAATTGTGATGTGCAAAACAATGTAACTCGGCAATCACTGGTACAAAGAAAAAAGGATTTGGGGTAAGTATATATAAGCTAACTAATGAGGCTCCATCCATATTACTGTTATACATGTGTTAATCTATAAGGTACTTGCTATAGGCTCTAAGCCCAAACCTAAATCAATGATTGATGTATATATATATATATATACAGACATGGACAATAGGAAATGTATACATGCTAAGCTATACTGCTGCTCACAGGTAAGCAGGACAAATACTGCTACAATGAATCAACCAAAGGGCAGAACATTATTTGGGTTTGCAGGACATGTAAGATGGTAATGAATGCAGTGCACGATAGGTAATGTGCAGTAAATCAAATGTAATGAAGTGGATAGGTGTGTGTGTTAGAACTAACATATGTGTGACAGTTTGTGCGGGTGTGAAGTGAACTCAGTGTCATGTTCTCAGATTTTGAAATGTGTGTGTACAACATATGTAGATATAGGATGTGCGTGTGTACCATATTGAATCAGTGAAACACATGACACTTTGCAATTCCCATGTTTCACTTAGGAATCTCAGTAAACTAAAGCAACCAAAATCTCAGTTAACTATTTATTCACATGATTTAAAACTCAGGTTTCATTCTAGTCAGTGAATCAAAACTAAATTCAGTTAACATATTAATTTCAATTCCATTTTAGTTCAAAAGGAAGAACCTGTTTTTGAATGTGTAGTTAAGTTACATGAATTATTATGTATAAATAATCAAAATTAGAAACCAATACATTAGCACTTGAAACCTAACTCAGGTTTGAAATCCTGAACCATCTCAGGTTTTCACAGTAACTGTTCAGTTCAATATCTGGGATGAACTGATACATAGTTTTACTCCATTTCGAAAAACCAATCTTTTAACCACAAGTCGAAATTAAATGGTGAGACAAGTGTATAGGTGTACATGTATAATATACGTATCAGGGGGTGTTATTCGTGTCCACCAGAGTGGACACAAAGTGTCCAAACAGTGTCTAAACCCAAATGTCACTGTGTGATCGAACTGCGCATAGGCAGCATAGTGCACAGGTGTAATGCGATCTAGGGACTCGTGTATCGACCCTCGAGCCTCGTGCTCGTGTCCAACCCTAGGGTAGGTATAGGTCTAGGATCCAAGTGCCTGCATAGTGTCTAATGTGTGTCGTGTCGTGTCAATCAGCGCGTATCAAAGACAAAAATTCACGTATGCACAGTGAGGCAAAAATCAGTGCAGGCTCGATTCCTGGATGCACAGACATCGAGGTCGCATGAAAATTTATAGGTGTCGTTTCAGTCACTAGGACAACGTGTCTATCAAGTTTCACGACCTGAGTCGTCGTGTCGTGTCCGCTAGGACACACGAGCAGCCGGGCAGCCGCACGAGCCCCGTGCGGTGTCTCGTGCTGCGTGTCCAAGTGCCAAAACAGTGTCCAAATGTGTCTAATTTCGACTTAGTCACAAATATAATTAATCCCCATATATAGGGCTACACAATCATGTAATTTGTTCTGCAAAATACTAAAATCTATTTCTATGTGGTATTTCGTCGAACACGCATTTAAATAAACCGATACGGACATGAAATAGACACGGATTCCTACCAAACTTGGGCTACACCTAGGGGAACCCTAAATGAATGCATTTATGTAAAGAAATCAGGAATTTACTAGGGTTTGTAGGGTTTTACCTATTGAGTGTTCAAACTCAATGTAAAGAGCCTTGATTCGATGTCTTCCTCGATTTTCTCCGGTTCAACCGTCCTCGAACCTTGGTAGCAAGCACCCACAAGTATCCTCTACTGTTGGAGATGATGATGCAATTGATTTGACTCAATTTGGGCTCAATTTGGATTAGTTGGAAGGAGTTTAGGGAAGAACAAAGTAGGGCTTTTCTAAGTTTTGTAAAGGAGGCAATTATTTCTTAAGTGGGATACTTATAGGAGGGAGGTGGCTTGTATGGCTGTTGAAAATATTAGGGTTAGAATTTTAGATGAGTGGTTGAGGTTCCTCCATCCAATTCCAAGCCTTCCTATTGGTCCAAGGCTCCTTTTCACAAATATCTTAGAAAGAAAATATCCTTCCTAATATTATCTAGATATTACTAACCTTGGCACTTAGAAGGAATTTTCTAACCTTAATTCTAACCTCAAGACTAATCTAGGTTAGGTTAACTTGTAGTTTAAGGCTTAACTAAAAGACTAGCACAATATTTAATTAATATAAATTACAAATTCACAAAATTGTCAAATGACCAAAATACTCTTAGGCTAAAAATTGGTATTTAGTCATCATAATCACATGACTAGGCTCCCTTGGTCATGGTTAGTCTCTAGGCTTAGCAAAACTTGGGTTTAACTAGTTAACCATCAAAATCACCAATCAACATTTTAAATAGTTTTAAATTAATTAAAAATTACCAAAAATTACAATATGATATTTAAATATCATTATTAAATGATTATAATTATAAAATTTCAAATTTACCCTCATTTGAAAAACTGGGTGTTACAAGTCTACCCCCCTTAGAAGAATTTTGTCATAGAAATTAAGATGATCGTACTCCTCCTAGGTCAAACCCCCAATCAAACAAGGTCAAGATAATATGCAATCATAGTCCTACTGGTCGTGATTCCACAGTCTCGAACAGGGTAACTACGCTATCTATCATATCACAAGCATATCCTAGTAGGTACTAATGGAATCACATATGAAGGTGAAAAGAAGGACAGGAAAGACAGACCTGCTAACCCGTCACCCATAGCGTCGGTCTACTCGACTGTCAGCACAAAAGTCCTGCCCCTCTGGGGTATATCTCTCTGATGGTGCGGGACACGGTGCTGCACTATAGGTGGCCTAGCTCCCTCTATCTAATCCATGATACTTAAGTAACATCCACACTGATATTCCATTCCATCATTGTCACGACCCGCACCCTTATGAGGGGCACGAGCACGTGGGTACGTCCAGCCTACGCCGCAGAATCGGCGGTAGAACGCTGTATATAACGTCTGTAAATACCTACAACTAACAGTTAAAATGTACCTGTACAGTATATACTCTCCGAATGGAGGTGACATAGCAATACAGTCTCAATCACAGAATAAAACTAAGGTAGATAGCTCAGAGGAAAGACATATGATAGATGAAAGAGTAAACAAGTGTAGAGTCCAATACAAGTCCAGATATATACATCACAGAGTATCAAAATAGAATATAGAACTACAGTCTGATAAGCTAGCTGGATCGCAGTCCAGTCAAACCTAGCTAACCTACACTACTCTAGAAGTACAAAATCTAGTGGCTCTACTATAAGGCCACGATCTAAGGCTACTCCATCTGACTCGAGCCCATAATAGGTCGAGCAGTCCGCCTCAGAGTCATCTGTAATATATCATAACGGTATCCTATCAGGAAACTGAGCAAGTACAAACACTAACAGCAGTTCCATGTGAATTGACAAATTCTATAAGAGACAGTATAATGAACTACAAGACAAAGATATATGAAGACTTGGGAACCGTTCGGAAGTCGAGTTACAATCCTTAAACCAAACAAGGACCAGGATTGTAACTCTTCTCCCAAGCAGAACTTAGACTCCAATCAAGGTACAATGTAAAGGAAAGTAGAGCATGTGAGTAACTGTATATCATGGCATGGTGAGAAAATACTGAATGTAGAACAGAGCAGGATATACGATAAGATAAAGTAAATATAAAATGTGATTTGAATTATTAGAGCGATATGTGATCGGCTTGGGATAAGTGACAGGACAGGCTATCCACTTGGCCCGGCAATCCGCGGTGACCTCAACGGAGAGACATGCCGGCCAACCTGGATAACGAGCACAAGGCAAAGGATCTCGCTACACCCTTCGTGAGAAAAGAGTGGCACGAGCACATGAATAGTGACAGGGTGGCTTGGATCACATAGCCCCTAATAATTCCCCATCCCCGAATAGTACAATAGATCTGGACATGACACATCATGGCACGTGATTTCGTAAGAGGGTAGCAAATCCTCTTAGAAATCGGTGTCTATACAAGTACAGGGAACAAGACAGGGAGTGTACCCATATACCCAGAAATCCAGGAACAACATCTCATGTCATGATCCAATGTGTACTAGTCCGTGAGCTATCGTGACTAAGAATCAAGTAAGACACTACGACTGAATCGGATATAGCAGAGATCAAGACAATAAAAACTATCAGTGAATGTACTCGCCTGCTGTCCTGAGCTGTATGGTATATCAATGCTCAGAGCGGTATCAGAAGACCTAAATATGAGATACTGTAAGTTAATTTAGGTTTAAACAAGTTTAGGAATGATTTACAATGAATGATATGCAATCTAGGTCAAACTAGGTCTCACTGAGTCACACTAAGTCCTGTCAAGTCAATCTAGGTCAAATCAAGTTATATCAAGTCAATCTAAGCCTAACCAAGTCAATCCTAGGTCATACCAGTCATCACGGGTCAAAACAAGTCGAAGAAAGTCAAACGGGATCAAGAGTTGGCCTACAGTTGACTTTTGGTCAACTGGTCAACTCTGGTCAACTCTAGGTCAATGGTGACTAATAGTTGACTTTTGGTCAACTACACAAGTCTAATGGAAATCGGAACTAATTTGGGTAAAGTGTTGACCCATAGTTGACTTTTGGTCCAAAAAATCAACCGTGGTCAACCGGGCCAAGACTAGGTCTAGGCGACTATTTCTAACTATTACCAACCTCTACAACCCATATCCAAGTCCATCTTGGACTTCGAAACTCATATCTTGGCCGTAGGCCAATATCCTATTTTATCCTTAAAAAGGATAAAATTCTAGCTTCGACAACTATCCAGTTAGCCTACCTACGTTTGGTATTTTGACCTGAGCTCCCTAGGGTAGTAAGATACTAGCCTATACATATATTACCTACCAAGATACCTAAGTAAAATGGACATCTAGTCCATGTTACGGCCTATTGCCGGTATCTTGAATATTTCAAGATACGGAATGGTACGGCGCGATATCGGCGCCCTACAACCCCGAATTCCACCCGGAAGCCTACCTGCAAAATTTAAATCACGTATTCATGCCCCACGCCAAGTTTCAACTCAATCGGATACTACGAGCTCCGTTTCGCCCTCTAACTCGGTTTTTCCCTTTTTTCTATTCTAGCTTTCTTCCTATTCTTCCAACTTCTTCCAATCTTTTCTTCTAACCTCTAATTCTTTTCTAACTTCTCATTCCATAATCATCTTCTACTCTTCTCTACGATTCTAACCATATATATATATATATATATATACATATATATTTAGGTAAGGGGGGGGTTAAATAGGCCAAACACTAGGGGGGTTTAAATCCTGGCAGCAGCTGCTGCCAGGTAGCTGCTGCTACTGCTGCAGCAAAGCTGCTGCTGCTGCTGGGTTTCATCTTCTTCTTCATCTCCTCTTCCTCCTACATATATATACTTCATATATATATATATATATATATATATATATATATATATATATATATATATATATATATATATTATATATATATATATATATATATATATATATATATATATAACTAGATATCTATCTATATATATCTAGATATCTATCCATCCCTCTAAATATATATATAACACACACACATCCATATACACACATCCACATACACACATCCATATATATATAAATACACTCATATCTATATATATATAAATACACTCATATAACTATATATATATATATATATATATATATATATATATATATATATATATATATATATATATATATATATATATATAAACACACACACACATCCTCACCACTCTCACAACACCACCATCCCCATGACACAAATTTCATATCAATATATATATACACAACACATAAATACACATGTATATATATATATATATATATATATATATATATATATATATTTTTATTTTTATTTTATATATATATATATATATATATATATATATATATATATATATATATATATATATATATATATATATATATACCACTCTCTAAGGATTAAATCCTAATAAATCATCAACCTATTTTTCTATGGAAAACCTACAAATTTGTGGGCAAATGGTAGAGAATCTTCTCCTCTCCATTTAATGTGAATGAACTAAATGCAAAAGAAGATTAAATGGAGAGATTAAAGCTTACCTAGGTTAGTAGGTTGGAGGAAGAAGAAGGCTTTGAGAAGAAATTAATTTGGAAGAGAGAGAGAGTGTGTTACTTAGTGGTGAAGGAAGGAGAGAGGGGGCTATAGGTGGCCGGCCATGGCATGGTGGTGAGGGACACTTGTAAATTACAAGTTTGCCCCTCCCTAAGCCTAATATTAAATAAATTCCAAATTAGGTTTAGGAAGTTGCTAAAAATAATTAAAAATTATAATTAAACTAAATCACTCATGGGGAACTAGTCCAAACTCTTAAACCCTAAAGTTTAGTGTGGTGGACCATGGTTAGCTAACAGGCTAATTATAGCTCAAGTCGAAATTCACCGGGGTCCCGAATTAACTCGGAATGCGATGAAATTCGAACCCGACTCCTATAATAATTAAATAATAATATTCATGAAATAAAATTCCCAAAAATATTATAAAATAGAAAATTACCATTTTACCCCTAACTGGAAAAAGTGAGGGTGACAATCATACTAGGGCACCATCTATATGGTATCTATTCTAAAATCTGATAATCATAACCATCTATCCAGAACTATGTTACCAGAATCTTCGTTACGCCAGTAAGTACTACAACGATAATCCAAAGAGTCCGCGACTAAGGTACATACCTCTAGAATCATGGTATTTAAAATTTTCGCATTGTCACTAGCTTGGCTGAAAAAACCTTAAATTCCCATACCCGAGAAATACATCCAAAATTAGACTCTATCGCATCGCCAAACCAGCTAATATGGCTGTAAAAGACTCTAGATTCTATGACTGAGGCAACCTAGTCCATAATGTTATCTTGGTAGAAAATCAAGTCAATAATGAATACCAAGAATCAAATTCAACGATGAACAAGGAACTAGACAGAAACTGTCGGAATCGAATTTCGAGATAGTTTATAACGAGATTTTCAAGGGTCATCCCAGGAATCTTCTCAAGTAGTCCTAACTTTGATTGAGTACTCTCTCAGCTAAAGCCTATTCCTTAGTTCCTATCGCAGGCTGTAGTGATACTCTAGTTCGAATACCACTACATAAACTCGACCTGCATGGGCCACCACTAAAAATATGTCACGATCCGTACCCACTGTGAGGGTTCGAGTACGTAACAGCGCCCAGCCTACGCCGCAGTGTCGACGGTAGAACGCTGTCCTAGGTTACTATCTAATCAACAACTCACACAATTATATAATGTACTTATCAAATCTAAACTCCAAACGGACGACAAGTATAGATATAATGAAATCTCAATCATAGTCTAAGAACGATAAGATAACACAGAAGTTTATAACTAAAGACTAAACAACAACAATTTATAAACTACTAAATAATAATATCTCAAACAAACTCGTATCAAAAGTTATTACAATTAAAGTTCTAAAACATGAAAACTAAACCAAGTCTACTACCTAGTCTTTCGATCACTCCTGAGTGTCGGGGCCAAAGGTAGCTAAGCCATCTCTTGCTCCAAGGCAAGTAGGGCAAATGTCCTCAGGGTAACCATCTGTAATATTTTCAACAGGTCCAGTCAGGACAGGAACGAGTACAATTCATCAAGAAATCCCAAGTAAATGACAGAGAACTATAAAACAGTTACAGACAGTTGTATTAATGAACATGATAGTTTGTATGAGTAATGATGTAGAGAGCAGTTAAGGTACAAGAAAAGTAAGGTAACTAAACAAGAGGAGAAGCATGGCAAGAAAGACTGTAAAATATAATCTAGCTGAACTAGAGTAACATGATATAAGTCCAGACAATATAGTATGAGTCAAGTGTAATCCCAGTGTGAGTCTAATACAAGATGAGTCTAATGTGATTCTAATCATTGTTCTAATAAGGTGATTCGAATAAGGTGATACGAATAGTGATTCGAATATGGTGATGCGAATAGTGATTCGAACAATAATCAAACAATTATTCGAATAAATTCTCCAAGTCTGTTTTAAAAATACCGAGTTTGACATGTAAACGACTGTAGGTAATACGGCACACCACACACTCGCGAAGTATGGGATGGCTATCGTTCGAATATCATTCACAGAGGGGTGATTCGAATAGGAGGATATGTCTACATGTCTAATCAGTATTTCTCCGCCCAGTCTAATACAAATGAATCCATAATCCAACACATAAGACGAATACAAGTCCAGCCAGCACATGAAGATGCGAATAGGGTAATTCGAATAGTGATTCGTATGGTGATTCGAATAATAGAGGCAAGACGAGTAAGTATGTGTGTCGTATACATGAATTCAGTAATAACAATACGTATTTGTAACAAGAATAAAATAGAACTAACTAGAACTGAAGTACAGTAATTGACAAGTGAATAAAAGAACTATCAGAAAATGTACTCGCCTGATACTCTGAAAAGAGTAATATAATATCAGATGTTTGCACCGGAGTCACAAAGTTCTAAATAGAGCAGTATGGGTTATAATGTGTTTAAAATAAGGTAAATAAAGTTTACGAGGCAATCTACATAATTTTTAAACCAATCTAGGTCAAAGTCAAACTTTGGTCAACTGTCTAGGTTGGACTATGATAGCTAGACTAAATGGGGTCTTCAAGCCATATTGAATCCTATTTTTCTTTCCTAAGTGTAACAAGGTGATACCACTCAAGTCTATCTAAACAATTTCCAAGGTTCACCTATACACCCTTAGAGTTATCAACCAATTCCACCCACTAGTAACATGTCCATATAGAATCTACACATTTCATATATACATACATTGGCTCAATATGCATACCATTTACATAATTACTTAGGGTGTTTGTGTGTGTGCATAGCATGGTGTACATGTACATGTATGGAGTTTAGTCTATATTCATGACATTTGTGCATATATTTCATTCATACATTTATTATCTATCTTGCATATACATACATACATACATACATACATACATACATACATACATACATACATACATACATACATACATACATACATACATACATACATACATATATATTACATATATAGATATAGAGAAAGGGCTATGTGACATATGATAATGCAAGGAGATGAAGGGGAATAAAACAGTGTACAATGTGGCAGTTTAGGAGTTAGGGTGAGTGATATAATTTCAGATTTCAGTCAATGTGTAACATGTATTTAAGTGTGGCTAACTAGTGTACAGTGTCTCAGGAAACTGAAGGCATTGTGTGTGTTTGTACATATATAGAAAACAATGTGTAAATAGGTTCTTAGTTTGTGATATATTTCAGAAATTGTGATGTGCAAAACAGTGTAACTTTGCAATCACTGGTACAAAGGGAAAAGGATTTGGGGTAAGTATATATAAGCTAACTAATGAGGCTCCATCCATATTACTGTTATACATGTGTTAATCTATAAGGTACTTGCTATAGGCTCTAAGCCCAAACCTAAATCAATGATTGATGTATATATATATATATATATATATATATATATATATATATATATATATATATATATATATATATATATATATATATATATATATATATATATGCAGACATGGACAATTGGTAATGTATACATGCTAAGCTATACTGCTGCCTCACAAGTAAGCAGGACAAATGCTGCTACAATGAATCAACCAAAGGGCAGAACATTATTTGGGTTTGCAGGACATGTAAGATGGTGAGTGAATGTGCACGATAGGTAATGTGCAGTAAATCAAATGTAATGAAGTGGATAGGTGTGTGTGTTAGAACTAACATAGGTGTGACAGTTTGTGTGGGTGTGAAGTAAACTCAGTGTCATGTTCTCCAATTTTGAAATGTGTGTGTACAACATATGTAGATATAGGATGTATGTGTGTACCATATTGAAATTAACCACCTACAATCAGTGAAACACATGACACGCACATGACACTTGCAATTCCCAGGTTTCACTTAGGAATCTCAGTAAACTAAAGCAACCAAAATCTCAGTTAACTATTTATTCACATGATTTAAATCTCAGGTTTCATTCTAGTCGGTGGATCAAAACCAAATTCAGTTAACATGTTAATTTCAATTCCATTTTAGTTCAAAAGGAAAAACCTGTTTTTGAATGTATAGTTAAGTTACATGAATTATTATGTATAAATAATCAAAATTAGAAACCAATACATTAGCACATGAAACCTAACTCAGGATTGAAATCCTGAACCATCTCAGGTTTTTACAGTAACTGTTCAGTTCAATATCTGGGATGAACTGGTACATAGTTTTACTCCATTTCGAAAAACCAATCTTTTTAACCACAAGTTGAAATTAAATGGTGAGACAGGTGTACAGGTGTACATGTATAATATACGTGTCAGGGGGTGTTATTCGTGTCCACCAGAGTGGACACAAAGTATCCAAACAGTGTCTAAACCCAAATGTCACTGTGTGACCGAACTGCGCATAGGCAGCATCGTGCACAGGTGCATTGCGATCTAGGGACTCGTGTGTCAACCCTCGAGCCTCGTGCTCGTGTCCAACCCTAGGGTAGGTATAGGTCTAGGGATACAAGTGCCTGTATCGTGTCTAATGTATGTCGTGTCGTATCAATCAGCGCGTATCAAAGACAAAAATTCACGTGTGCACAGTGAGGCAAAAATCAGTGCAGGTTCGATTCCTGCGCGCACAGACATCGAGGTCGCATGAAAATTTATAGGTGTCATTTCAGTCACTAGGACAACGTGTCTATCAAGTTTCATGACCTGAGTCGTCGTGTCGCGTCCGCTAGGACACCCGAGTAGCCGGGCAGCCGCACGAGCCCCGTGCGGTGTCTCGTACTGCGTGTCCAAGTGCCAAAACAGTGTCCAAACGTGTCTAATTTTGACTTAGTCACAAATATAATTAATCCCCATATATAGGGCTACACAATCATGTAATTTGTTTTGCAAAATACTAAAATCTATTTCTATGTGGTATTTCGTCGAACATGCATTTAAATAAACCGATACGGACACGAAATAGACACGGATTCCTACCAAACTTGGGCTACACCTAGGGGAACCCTAAATGAATGAATTTATGTAAAGAAATCAGGAATTTACTAGGGTTTGTAGGGTTTTACCTATTGAGTGTTCAAACTCAATGTAAAGAGCCTTGATTCGACGTCTTCCTCGATTTTCTCCGGTTCAACCATCCTCGAACCTTGGTAGCAAGCACTCACAAATATCCTCTACTGTTGGAGATGATGATGCAATTGATTTGACTCAATTTGGGCTCAATTTGGATTAGTTGGAAGGAGTTTAGGGAAGAACAAAGTAGGGCTTTTCTAGGTTTTGTAAAGGAGGCAATTATTTCTTAAGTGGGATACTTATAGGAGGGAGGGGGCTTGTATGGCTGTTGAAAACATTAGGGTTAGGATTTTATATGAGTGGTTGAGGTTCCTCCACCCAATTCCAAGCCTTCCTATTGGTCCAAGGCTCCTTTTCACAAATATCTTAAAAAGAAAATATCCTTCCTAATAATATCTAGATATTACTAACATTGGCACTTAGTAGGAATGTTCTAACCTTATTTCTAACCTCAAGACTAATCTAGGTTAGGTTAACTTCTAGTTTAAGGCTTAACTAAAAGACTAGCACAATATTTAATTAATATAAATTACAAATTTACAAAATTGTCAAAATGACCAAGATACTCTTAGGCTAAAAATTGGTATTTAGTCATCATAATCACATGACTAGGCTCTCTTGGTCATGGTTAGTTTCTAGGCTTAGCAAAACTAGGGTTTAACTAGTTAACCTTCAAAATCACCAATCAACATTTTAAATAGTTTTAAATTAATTAAAAATTACCAAAAATTACAATATGATTTAAATATCATTATTAAATGATTATAATTACAAAATTTCAAATTTACCCTCATTTGAAAAATTGGGTGTTACAAGTCTACCCCCTTAGAAGAATTTCGTCCTCGAAATTAAGATGATCGTACTCCTCCTAGGTCAAACCCCCAATCAAATAAGGTCAAGATAATATGCAATCATAGTCTACTGGTCGTGATTCTACAGTCTCGAACAGGGTAACTATGCTATCTATTATATCACAAGCATATCCTAGCAGGTACTAATGGAATCACACATGAAGGTGAAAAGAAGGACAGGAAAGACAGACCTGTTAACCCGTCACCCATAGCGCCGGTCTACTCGACTGTTAGCACAAAAGTCCGGCCCCTCTGGGGTATATCCCTCTGATGGTGCGGGACACGGTGCTGCGCTATAGGTGGCCTAGCTCCATCTATATAATCCATGATACTTAAGTAACATCCACACTGATATTCCATTCCATCATACTAGGGCACCATCTATATGGTATCTATTCTAAAATCTGATAATCATACCCATCTATCCAGAACCATGTTACCAGAATCTTTGTTACGCCAGTAAGTACTACAACGATAATCCATAGAGTCCGCGACTAAGGTACATACCGCTAGAATTATGGTATTTAAAATTTTTGCATTGCCGCTAGCTTGGCTGCAAAAACCTTAAATTCCCACACCCGAGAAATACATCCAAAATTAGACTCTATCGCATCGCCAAACCAGCTAATATGGCTGTAAAAGACTCTAGATTCTATGACTGAGGCAACCTAGCCCATAATATTATCTTGGTAGAAAATCAAGTCTATAATGAATACCAAGAATCAAATTCAATAAAGAACAAACTGTCAAAATCGAATTTCGAGATAGTTTATAACGAGATTCTCAAGGGTCATCCCGGAAATCTTCTCAAGTAGTCCTAACTTTGATTGAGTAATCTCTCAACTAAAGCCTATTCCTTAGTTCCTATCGCAGGCTGTAGTGATACTCTAGTTCGAATACCACTACATAAACTCGACCTGCATGGGCTACCACTAAAAATGTGTCACGACCCGCACCCACTATGAGGGTTCGAGTACGTAACAGCACCTAGCCTACGTCGCAGTGTCGACGGTAGAACGCTGTCCTAGGTTACTATCTAATCAACAACTCACGCAATTATATAATGTACTTGTCAAATCTAAACTCCGAACGGAGGACAAGTATAGATATAATGAAATCTCAATCACAGTCTAAGAACGATAAGATAACACAGAAGTTTATAACTAAAGACTAAACAACAACAATTAATAAACTAATAAATACTAATATCTCAAACAAACTCGTATCAAAAGTTATTACAATTAAAGTTCTAAAACATGAAAACTAAACCAAGTCTACTACCTAGTCTCCCGATCACTCCTGAGTGTCGGGGCGAAAGGTAGCTAAGCCATCTCTTGCTCCAAGGCAAGTAGGGCAAATGTCCTCAGGGTAACAATCTGTAATATTTTTAACAGGTCCAGTCAAGACAGGAACGAGTACAATTCATCAAGAAATCCCAAGTAAATGACAGAGAACAATAAAGCAGTTATAGACAGTTGTATTGATGAACATGGTAGTTTGTACGAGTAATGATGTAGAGAGCAGTTAAGGTACAAGGAAAGTAAGGTAACTAAACAAGAGGAGAAGCATGGCAAGAAAGACTGTAAAATATAATCTAGCTGAACTAGAGTAACATGATATAAGTCCAGACGATATAGTATGAGTTAAGTGTAATCCCAGTGTGAGTCTAATACAACATGAGTCGAATGTGATTCTAATCATTATTCTAATAAGGTGATTCGAATAAGGTGATACGAATAGTGATTCGAATAAGGTGATGTGAATAGTGATTCGAATAATAATCAAACAATTATTCAAATAAATTCTCCAAGTGTGTTTTAAAATACCGAGTTCGACATGTAAACGGCTGTAGGTAATACGGCACACCGTACACTCGCAAAGTGTAGGATGGCTATCGTTCGAATATCATTCACAGAGGGATGATTCGAATAGGAGGATATGTCTACATGGCTAATCAGTATTTATCTGCCCAGTCTAATACAAATGAATCCATAATCCAACACATAAGACGAATACAAGTCCAGCCAGCACATGAAGATGCGAAAAGGGTGATTCGAATAGTGATTCGTTTGGTGATTCGAATAATAGAGGCAAGACGAGTAAGTATGTGTGTTGTATACATGGATTCAGTAATAACAATACGTATTTATAACAAGAATCAAATAGAACTAACTAGAACTGAAGTACAGTAATTGACAAGTGAATGAAAGAACTATCAGAGAATGTTCTCGCCTGATACTCTGAAAAGAGTAATGTAATATCAGATGTCTGCACCGGAGTCACAATGCCCTAAATAGAGCAGTATGGGTTATAATGTGTTTAAAACAAGGTAAATAAAGTTTACGAGGCAATCTACATAATTTTTAAACCAATCTAGGTCAAAGTCAAACTTTGGTCAACTGTCTAGGGTTGGACTATGATAGCTAGACTAAATGGGGTCTTCAAGCCATATTGAATCCTATTTTCCTTTCCTAAGTGTAACAAGGTGATACCACTCAAGTCTATCTAAACAATTTCCAAGGTTCACCTATACACCCTTAGAGTTATCAACCAATTCCACCCACTAGTAACATGTCCACATAGAATCTACACATTTCATATATACATACATTGGCTCAATATACATACAATGTACATAATTATATAGGGTGTTTGTGTGTGTGCATAGCATGGTGTACATGTAGGGAGTTTAGTCTATATTCATGACATTTGTGCATATATTTCATTCATACATTTATTATCTATCTTGCATATACATACATACATATATATTACATATATAGATATAGAGAAAGGGCTATGTGACATATGGTAATGCAAGGAGATGAAGGGGAATAAAACAGTGTACAATGCGGCAGTTTAGGAGTTAGGGTGAGTGATATAATTTCAGATTTCAGTCAATGTGTAACATGTATTTAAGTGTGGCTAACTAGTGTACAGTGTCTCAGGAAACTGAAGGCATTGTGTGTGTGTACATATATAGAAAGCAATGTGTAAATAGGTTCTTAGTTTGTGATATGTTTCAGAAATTGTGATGTGCAAAACAGTGTAACTTGGCAATCACTGGTACAAAGGGAAAAGGATTTGGGGTAAGTATATATAAGCTAACTAATTAGGCTCCATCCATATTACTGTTATACATGTGTTAATCTATAAGGTACTTGCTATAGGCTCTAAGCCCAAACCTAAATCAATGATTGATGTATATATATATATGCAGACATGGACAATTGGTAATATATACATGCTAAGCTATACTGCTACCTCACAGGTAAGCAGGACAAATACTGCTACAATGAATCAACCAAAGGGCAGAACATTATTTGGGTTTGCAGGACATGTAAGATGGTGAGTGAATGCAGTACACGATAGGTAATGTGCAGTAAATCAAATGTAATGAAGTGGATAGGTGTGTGTGTGTTAGAACTAACATAGGTGTGACAGTTTGTGCGGGTGTGAAGTGAACTCAGTGTCATGTTCTCAGATTTTGAAATGTGTGTGTACAACATATGTAGATATAGGATGTGTGTGTGTGTGTACCATATTGAAATTAACCACCTACAATCAGTGAAACACATGACACACACATGACACACACATGACACTTGCAATTCCCAGGTTTCACTTAGGAATCTCAGTAAACTAAAGCACCAAAATCTTATTTAACTATTTATTCACATGATTTAAATCTCAGGTTTCATTCCAGTCAGTGAATCAAAACCAAATTCAGTTAACATATTAATTTCAATTCCATTTTAGTTCAAAAGGAAAAACCTGGTTTTGAATGTATAGTTAAGTTACATGAATTATTATGTATAAATAATCAAAATTAGAAACCAATACATTAGCACTTGAAACCTAACTCAGGATTGAAATCCTGAACCATCTCAGGTTTTTGCAGTAACTGTTCAGTTCAATATCTGGGATGAACTGGTACATAGTTTTACTCTATTTCGAAAAACTAATCTTTTTAACCACAAGTCGAACTTAAATGGTGAGACAAGTGTACAGGTGTACATGTATAATATACGTGTCAGGGGGTATTATTCATGTCCATCAGAGCGGACACAAAGTGTCCAAACAGTGTCTAAACCCAAATGTCACTGTGTGACTGAACTGCGCATAGGCAGCATCGTGCACAGGTGCAATGCGATCTAGGGACTCGTGTATCGACCCTCGAGCCTCGTGCTCGTGTCCAACCCTAGGGTAGGTATAGGTCTAGGATACAAGTGCCTGTATCGTGTCTAATGTATGTCGTGTCGTGTCAATCAGCGCATATCAAAGACAAAAATTTACGTGTGCACAGTGAGGCAAAAATCAGTGCAGGTTCGATTCCTGGGCGCACAGACATCGAGGTCACATGAAAATTTATGGGTGTCGTTTCAGTCACTAGGACAACGTGTCTATCAAGTTTCACGACCTGAGTCGTCGTGTCGTGTCCACTAGGACACCCGAGCAGCTGGACAGCCGCACGAACCCCGTGCGGTATCTCGTGCTGCGTGTCCAAGTGCCAAAACAGTATCCAAATGTGTCTAATTTTGACTTAGTCACAAATATAATTAATCTCCAAATATAGGGCTACACAATCATGTAATTTGTTTTGCAAAATACTAAAATCTATTTCTATGTGGCATTTCGTCGAACACGTATTTAAATAAATCGATACGGACACGGAATAGACACGGATTCCTACCAAACTTGGGCTACACCTAGGGGAGCCCTAAATGAATGCATTTATGTAAAGAAATAAGGAATTTACTAGGGTTTGTAGGATTTTACCTATTGAGTGTTCAAACTCAATGTAAAAAGCCTTGATTCGACGCCTTCCTCGATTTTCTCCAGTTCAACCATCCTTGAACCTTGCTAGCAAGAACTCACAAGTATCCTCTACTGTTGGAGATGATGATGCAATTGATTTGACTCAATTTGGGCTCAATTTGGATTAGTTGGAAGGAGTTTAGGGAAGAACAAAGTAGGGCTTTTCTAGGTTTTGTAAAGGAGGCAATTATTTCTTAAGTGGGATACTTATAGGAGGGAGGGGGCTTCTATGGCTTTTGAAAATATTAGGGTTAGGATTTTAGATGAGTGGTTGTGGTTCCTCCACCTAATTCCAAGCCTTCATATTGGTCCAAGGCTCCTTTTCACAAATATCTTAAAAAGAAAATATCATTTCTAATCATATCTAGATATTACTAACCTTGGCACTTAGTAGGAATGTTCTAACCATAATTCTAACCTCAAGACTAATCTAGGTTAGGTTAACTTCTAGTTTAAGGCTTAACTAAAAGACTAGCACAATATTTAATTAATATAAATTACAAATTCAAAAAATTGTCAAAATGACCAAAATACTCTTAGGCTAAAAATTGGTATTTAGTTATCATAATCACATGACTAGGCTCTCTTGGTCATGGTTAGTTTCTAGGCTTAGCAAAACTAGGGTTTAACTAGTTAACCATCAAAATAACCAATCAATATTTTAAATAGTTTTAAATTAATTAAAAATTACCAAAAATTACAATATGATTTAAATATCATTATTAAAGGATTATAATTACAAAATTTCAAATTTACCCTCATTTGAAAAATTGGGTGTTACAAGTCTACCCCCTTAGAAGAATTTCGTCCTCGAAATTAAGATGATCGTACTCTTCCTAGGTCAAACCCCCAATCAAACAAGGTCAAGATAATATGCAATCATAGTCCTACTGGTCGTGATTCCACAGTCTCGAACAGGGTAACTATGCTATCTATCATATCACAAGTATATCCTAGTAGGTACTAATGGAATCACACATGAAGGTGAAAAGAAGGACAGGAAAGACAGACCTGCTAACCCGTCACCCATAGCGCCGGTCTACTCGACTGTCAACACAAAAGTCCTGCCCCTCTGGGGTATATCCCTCTTAAGATGCGGGACATGGTGCTGCACTATAGGTGGCCTAGCTCCCTCTATCTAATCCATGATACTTAAGTAACATCCACACTGATATTCTATTCCATCATACTAGGGCACCATCTACATGGTATCTATTCTAAAATCTGATAATCATACCCATCTATCCAGAACCATGTTACCAGAATCTTCGTTACGCCAGTAAGTACTACAACGATAATCCATAGAGTCCGCGACTAAGGTACATACCTCTCGAATCATGATATTTAAAATTTTTGCATTGCCGCTAGCTTGGCTGCAAAAACCTTAAATTCCCACACCCGAGAAATACATCCAAAATTAGACTCTATCGTATCACCAAACCAGCTAATATGGCTGTAAAAGACTCTAGATTCTATGACTGAGGCAACCTAGCCTATAATGTTATCTTGGTAGAAAATCAAGTCAATAATGAATACCAAGAATCAAATTCAACAATGAACAAGGAAGTAGACAGAAACTGTCGGAATCGAATTTCGAGATAGTTTATAACGAGATTCTCAAGGGTCATCCCAGGAATCTTCTCAAGTAGTCCTAATTTTGATTGAGTACTCTCTCAACTAAAGCCTATTCCTTAGTTTCTATCGCAGGCTGTAGTCGGTAGCAGAGATTCGTAGTTTCCTGGGTTTAGCAGGATACTACAGGAAGTTCGTGAAGGACTTCATCAGGATAGCAGAGCCTATGACGAAGCTTACGCAGAAGGACGAGGAGTTCATCTGGAGCGACGCCTGCCAGTCAGCATTTGAAGAATTGAAGAGAAGACTCACGACGGCACCAGTTCTAGCTTTGCCATCGGGATCAGGAGGGTTCGTCATCTACAGCGATGCTTCGGAGAAAGGCTTGGGATGTGTGCTGGAGCAGAACAAGAAGGTTATAGCGTATGCTTCTAGACAGTTGAGGCCCCATGAGAAGAATTATCCTACACATGACTTGGAGCTTGCAGCAGTCATATTTGCCTTGAAACTGTGGAAGCATTACCTAAATGGAGAGAGAGTGGACATCTTCACGGACCACAAAAGCCTGAAGTATGTTTTTACTCAGAAGGAACTGAATATGAGGCAGCGAAGATAGCTGGAACTCATGAAGGAATTCGACATCAGTCTGCAGTACCACCCTGGGAAGGCGAATGTGGTGGCGGACGCTCTCAGTCGATATCCTATTACGATGTATCTCACCATGGACCGGCATCTCTTGGAGGATCTGGAGAGCCTTGGGATTGAGGTTGTTCTGCTAGGGTATGGAGGTCAGATGATGCATATGCAGATACAGTCGGGGTTGCTAGAGAAGATCAAGGAGGCTCAGTTGCTTGATGAGGGAATCCAAGGTCTTAGAGCTCAGGCAGAGTTAGGTCTGCTCGACGACTTCACCATTGCGGAGGACGGATCCTTGAGGCACGGGAGCCAGCTATGTGTGCCCAAGGACTTGCGGGAATAGGTGATGCAGGAGGCCCACCAGTCGCAGTATTCGATACATCCTGGGTCTACCAAGATATACAAGGATCTGCAGGAGTATGTTTGGTGGTATGAGATGACTCCATTCGAGGCGCTGTACGGGTGGAGATGTCGCACGCCGTTATCCTGGGACGACGTTGGCGAGAGAGCTTTACTTGGGCCAGAGATGGTGGTGGACTCAGCAGAGAAAGTCAGACCCATCAGAGATCATCTCAGGGTTGCGCAGGATCGACAGAAGCATTGGGCGGACATCAGCAGACGACCACTTGAGTTCGAGGTTGGAGACAGAGTGTTCCTGAAGATCTCACCGACCAGAGGCGTCATTCGGTTCGGCAGAGGCGGGAAGCTCAGTCCGAGATTCATCGGACCCTTCGACGTAACGGCGCGGGTTGGCGATGTGGCGTATCGACTAGCGCTTCCAGATAGCTTGGAAGGAGTGCACGATGTCTTCCACGTATCCCAGCTTCGACGATACATTCTAGACCCGAGCCATGTGGTGGACTATTCTGAGCTGGAGGTGGGCCCGAGATTGACTTAAGAGGAGCAGCCAGTAGAGATCCTCGATCGCAGGGAGAAGCATCTGCGGAACCAGACCGTTTCCCTTGTTCGTGTCATGTGGAGACATCACTCTCCGGAAGAGTCCACATAGGAGCACGAGGATGAGATACGGGAGCGCTACCCTAGATTGTTCTCGTGATTGTATTTTGCATTTTGATTTTCAATAATAAACTGGTGTTTGGATCCTTTGAGAGTTGCAGAAACTGATTTGGTCATTGAATTTCGAGGACAAAATTTTTTTAAGGTGGGGAGATTTGTAACTCCACCTTTCTAGTGATGAATTTTTTTTTCTAATATATGTGTATGTTTTGACTAAATAAATTAGAATTTATACTTTGATATAATTATGTTAAGTAAATATAGGTTAAGCATTTTCCTTGACCTTGGGCTTTTCCATGTGAATTAAACCTTTTGTTTTAGCCCAGCCCATGTTCCCTCAGATGCATTCAGCCATATGTTCCTGTAAATTAAGCCTTATATGAGGACCAAGCCCATTTGCATTAAAGCCCATTCTTTTGCATTTAAGCTTAAACCATTGAGAGCTCATAATCTCTGTAAAATTATTCCCTCCCTGTTCGATGGAGCTCATGAGGAGTTCTTCTTCTCCATTTTTGATCCCTGGGAAATTCAAATCCTAACTGCCTCCTCTGACAGGAGTAGTGGGGAGAAATTCGATTTCCCGCCCAAATTCTCCCTCTCACAAATTTTCTAACCGCCTATATATTAGGCTAGAATCTCTGGAGAGGGCAGTGTTCATTTGAGAAATTCTTTCCCAGTCCTCTCCTTCCTAGAGCTCAGTCCAGATCTACATGGCGAACATCATTTCTATGGCGAGGCCTTCTCCTAGATTGGGTGGCTTGTAGCAGAGTCGAAGATTTCTTGACATTCGATTGAAGGATCGGTGAGTGTAGTTTAGATTTCAGATCTCTTAATCTCATTCTCCAATTCTTGCCTAATCCTTCTTTTAATCGCATTGAGCTCTGTAGAGGTTTTGGATCGGGTTGTTTGGATCGAATTGATCTTCCGTTGCATTTGGATCTAGAGATCGTTCGAGGTTGATTGGTACTTCATCAACACCTTGATTTGGTATTGTTCGTAAATTATACCTTCCCTTCTGATTTTGATTTCAAATTGCTTGCATTGAGATGTTGATCGGGGAGAGGGAGGTTTAATTGATTGATCGGATCATTCGATCATAAGGACAAAATCCTAGACTCAAAGGTGAGTGCTTAATCCAGATTTCTTTTAGCTTGATAAACTTATGCCCTTATTGATCTGTCTCTGGTTTAAGGTTGGTTCGGAGAGCAGTTGACACAAGGATCCTGTCCAGCTCTGTGATCGTGTCGTAGATCTATTGAATCCACGTTCAGGTATGTTAATTCCTTTAATTATGTAACCTTCAGGATTATTTAGTTGAGTTATCATGGAAGTTAACTTTTAGTATTCATAGAAGTATCTGGAAGAACATCAATTTCTGATATAGGTTTTGAATTTGGAACATCGATTCTGTTTATGTACTAGTAGATCTCTGTTTCACTTGTTTTTGAATCAGGAACCTAGGAAAGATTTTTGATTAGACTGTTAACTATTCTTTCTTTCCCAAATTTAATATGAACATAGGTTCGAGTATCCTTGGTCAGTATCATGAACCTAAGATTCTATGAACAATGTTGATTTAAATGTTGAATCTGAAATTCAGATGCAATATTGTTTTAAATGTTAAATCTGGGTATTGATTGAATTGAGGGAATTTGAGGTATCATCAGTGCAGTGTGGGTTTATTTATTTGAACTGGAGTAACATCTATAGTTGGAACCTGAGATGACATCTGTGTAATATTGTTCACCCTGGATTTTAACTACAGAACTTATTCCAGTTGATAAATCTGAACCCACATTTGCAATGTCTGATTTTGTCACGACCCGTACCCTAGAGTAAGGGCACGAGAAGTGGGTACGTCCAGCCTACGCCGCAGTGTCGGCGGTAGAACGCTGTCCTAGGTCACAACATCTAACAATATATAATGCCAGGCAGTTTATACTCCCCGAATGGGGGTGACATAGCAGAATGTAAACTCAATCACAACTAAGGAAGAAAAGTACGATATGACATAGAACTCAAAATGAAGTACAGATAATCAGAAGAGTCTAGTGTCTAAGATAACATCTCAGAAAACATCCCGAATACAAAGTCTCAACTACAGAAAATGAAAGAATATATACATCTCAAAACAACAACTGAAAGCCAAAAATAATGCTGAAAAAAAAGATAAAGCCTAGCTGACTAGCCTAGACTATGGGAGTTGTATCCTGAACTGCAGCTGGGTCCTCCAGAGGAGCCAGGTCGCAGGTGTCGTCTAAGCCTGCTCCGTAATAGGTGGTACAAAGGGCCTCATCCTCATCCTCTGTAATATTTTCAACAGGTCCAGTCAGGACAGGAGCGAGCACAGTACATCTCATGCAGTTCATATCATGGTAGGAAATATAAAGCAAGCAATAGAGTAAGATACATGAAACGCTGTAAGAAGATGTACATGAAAACAAGAGAGATATTTGATAACTGGAAATATATACATGATAAGTAAGAACTGTAAGTGACTAGTGATGTAGAGTACGAGATGGCATGTAATTGGCTTAGGTTAAACATGATGTACATGAGTGAACATGTGGGACATCAGCCAATAAGGCTGATGTGTACATGATAAAACATGAAAAGTAACAGAGTGAACATGATGGGTAAATCACATGACCATTTATACTCACCCCTACCCACAATCAATACACAAGGATCTATTCAAGTTACGTTACGTACATGATGTTTTGGTTACACAGGAAACACATGAGGAAACATGAGCGTACATGAAAGAACATGAAAGTACATGAACGTACATGAAAGAACATGAGAGAACATGAGTGTACATGAATAACGCAGAAACAAGGAATACATGATGTATATGAAACACATGTCATAAAGTATCCGATGCACCCGCTAAGGGGGATAACATCCCAAGAAGAGATCCATATAGTACCAATCCGTGATGATAACGTGACAGCATCAAGTAAAAGTAATCTAGAGCGAGAATATAAATCGTGACAAGTATGAAACGATCAGAGAATGTACTCGCCTGTATCTGAGTGTCCAATATGAAAAGTACTGCCCGAGGAGTGGTGTCTGGCTCCTAATCAGAGCAACACAAGTCACAACAAGTCCAGAATAGTAAAATGAAGTCCTACTATGCATTCTACATGATTCTAGGTCAAACTAGGCCAAAGTCAACTCCTGGTCAACTCTGGTCAACCCTAGAAGTCAAACTAGGTCAACTATAGTCAAACTAGGTCTAACACGACCATACTAGTCTAATCAAGGCTAAACTAGCCTATGCTAGCATACCAAGTCCTTACAACTATATAACACAAGTCAAACCAACTTCACACAACTTATATAACATTTAAGCTAAACACAGAAATACATATACATACACTCATAGATTAGGATTTATCATCTAATCTAGGAATATACCTAGAGGCTATCCATGAGACATCTCATAATACATAGGTACATATGTGTACACATATACATAAATATTTCACACACATTCATATATGGGTATTCATATATACTATATATATATACTTGTGCATAAAGAGAGAGGGAAGGCCTGTGTGTGTCCAAGCAAGGATTTGTGTGTGTGTGATGGACAGGTAACAAGGTGCAGGAAACATAAAACAGTGAAAGGGAGAGAGTGTATATATGAGTGTGTGTGTGTGAGACAAAGCAAATGTGTATGTGTGTGCTAAGAAGGAGGGAGTGAAGAGTGTGTGTACATAGAGTGATAGAAAAATGTGTGTGTGTGTCAAGAGTGCTCAGGAATTTGGTTGTATGTGTCATAGGCCACTGTGTGTGTGAGTGGACTGTATGACATTGTCTCAGTTATCACAACATAGGAAATTCTCCTATCAATCATGTTATCCCCTTCTCAGTTAAGCATTCAACCCAGTTTCAGATTTGTAACTTCCCTGGTTACATTACATCTCAGCACAGGAAACACATGACTTGGTAAATTCTCAGTTTAACATTTCAGTTTTTGACATATTAAACTCAACTCTCAGCTTAAACACATTCTCAGGTTGACTCAATGGGAATCTCAGTTTTCTCTTACATTTCAATCTCAAGGAGAATCAAATCAGTTCTCAGTTTTTGTAAAGAAAACCAAATCTCAGGAAAACAAAATAGGAAAAGGGAAGGGAAAATAGGGTGTACCTCAAAACCTGTGTGTATATCACATTCTCAGTCTTGAACCCAAAAACCAACCTCAGTTAGTTAGTTCATTTTACAAATCAAAACCCAAGTTCTCAGTTCTTTAACCATAGGAAATTTCTCAGGTATTGCAATCAGGTTTCAGTTTACTAATGTGTGAATCTCAGTTATTCTGGTTTTTCCTATCAACAATTAAAACATCCTTGCTAGCATTGCAAATATCAGTTTTCAATATACAAGGAAACCCAATCATTATCAATATATCAATTTTATTCTCAGATTATAGGACATCATTCAAATGGAATTAACAACCAACATATATATACACAACCTAAATTCTAAACTAACCTAACATATATCTCAGTTATTCTAACCTAGGTAAATCTCAGGTTTTCAGGTTTGTGTATGTATCATCAGTGTGTGGGTGTAACAGTGAGAGGGGGGGGGGGGGTGTAAATTCTCAGAAATCTGAGAATTGGCAACAAACACATACACACATTACATATCTTATATACACACACCTATACATACTTATATACCCACACACTCATATACATATATACCTACATATACCGTGTATATACAGGAAAATATACATATATATATACATAAAAATCGGTTTAAAATCCATTTTCAATATCTGTGAAATACTGGAAATATATACAACTGATACACAGTTCAGGAATTTAGGAAATTTAGGATTTAACACATGAAACCAATCAAAACATGAATCTCTAGGTTGGTAAACAATGTGTCATGCATACACGTGTTAAACATGATGTTTGTGTCCAAACAAGTGGACACAAACGTGTCCAAAACACAATTTACACTGAATGTGATAACACTGCACAGGCAGCCTCGTGTACGTGTTCACCTAGGTCTAGGACACGACACAGGCGTCCACGTGTCTCGTGGTCACGTGTGTAGGTTCACCTAGGGTCAGGCTACGTGTTCCACACCCTGATACGTGTCCACGTGTCGTGTAGAAAGGACACGAGACGCGTATCAGAGACGATTTCTCAGCTGAACGTGTGCGTGTGTGGCCAGTGCGGCCCTAAATTCGTGTCCGATACAAAACGACACCTCGTGAAACTTTGGGGGCATGTTCGCAGACATTGCCCCCGTGTCCATGCCAATTTTGGCGTGTCGACGTGCACTGTGCAGTGTGCACGAACAGGGTGGTAGCAGGGCACTGCCATACTGTGCAGTGTAGTGTGTGCAGCGTGTTCGTGTCTGATTTTGACACGGACACGACACGATATTGTGCTCAGTGTTAGTGATTCGTGATCAACATGCACCTATAGGGCTAGAAATTTGTTCAAATAGTTTTCGAAAATAATAACATTTTGTTCACAGAGGCAATACATCAAACACTTTAGTATTAACCTAGATACGTGTCCGATACGGACACCAAACCCAATCTAATTTCTACTAAACTTAGCCTATAGGTCCCTGGTACCTAGATGCATGCATTCATGAAGAGAAATCACAATATTACTAGGTTTTAGGGCATGTTACCTATTGAGTGAAAACTCAATGAAAACCAAGGTAGGGGGGTTTCTCTTCAAATGATGGTGCCAAAAGCTTGTGCAACCTTGCTAGCTAGCTTCCTTTAGCATCCTCAATGGTAGGGGATCCCAATGCAAGAAGTTTGGCTCAATTTGGAGTTGTTTTGGATATTTGGGGAGAAGTTTAGGGAAGAACACAAAAGAGGCAAATAAAATGAATTAAAATTGGTGCAAATGATTAATGGGATGTATTTATAGGGGTGGGGATGAGTGTTGGCTGCCATCAAGTTAGGATTAGGGTTTAGGATGAGGGGCTAAGGTTTCTCCAACAATTTCAAGTCAAATCAATGGCTCACAATTAAAGTAACATCCTTTAACCTTTAGCCTAAAATATCTTTTAACAAATATCTAGATATTTCACTAATGTAATTACTTAATGAAACCCTCTAACTTAGTCTCTAGGATCATGATTAACAATCTAGATTTGGCTAACTTCTAGGTCAAGTCTCAACAATCTAGCTAACACATATTTAATTAATATAATTCACAATTTCACAAAAGTGTCAAAATGACCAAAATACCCCTAGGCTTAAAAGTAGAAATTTGAAATCCTAAACACATGATTAGGTCTCATTGGTCATGATTAGTCTTCTAGGTCATGTATGACTAATGTTACACTAGCAAAACACCAATTCACATTTCACTCAATTAAATAGTTTTAAAATAACTAAAAATCACCAAAAATCATATCATGACTAAAATTAAATATTTTAATGATTTAAAATACAAAAGTTCAAATTTACCCTTATTTTGGAAAAGTGGGTGTTACAGATTTGGGAATCGATTGGAAGATATCAGCACTTCCTGGAACTATTAGTTTAACCCTGGAAACTGAAGTATCCAGGAAACCTAGAACTGGACTGAATATTAGATTGGATGGGTTTTAGACTAAATTTCCTATAGGTAAGAGACTTACAGTAATAGAGATAACTGGAGGGAATATGTGTTTCACTGTATGATTGTAGCTTTAGCAGTTTCGACTGTCCTGCTATAGGACTAGCTTAGACTGAACTGGGAAGTTGAACAGTCAAGTTAGGTGTTAACAATTATATACATTCCTATATAAGTCTAACTAAATAAGATACCAGCCATTTTGCATATAGTTTAGTCCTGATAAAGTGAGGACTGACCAGGGTGTATCATGAGGGAAACTGGAAAGGGAAAACTGTTTTCTGAGATAGGACTGAACTGTAGGAGGGTCTGGTAATGTAGGAGAAGTAATTGAATGATAGGTTATGAAAGATGAGGGAATTCGAATCCTCATGTTTCAGAGTGGACTTTGTAAGATCATTGATTACGTGGAAAGACTTGGTTGTCTTCGACTAAGGCTCTACTGAACTATAAATGACTGTCCCATGATGAAGGAAGGGTATTGATTATGGTTAGAATGATTGGTAGGATGTTGTGAAGTAGGGTGTACTTCTTGATTATTGAGAAGTTGTTCTCAGTGAGAGCATTGACCTTTCGACCCCAGTATTGTAATCTGAGAACTGGGAAGTTTCATTCTCAGAACTTGTTGTCTCAGGAAGACTGAGAACATAAGAGCATTCACAGAGGATATCTGAGACACTTGGTATTTTTTTGTGTAAACTCAGGAATGTATTTCCCAGTGAACTCAGGAATGTATTTTCCAGTGAACTCAGTAATATAATTTCTGTGTGAACTCAGGACTGTAATTCCTGTGTAAACTCAGGAATGATTTCAGTAGATATTTTATCAACTATATTTTGTAATCTGTCTTAGGTAAAATATGTAGTGGAGTTAACTTATGGTTTACGCCAATATGTGTGTATAGATTTGCAAACTAGATTTTTACTTAGATTATAGATTTTAACTCTATAGCAAAGTATGTTAGAAGTTGGTTTTTCCTAAACTAACTAATGTAGACTCTAACTTGATTCATGGCTAGAACTCTAGGTGTTTAGTTCAACAAGTAGCTAAGTGAAATATAGGAAGTAATATTGAGTAGTGATATTGGGTTTAAACCAATATCATAGCTTGTAGTAGGAATATTAAATTGCATGATACCAAGTTAGAACTAGTTTATTAACCAATTTGTACTCATCATTAATTACAGGAGATCATCCAGTTTCCTTGGATACTTGTACTTTCCTGGAGCCAGGCAAGTACACTCTATGGTTTTGTACCTTACATTATATATCCTGTGCTTCCTTGAGTGACACATTTGCAACACGTCATGTACTTTCTGGTGCTCATGTTCTCTTGTTCTTACTTGTATCTGGGGTGGGGAAATATACTATCTATGTGACCAATCCCAAGTAACAACTCAGGTGTGTTTAGCTTAGACCCCGCATCGTGCACGCGGGTCCTAAGTCACCATTCATGTGCTTTCAGGTGCTTTCATGTGCTTACCCTAGCCGGTTACATATTTAGTTATATTTCAAATATATTACACACATGTTCAGGAGATTACCTTGTACTTATTTTCTGTGATTCCATGATATCATGTTCTTTCAGGTGCTTACATATCATGTTCTTACATTCATGTTCTTTCATGTACTTTACACTGTTCTTCATGTACTTATTTCACCTGTTCTTCCTGTACTTTCCATGTTCTTTGTACTTTCATATCATGATGTCTTGTTCATTACCTAGAATTGTACTTGCTCCGCTCCTGAATAGGATATGTTGCAGGTGAGATGGAGGCTTTGTGTGACACCTACTATGGACAGGATATTGCTTTCCCTACTGAGCCAGCTGGAGCTGCTTCTGACCTAGAGGCTGTAGAAGCCTAGTGCTTCATTAGTTTTCCATTATCTTTCCATGTATTGAGACTAGCAGACTCTTTTATTAGTTGAAATGTAATAATTTCAGATATTGTACTTTACTCTGGTTGGGACACATTTATATAGATGCTGTGATTTCATTTCATGTTCATATTATCTGGTTAGTTTCCCTAGATTGGTACAGCTTACTTTGTTGTGTCTAACAACAAAGGCTGGGCGTGTCCGACTTGTATCCGGTTATTCGGGAGCGGGTCGTGACATCATCCCAGGAATCTTCTCAAGTAGTCCTAATTTTGATTGAGTACTCTCTCAACTAAAGCCTATTCCTTAGTTTCTATCGCAGGCTGTAGTGATACTCTAGTTCGAATACCACTACATAAACTTGACCTGCATGGGCCACCACTAAAAATGTGTCACGACCCGCACCCACTGTGAGGGTTTGAGTACGTAACAGCGCCCAGCCTACGCTGCAGTGTCGACGGTAGAACACTGTCCTAGGTTACTATCTAATCAACAACTCACGCAATTATATAATATACTTGTCAAATCTAAACTCCGAACGGAGGACAAGTATAGATATAATGAAATCTCAATCACAGTCTAAGAACGAAAAGATAACACAGAAGTTTATAACTAAAGACTAAACAACAACAATTAATAAACTACTAAATACTAATATCTCAAACAAACTCGTATCAAAAGTTGTTACAATTAAAGTTCTAAAACATGAAAACTAAACCAAGTCTACTACCTAGTCTCCCGATCACTCCTGAGTGTCAGGGCCAAAGGTAGCTAAGCCATCTCTTGCTCCAAGGCAAGTAGGGCAAATGTCCTCAGGGTAACCATCTGTAATATTTTCAACAGGTCCAGTCAGGACAGGAACGAGTACAATTCATCAAGAAATCCCAAGTAAATGACAGAGAACTATAAAGCAGTTATAGACAGTTCTATTGATGAATATGGTAGTTTGTACGAGTAATGATGTAGAGAGCAGTTAAGGTACAAGAAAAGTAAGGTAACTAAACAAGAGGAGAAGCATGGCAAGAAAGACTGTAAAATATAATCTAGCTGAACTAGAGTAACATGATATAAGTCCAGACGATATAGTATGAGTCAAGTGTAATCCCAGTGTGAGTCTAATACAAGATGAGTCGAATGTGATTCTAATCATTATTCTAATAAGGTGATTCGAATAAGGTGATACGAATAGTGATTCGAATAAGGTGATGCGAATAGTGATTCGAATAATAATCAAACAGTTATTCGAATAAATTCACCAAGTGTGTTTTAAAATACCGAGTTTGACATGTAAACGGCTGTAGGTAATACGGCACACCGTACACTCGCGAAGTGTGGGATGGCTATCGTTCGAATATCATTCACAGAGGGGTGATTCGAATAGGAGGATATGTCTACATGTCTAATCAGTATTTCTCCGCCCAGTCTAATACAAATGAATCCATAATCCAACACATAAGACGAATACAAGTCCAGCCAGCACATGAAGATGCGAATTGGGTGATTCAAATAGTGATTCGTATGGTGATTCAAATAATAGAGGCATGACGAGTAAGTATGTGTGTCGTATACATGAATTCAGTAATAATAATACATATTTGTAACAAGAATCAAATAGAACTAACTAGAACTGAAGTACAGTAATTGACAAGTGAATGAAAGAACTATCAGAGAATGTACTCGCCTTATACTCTGAAAAGAGTAATGTAATATCAGATGTCTGCACCGGAGTCAAAATGTCCTAAATAGCGTAGTATGGGTTATAATGTGTTTAAAACAAGGTAAATAAAGTTTACAAGGCAATCTACATGATTTTTAAACCAATCTAGGTCAAAGTCAAACTTTGGTCAACTGTCTAGGGTTGGACTATGATAGCTAGACTAAATGGGGTCTTCAAGCCATATTGAATCCTATTTTCCTTTCCTAAGTGTAACAAGGTGATACCACTCAAGTCTATCTAAACAATTTCTAAGGTTCACCTACACACCCTTAGAGTTATCAACCAATTCCACCCACTAGTAACATGTCCACATAGAATCTACACATTTCATATATACATACATTGGCTCAATATACATACCATGTACATAATTACATAGGGCGTTTGTGTGTGTGCATAGCATGGTGTACATGTATGGAGTTTAGTATATATTCATGACATTTGTGCATATATTTCATTCATACATTTATTATCTATCTTGCATATACATACATACATACATACATACATACATACATACATACATACATACACACATACATACATACATACATATATATTACATATATAGATATAGAGAAAGGGCTATGTGACATATGGTAATGCAAGGAGATGAAGGGGAATAAAACAGTGTACAATGTGACAGTTTAGGAGTTAGGGTGAGTGATATAATTTCAGATTTCAGTCAATGTGTAACATGTATTTAAGTGTGACTAACTAGTGTACAGTGTCTCAGGAAACTGAAGGCATTGTGTGTGTGTACATATATAGAAAATAGTGTGTAAATAGGTTCTTAGTTTGTGATATGTTTCAGAAATTGTGATGTGCAAAAAAGTGTAACTTGGCAATCACTGGTACAAAGGGAAAAGGATTTGGGGTAAGTATATATAAGCTAACTAATGAGGCTCCATCCATATTACTGTTATACATGTGTTAATCTATAAGGTACTTGCTATAGGCTCTAAGCCCAAACCTAAATCAATGATTGATGTATATATATATATATGCAAACATGGACAATTGGTAATGTATACATGCTAAGCTATACTGCTGCCTCACAAGTAAGCAGGAGAAATGCTGCTACAATGAATCAACCAAAGGGCAGAACATTATTTGGGTTTGCAGGACATGTAAGATGGTGAGTGAATGCAGTGCACGATAGGTAATGTGTAGTAAATCAAATGTAATGAAGTGGATAGGTGTGTGTGTTAGAACTAACATAGGTGTGATAGTTTGTGTGGGTGTGAAGTGAACTCAGTGTCATGTTCTCCGATTTTGAAATGTGTGTGTACAACATATGTAGATATAGGATGTGTGTGTGTACCATATTGAAATTAACCACCTACAATCAGTGAAACACATGACACGCACATAACACTTGCAATTCCCAGGTTTCACTTAGGAATCTCAGTAAACTAAAGCAACCAAAATCTCAGTTAACTATTTATTCACATGATTTAAATCTCAGGTTTCATTCTAGTCAGTGAATCAAAACCAAATTCAGTTAACATATTAATTTCAATTCTATTTTAGTTCAAAAGAAAAAACCTGTTTTTGAATGTATAGTTAAGTTACATGAATTATTATGTATAAATAATCAAAATTAGAAACCAATACATTAGCACTTGAAACCTAACTCAGGTTTGAAATCCTGAACCATCTCAGGTTTTTACAGTAACTGTTAGTTCAATATCTGGGATGAACTGGTACATAGTTCTACTCCATTTCGAAAAACCAATCTTTTTAACCACAAGTCGAAATTAAATGGTGAGACAAGTGTACAGGTGTACATGTACAATATACGTGTCATGGGGCGTTATTTGTGTCCACTAGAGTGGACACGAAGTATCCAAACAGTGTCTAAACCTAAATGTCACTGTGTGACTGAACTGCGCATAGGCAGCATCGTGCACAGGTGCATTGCGATCTAGGGACTCGTGTGTCGACCCTCGAGCCTTGTGCTCGTGTCCAACCCTAGGGTAGGTATAGGTCTAGGGATACAAGTGCCTGTATCGTGTCTAATGTGTGTCGTGTCGTATCAATCGGCGCGTATCAGAGATAAAAATTCACGTGTGCACAGTGAGGCAAAAATCAGTACAGGATCGATTCCTGCGCGCACAAACATCGAGGTCGCATGAAAATTTATAGGTATCGTGTCAGTCATAGGACAACGTGTCTATCAAGTTTCATGACCTGAGTCGCCGTTTCGTGTCCGCTGGGACACCCGAGCAGCAGGGCAGCCGCACGAGCCCCGTGCGGTGTCTCGTGCTGCATGTCCAAGTGCCAAAACAGTGTCCAAACGTGTCTAATTTTGACTCAGTCACATATATAATTAATCCCCATATATTGGGCTACACAACCATGTAATTTGTTTTGCAAAATACTAAAATCTATTTCTATGTGGCATTTCGTCGAACATGCATTTAAATAAACCGATACGTGTCTGATACGGACACAAAATGGACACAGATTTCTACCAAACTTGGGCTACACCTAGCGAAACCCTAAATGAATGCATTTATGTAAAGAAATCAGGAATTTACTAGAGTATGTAGGGTTTTACCTATTGAGTGTTCAAACTCAATGTAAAGAGCCTCGATTCGACGTCTTCCTCAATTTTCTTCGGTTCAACCGTCCTCGAACATTACTAGCAAGCACCCACAAGTATCCTTTGCTGTTGGGGATGATGATGC
The DNA here is from genome assembly GCA_029216955.1 of Iris pallida. Lineage (NCBI taxonomy): Eukaryota > Viridiplantae > Streptophyta > Magnoliopsida > Asparagales > Iridaceae > Iris > Iris pallida. The sequence continues at coordinate 2,118,924 of JANAVB010031820.1, forward strand.
AATTGATTTGACTCAATTTGGGCTCAATTTGGATTAGTTGGGAGGAGTTTAGGGAAGAGCAAAGTAGGGCTTTTCAAGGTTTTGTAAAGGAGGCAATTATTTCTTAAGTGGGATACTTATAGGAGGGAAGGGGCTTGTATGGCTGTTGAAAACATTAGGGTTAGGTTTTAGATGAGTGGTTGAGGTTCCTCCACCCATTTCCAAGCCTTCCTATTGGTCCAAGGCTCCTTTTCACAAATATCTTAAAACGAAAATATCCTTCCTAATAATATCTAGATATTACTAACCTTGGCACTTAGTAGGAATGTTCTAACCTTAATTCTAACCTCTAGACTAATCTAGGTTAGGTTAACTTCTAGTTTAAGGCTTAACTAAAAGACTAGCACAATATTTAATTAATATAAATTACAAATTCACAAAATTGTCAAAATGACCAAAATACTCTTAGGCTAAAAATTGGTAATTAGTCATCCTAATCACATGACTAGGCTCCCTTGGTCATGGTTAGTCTCTAGGCTTAGCAAAACTAGGGTTTAACTAGTTAACCATCAAAATCACCAATCAACATTTTAAATAGTTTTAAATTAATTAAAAATTACCAAAAATCACAATATGATTTAAATATCATTATTAAATGATTATAATTACAAAATTTCAAATTCACCCTCATTTGAAAAACTGGGTGTTACAGGCTAGGTCGACCTAAGGGGAAGACGTTATAGCAGCGGAAGATTATACCGCGTAGGTAGTCGGAGGCTTTCCGTGGGGTTGGCTACCTTGCATCGAAAGACCTGTCGCCTACCCGAGCTATGTCCACGATGGCTAGTTAATGCCAGTGACTTTCATATAGTAAGTTGACATGCTGAGCAGCAATCCGCATGCACGGTGTCAGTCGAATTAAAAAAAGTATAAGCACGACACGATTGAGTTAAGAAGGTGTCACGGTTGCAACACCATTTTAGGGTCTCAGATTCGACTATAGTACGGACACGTGCCTCGGTACAAGATGTGGTGTCGATTAATAAGTCGTCGGCATAGAGTTGCATAAGTTGGAATTGGATACTTTTGAGTTAAGTTAAGAAGGGCCGTAGGACAAGTTCGGTTAAGTCATGTTAAATTGCGAGGCGCGACCTCAATATGGTATGACACAACCACGTTATTACGACACAAGTACAGGCAAGTTACTAAGTGGCGAGGCACTGCCTCGATTATGTTATACGAAGGGATTTATGGTACGACCATGTCATTGCGTCTCAAAGTATGCACGAAAGTCAAGCACGAGTTGGTTCGTTTATATTACAAGCACAAGAATGGTCTAGAGGCACAACGATAAGTAAATTACATATGTGCATGCATGGTGATTGTCTAGAGACATAAATAGGCCAGGGGTATGTCCTAAAATTGATCCCAAGGTAAGAATAGAAAGAATCATAAAAGTAAATGTTGCACAAAATAAAATGAACATGTTGGTTTTTTATGGATGGGCGAGTAGTTCACTCCACCAGTGCAGTATGTGTGTGTACGTTGCTCATCTATCACATAGCATAGAACTTTAAGTTTTTCCCTAGCCTCATTTTTGTTCGTTCTAAATTCTTCTAAACATTTGGTCGCCCAACCCCTTTTTCCTTGATCTGCTCTCCTCCGCCCTTCTCTGGCTGACCCCACGGCCATGTCCTATGCTAATCCCTGAGCTCCAAATGACGAGCCCTCTCATGTGTTCCTTCCCAAGCCCCAAATGACGAGCCCTCCCCTATGCTCCTTTCTGAGCCCCTACATGAAGATCTCTTTCTTCGGTACCCCTGAGTTGTGTATTACATCGCCAAGAGAACCAACTCGGGAATGGGTGAGTATACTCAACAGTGCCAGGGGGGTACTCAGTATTAAAGGATATTTTAGTAATCATAGCAGCAATTATTAGTTATCCACGTCAGCTCCTGCATTAGCTTCCCACTGCTCGTGCTCTTGCCTACTCAGCATTCTGTTACAACAGCTGGCCAGAGGACCTGCAAGAGGAGCAGAATAACTGACTATAAATATAGAGTATGTGAGTAGAGGAGAGTATATATAATGAATTTTCCTAATTCCCACCTATAACAATTCTGTAGAACTTTTTCTTCTCAATTCAATCCAGTCTCTTCTTTCTCTCTTTCTGATTACCTCACCCAAATTCTCTCAGTTCTTCTTGTATCAGTGTCATTATGTCAAATATGAACAGATCACCTCCATTTCCAGAGCCCAAGGAAGAGGACTCAGCAATTTGGTATCAGAGCCTCTGGACCCTCTGATCAAGGAAAGCAGAGAAGGAAGCACGAGTCACGGCAAATCTGAAAGAGAATCACCTGAAGGAAGATGACTCCCAATCGACGAAGATGGGTTCCTGTCTCTCGAAAATACAGTAGAAGTATTGGCAGGTACTGTGTTGGATCTTAATGGAAAATTTGAGAAATTATTAGAGGAGATGGCTAGATCTAGGCGAGACTCTGAGATTTAGTTCAAAAACTTGAATCAAAACACGCCTCCGCCACCCTCTACTGCTGCCCTACCAATGGCAGTCAATCATGGGGTTTTAATCCATCGTTGGGGGCTTCCTGAATATTTTCCACTGAACAAACACCTAGTGTACAGGGAAAATATCCTACACCATTATTGCCAACACCTACACACTTGAATGCCCATCATGAACCAAGTAATACCAAGTCCAATGGGGTCAACCATCTCCGATACTGAAACTCCCGAAGTTTGATGGGGAGGGAGATGTGGTTGAATTGCTATTAAGAATCAATAACTACTTCAACTATTACAACACTCCTGAGATGGGCAAAATCAAAATTATTTCAGTCCATCTTAATGGAACAGCCGCATATTGGCTAGATTGGTTCATAAAGATAAAAAATAGGATGTTAACATGGGATGATTTCTGCAAGGCCATCCGTATGTACTTTGGACCTTTCTAGTTTACAGACCACAAATTGAGTTGAAGCTACTCAAGCAAGATAACAATGTGCATGAGCATAATACCCAATTTCAGAAAATCTCCAATAAGGTGCAAGGGCTTCCTGAAAGCTGCTTAGTCAGTCACTTTATGGGGGGTTTAAAGGAAGAAATCAGATATGAAGTCCAAATTACAAAACCTCGCACTCTTCTAGCAGCTATGCAATTATCCAAGTTGTATGAAGCTAAAAACATGGAAATCAAGAGGAACTACAAGGGCAATATGTTCAATAACAAGACTGCAAGTGTATCCAACTACACTCAGGGATCATCAACTGGAAGTAATGAGCAAGCAAAGAAGACCTCTGTCACAACCCGTACCCGCTTTTTCGGATACGAGACGTGTCCAAGCCAGCCTACGCCGCAGAGTCGGCGGTAGAACGCTATCAAGCCCGCAAGAAATAAATGCTCAAAATCACAAAAGAATAACATTTGCTGCTCGTTCACATTTCTAAGTTTATTGTAACATTTACAAGATTTATATTTACAGAAAAAATACACGGTTCTCAAAATTAATAAAAATGACAACCAGTTCCACTATCTAGGTCGGCCTCAGCATACCCATGTCTTCCTAGTGCTAAGAGTGATCGCGGCTAAAGCTGAAAAATGTTGGTTTCCAGTCAGGAATGGAACAAGTACACAAACCGACGATAATGCGAAAACACAATATAATTAACAAGACATGAAAATAACATATGAGATATGAAAACTGGAAGAAAACTGATGACATAGCACGATAGAGAAGTAAAGGAAAAATAAAAGACATCTACCTATGTGGTGTGAAATATCTGTTTCGACATGTGAACGGCTAGGGGGTAAATCTGGTACCCTGTACGTGTCGTGTGCAGCTGCTATTCTCCATGAAAGACACAGAGGATATTTCTGGATAGTCCACATGTCTACTAAGATATTTCTCCTCCCGACTACTCCGTGTGACGAGCGTGTCAACAAGCAGCAAGATATATGTATAGACATGAAATTAAAAGACTACTATGAATCGGAAAGCAATCAGAAAGTGTACTTGCCTGAGGTCCTTAGCTGGAGAAACCAATAATACCATACCACTCAATGAGCCACAATCAGTCAACACATGCAGAAGTCTCCAAATTCTGAAATAAATATTACCAACGTTCTCAGAATAGTCAAATTAGCTAGGATTGCCTGTCCTTAAGTCCAATTCTGGATGCAGGAGCAAAACGGTAATTTCGGGCAAAAAATGATATCCGTCGTTGGACCCTCTTTGCACCGAAAAATGTGCCAGAGTCAACGGTCTCTAAAGTAATCAAACTATATGTCAACAGGTCCAGTTTTCGATACGAACCCAACCGTATGTCCAAAGTTGGATTTCGGTGGGCCGTGCACAAAATCGCCCATTGTGTCCAAAATTGGATTTCGGCGGACCGTACACTATTTCGGCGGGACGTGCACAAAGTCGGACCATGGGGCCCACAAAACGGCATTCCGATTCAACTGTCTCAGAATCGGACCAAACTTGGCATACAGGGCTAGAAAAATGATACGGTCCTGTTGGTACAAGTTTAGTCTCGATCTGACGAGCGTGCACGAAGTAATTGAGAAGTTTGCACCGAGGCCGATATGGGAAATTTCGACGGATACGCATCAAATTCGTCGCGCACACGCGACCAATTTAAATTTCGTCAAAGCCCACACGTCCACGAAACCATTATACAGCTTTTGATGCTTTCGGTTCGCGACCAAGTCGTCCGGTTTGGCGGGACGCACGTGCTGTCTGAGCATTTTATTGAAATTCTATATTTTCTAAAACTGTTTTTCACAAACTTTGGGTTTGAATATCTTTATATCCAGTGAATGAAAAATTAAACTAAAAGAAAGGGTTTGAAGGGCTACATGCGGCCTAAAATACCATTCAGAAAAGTTTCCAGAATTGCTAATAGGTTGATCAGAATCCATCTCAAAACATGAGGGTTTCGACTGTTTTAATACTCTATTTTCGGTGGGTTTTTCCCGAAGTTTCAGGAATTCCTATAATTCATTTAAGGCAAACTGAATAAATCTAATTGAAGGCGTCGATAGAGGGTTAACCCAGATATTCATAGAAATTTATTAATCAAAATTTTGTTGAACGAACGCGGAGCAAACATACCTCGAAGTAGGGGGTCGGGCTGCTGCTACTGCTGCGACTGCTTTGTGCATGCGCGCGCGTGCGGCCGATTTTCGACGCTCGTAGCCGGCCATTGGCCGCATGGGGCGGCGCCAGAGGATCGCCAGGGTGGTGGCGGCGCTCGTGGCCTGGCATGGGTTCGCGTTAGGGTTTCGTCGAAAATCCTTTCCTCCATATATCCCGATCTCGATATATCTATACATATGATATATATATATATATAGGTGTAAGTTTCTCTCAGTTTGGCTGAAAGAGTTGAAGGGGGAGGTCGTGCCAGGTGTGGGGGAAGGGTTGGGTCGCTCGGGCCGATGGGGAGTTAGGGTGCTGCTCTCGGGTTCATGGGAATTAAGGATTGGTAGCTGCTGCTGCTGTTCTTCTTATTTATTCCTTTTTCTTTTTCTTTTTCCATTTCTATATGTATAATATATATATATATATATATATATATATATATATATATTTTATATATATATATATATATATATATATATATATATATATATATATATATATATATATACATATAAAAAAGTATATATATATATATACATATATACATAAATATATATAATATACTTTATATATAAATACATAAATACACATAAACACTTATATATATATATATATATATATATATATATATATATATATATATATATATATATATATATATATATATATATATATATATATATATATATATATATATATTTAAATACATAAATACACATAAACACTTATATATATATATATATATATATATATATATATATATATATATATATATATATATATATATATATTTATATATATATAAAATATATATTTATACCCGCATATACATATGTATAATATATGTTTATATATAAAAACACATAAACACATATTATATATATATATATATATATATATATATATATATATATATATATATATATATATATATATATATATATATATATATATATATATATATATATATGTACACACAATTGTCATATATACATATATATACGTACACATATATAATATATTTATATATACATATAAATACACACATTTAATATATATTTATATATACATACACACATATATATGGTATACAATCCTAGAAATATAGAAATTCATCACAAAAGAATATTTATCCTATTATAAAATAATTAACAATTTAATTTCAATAACACATTATATATGTACACTTATATAATCAATGTGTCGCAACATATTTACTAGCCCACTAAATAAAATACCAAAATATTTACTAGTATAATAATGCACACCAACATGGACGTTTTTGGTCGCGCTATATGTCTACCGCAATAATTAACTGAATAATTAATTCTAAAAAATTCTAAAAATTATATTTAAATCAAATCAATAATAAAAAATAATTCAAAATTTTTCGGGAAGGGGAGCTACAATCTACCCACCTTAAAAATAATTTCGTCCTAGAAATTCTAACTCATAAACATGCTTAAAATTTAAAATAAAAAATAAATCCACTACTTCTTTAATCTCTTCAAATTTAATTTCTCCGAAATATTTATATCCTCCTCATAGCCATTTCGTAACTACGAATCATCGATGACTTCTACTCACCTTTGGTCACACTACTCCTCAAGCTAAAATTATAAAATCTTCTAACTGGTTGCTAACAATCCCACCAACAAATATCTAGGCATATGGTATATATAATCCTCTCTATCTATCAAGCAACCCAGAATTTAACAAGCGACAAATTTACACAGTAGCTATAGAATATTGATAAATTCTAATAAATATGCCCATTGTCGCTCTACAGCAGAAAGGACAGGAAGATAAGGAAGAATAATCGAGAGCAAATATGACATTTCAGAGCGGTAGAAAGTTTCCAATGATGCAGATAGAAAGAGTGTTTATGAACCTATAGTCTTATTCACTAGATTGGGCTACTCTAGTCTAGTCACTGGCTAAATCTAAGATTCGTTCGTTCTTTAGGAGAGCTTGCAACCTGTGCAATACAGAAGTTTCGTTCTCGAAATTAATCTAAACAAGGTTCCAAAATAGAACAGAATTGAGAAATTAAGATGGTGGTCTTAATGGGTTCTCTATTTGGGCATCAGTCGTTGGTTGGATGAACATTGGGTTTCAATCTATATGGACTAGACAAGATCCCAATGATAAAACTATTCCTACTAGATTAGGGTATCCTAGAATAGGTTTCTACCCAAGGGATTGAGCTAGTTGCTAGTCAGGGTGGTTAGCTAGGTCCCTAAAGCTCAATATATGCCTTCAGTGACTTTTGTGTTTAAGTAGCACAAGAGGCCTCTACCAAGTGGCACACTAGTGGCATGTGCATAGTGGGCTTCGAGTAGATCATCACCACATATTGGGTCGAATGTACGGAGTCAAGGTTGAGGCTCTAGTGGAAGTCGGGAAGTTTACCGGTATTATGCTAAGGGTTATAGCTAGTCCTTTTGACATAAAAATCGTACCGCAAAAATATAATACAAGGGGACGGGTTTGAGTGGGACATGATATACCTAGATGAAGGTGAACTCGTCTAGATCTTGTATATGAAATTTGTTGGAAGATAACAACTGGTCTCGTGCTCCAAATATTAACGGCACGGCCGGGGACACAAAATGATCTAAATGGAAAGTGGGAGTCCATGGGGCACTAAATATCATCCTAATGGTATTTTTTTTCTAATCAGTCGGTAATCCTTGTATATCCCAAAATTTTAGAAGGCTTACAGTCTACCTACCTTAGAAGCTAGAATATGGTTTTAGGAATGGTGAGGTTTAGAAGGATTCCAAAGTCCGAATATTTACCTCGACTCTTGTTATTAAAGAATAAGGCACGACGTATCGGGATATGGTAGATATAATTCAAGTCAAGGGTCATTCCTCAATAAATGGAAAACGAGTGCGTGTGCAATGTCACATGGTCGATAAAATAGAATGACCTACTCGTCTACAGTATACATGAGTTGTCGATGGGGTAACCAACTCTAAGGTGCATCGTATGAAAAGATTTCTAACAACTGATTCGTGAATTTTCATTTATGTCAAACGTGTCAGACTATTGCCACAAGGGCTCTAGTTAAAGCAAGCTTCAACAAATAATTAGAGACTCACAACAATTGGTCTCTTGAGAATAGATAGTCTCCTAGGTTGGCATTTGGTCAAGAGAAAAGATCCTAATCATTCTCGGACTCCAATGACCAGAAGATCATAATAGTAGGTTTAGGGTCGCAGAGAGGACGAGTAACTTAAGGCAAGGTTCTAGTCACAGGGCTAGCCGATGGTAGCTACACTTGCGTATACAACTATCATAGCCATGGGAATACTCTGTATCTATCTATCAATTACGAGATTTCGTCTTTCCAATCAGTGAAAGACAAAAACAATAAAGAGTTCAAGAGAGACCTGAATACAATTACGTGATTCAAAGGCGAATGTATAATTCAAGAAGAATTGTCAAAGCAGTCGTGGATGAGTATCCTAGAGACATCTACATCTCAATCCACGTAAGGAAATTAGATGAAGAGCGAACCCAAATGCATTATGGTTGATCAGACCGTAATACAATAATTCTGATTAGACAATATGTTAGCGGGCGTCCCCAATAAACATATATCTCGAATCAAGCTCGATAAAAGGGCAAGCTTGCAAAACTAGGCTGTAATTGCAGCATTGGTCAAGATAGTCAAAATACAAGTACGCGAGATTTTTTAAAAGGAGGCACTAGTAGTTCAAATTTTACGAGAATCAAAAACCTCACCTGGTGTTCTTGCTTATACAGTCATCCTACTATCCTCTATCCATAAGGCCTTGGTCGATTAATGGGTTATGGAACTCTAAACTCTATATTCTAGGTAAACTTGTTAACGTCAGTCAATTACCCTGTCAATAGATCACACGAACCATATAACGCTAGGTTGGGAGGCATGCTACAGAACTTAAACAGTATTAGCTTTGGATCTTAGAGGGCATACATGGCACTTTCCTATCCTCTATAATATCCTAAATTGGTAGTCACATCTGAAGTCATTTCACCGAGAATTATGCCTCGCCCGTATTCTCTAGCTGTGGTAAACCCTTGGTTCCGTGATTCAGGTGTGATAAGCTATCAGGCATTCTATCTTATATTAACACAAGGTCAAAAGAGGTCAACAAGGATATAGTTTTAGCAATGATCCATAACCTACAATTCTTCGAAAGGATTTCAATTTTATGGGTTGTGCCTCGCCAGTGCACTGCTGGCTGTAGTGAACCCATATTCTCCACTCTTAAATAATTGACGACAGTGCGCTGCTGTCTAACCGTTATTAGTTAACTAATATTCTTTTAACTATATTCGTAAAAATTCATGAGCTTCTAGAGTTCAACAAGTTGACTAAAAATAAAGCGTAGGTACTTGTCCTATCAATCACAACACTTAAAATAAAACATAGAGGAAATAACTAAGGATGAAAGAAATACAAACATTCTAGCATTCTACTTCATATGCATTTCAACAGTTGAAGAAAAATCTCGAATCAATCTACCTCGAGATTCGTATATGAATAGCAAAATTAGAAATTATAAACCAGTTCCTTAAAATAGAATTTTAAAACAGGCAATTCTAACTTATGATATGAAATTTATATCTAATACAACAAAAGAAAATTAAACAGTTTATCAAAAATTAACGTCTTAATTCTAGGCAAGTCTAACATACCAAGCGAATAGTATATCCACATTGGATTATATTGTCATATCAAAAGCATAGTGTACCTATAGGGATCTAGCAAGCTATCTAAATTGTATGGCCTATCTAATAACCTTAACTACCCAACGGTCAATTTGAACAAGGGACTCCTAGTCCTCGTCATTATCTTAAATCATTTTAATCCTAGTTTGTGAATGAGCATTTCCTGGTCGCAGGCTCGCAGTGGTACGACTAATATGGTACTACCACGAGTTCGCATAATTTGCGAAGACTGACCTGCATGGGCCACCACAAAAACTTGTCACAACCTACACCCGCTTTTCCAGATACGAGACGTGTCCAAGCCAGCCTACGCCGCAGAGTCGGCGGTAGAATGTTGTCAAGCCCGCAAGAAATAAATGCTCAAAATCACAAAAGAATAACATTTGCTGCTCATTCACATTTCTAAGTTTATTACAACATTTACAAGATTTATATTTATAGAAAAATACACAGTTCTCATAATTAATAAAAATGACAACCAGTTCCACTATCTAGGTCGGCCTCAGCATACCCATGTCTTCCCAGTGCTAAGAGTGATCGCGGCTAAACCTAAATAATGTTGGTTTCCAGTCAGAAATGGAACAAGTACACAAACCGACGACAATGCGAAAACACAATAGAATTAACAAGACATAAAAATAACATATGAGATATAAAAACTAGAAGATAACTGATAACATAGCACGATAGAGAAGTAAAGAAAAAAATAAAAGACATCTACCTATGTGGTATAAAATATCTGTTTCGACATGTGAACGGCTAGGGAATAAATCCGGTACCCTGTACGTGTTGTGTGCAGCTGCTATTCTCCACGAAAGATACGGGGGATATTTCTGAGTAGTCCACATGTCTACTAAGATATTTCCCCTCCCGACTACTCCGTGTGATGAGCGTGTCAACAAGCAGCAAGATATATGTATAGACATAAAAAAAAAGACTACAATGAATCGGAAAGCAATCAAAAAGTGTACTTGCCTGAGGTCCTTAGCTGGAGAAACCAATAATACCATACCACTCAATGAGCCACAATCAGTCAACACATACAGAAGTCTCTAGATACTGAAATAAATATTACCAACGTTCTCAGAATAGTCAAATTAGCTAGGATTGCTTGTCCTTAAGTCCAATTCTGGACACAGGAGCAAAACGGTAATTTCGGACAAAAAAACGATGTCCGCCGTTCGACCCGCTTTGCACCAAAAAATATGCCAGAGTCAACGGTCTCTAAAGTCGTAAAACTATATGTCAACAGGTCTAGTTTTTCGATACGAACCCAACCGTATGTCCAAAGTTGGATTTCGGCGGGCGGTGCACAAAATCGCCCATTGAGTCGGACCGTGGGGCCCGCAAAACGGCGTTCCGATTCAACTGTCTCAGAATCGGACCAAACTTGGCATACAGGACCAGAAAAATGATACGGTCATGTTGGCGCAAGTTTTGTCTCGATCTGACGAGCGTGCACGAAGTAATTAAGAAGTTTACACAGAGGCCGATACGGAGAATTTCGAGGGATACGCATCAAATTCCTCGTGCACATGCGACCAATTTAAATTTCGTCAAAGCCCACACTGTTTGCCATTGATTGTAAAAGTACAGAACAATTATCGGAGGACTGAACTTAGACTCACAATACAAACTCGCTTGTACAAAGAAAGCCTAGGGACGAAAACCTAGGTACAGCAATCTAAGTACAATTGTTTATTTAGATTCTGGGGGGTGACGATAGAGGCTCGGGAAGGCGACGGCAGCCCTGCCTTACTCCTTGGACGATCGGTATGCAGTCTTGGCTTCTTGCGTGAAGATGGTGGGCGTTGACGAAGAAGGGCTCTTTTTGCTCCTCTGTTGCTCTCCTGGCTTCTCTCTCTCTGTATATTTTCTTTCTGGCTCTGTATTTTTTATTCTTTTTGTTGCTGGTTCTGACTTTGCAGAGAAATGATGCTGGTTATTTATAAGAGTGGGGTATGATCATTAGGGTTTGCTAATGATCATTTGTTTGGAATGTCAGCGCTCCTTTAATCTATCTGAACCCTTGATCCTGATTACAATGAATCTAGGCCATTAATGCGGATAGTACCGAATCTTGTGAGCCATTAATGTTAACTGCTTTAAATCTTCATGATAGATTATACCAATGTCCGATTGCTCGCCACGTGTCCTATTGGCTTGATAATAAATGATATACCTTGATCTCCGTAATTATGGTGATGATGTCAAATATATTTGTTGAGATTCGGTTAAATCCTTGATTGATCCGATGCTACGTGTTTTAATTGTGGGGCCTGCCAGAGCCGCATGGGATAGGCAAGACTTGAACCGCAGGGAGATAATCTTCATGAGCCGTATAGGACAACGCTTTATTGAGCCGCAGGGGATGAACTCTCAATGAGCCGCATATGCATAATCTCTACGAGCCGCATAAGCTAGCGTTGTATTGAGCTGCAGGGACTGGGCTCTCGGTGGGCCACATATGGCTGATTTCTGCTGGCCATATAGGGTAACTTCTTAGTGAGCCGCATGAAGCTGTTCTCATTTAAGCCGCATGGGACGTGCCATGTGGCAATCTAGGACTTCTGTCGGATCGGGTCAGAGATTTTCTTCTTTTCCCAAAGAGTCTGTCATTATGGCAGAACCATTATGACGCTTTATGTCAGAGCCGTCACGGTCGTCGAGTCGTGTCAGGACATTAAATGAGGCCACTACTCAAATGGCCAGCTGTAGGGAAGGATCCCAAGGGGGATGTGGCGTCGATTGGGCCGCATATTCCTGCTGAACCGCATACACTCCCGAGCCGCATGAGACTGAGAGTCTTCTTTGAATCGCGTAAGGCAGCTCCTGTATGAGCCGCATGGGCTTCTTCCCAGAGCTGCATGGACCATTACTCTGATATTTTCCATGCTTCTACAGGACCCCCTTCAAAGTTTTCAATTTGCAAAATTGAAACACTTTGAATAAGAAGCATGGCCCCGTTCATGCCGCATAAGTGTCTCAGTCGCATAAACTCATCTGGACGCATAGGCTCTTTGCTACGTGTCCTGACTACGTGTGCAAATCTTTATTAAATGCTCTTGATTCGTTTTTAAATTAACGTCGTCTTTTGGGGGAGGATCCCAAGGGTCGGTTTTGCCTTGACCGAAGTATTTTTGCCTTTATCTTTTGAAGCAGCGCGTAATCCGAGGCATAATCCGAGACGTTTGTTCGTTTTATGGGTCTCTTTCGCCTATAAATAAGAGTCTTTTAGTCCCTTGGGGATTTCTTTACCTTCTCTCTTTGCTCAAATTCCCTGTTGCCGACTTTGCTCTTCGTCTTCTTCCTTCAACGATCGACAATGGCTCCCAAGAAGGCTGCTGCTGCTACGGACAAGAAGGCCGCATCATCCTCTGCGGCAGCGAAGGGCAAGAAGGCCGCGTCTTCATCGGCTGTGGCGGCGAACGTGACGACTCCTCCGCCGACTGGCGTGCCTGCTTTTCACCCCGACGTCCGCCCGCCTATTGCTGGTATGATTCCTTAATATGAACTACCATGACTATGCCGCATATTTTATACGCGAGCCTATATTCCAAAGCATACTGTGTCCGACTTATGCTCGGGCCGCATGGGGTATGACCCAGGTTTGAGCGGCATGAAAGTGGTTGCATAACTTCTTTATCAAGGCCGCATGAGCTCTTTCAAACTGAGCCGTTTAAGCATATTTTCGAACTGAACCGCATAAGCTCCTCCTCGCATAAGCTCATCCTCGCAGGGTCGCATAAGCTTTTTCAAGCTGAATAAGCTTATTCAAATCGGACCATATTCGCATTCACTCCCTTCGAACCGCATAAGTTCCTCCGTACTGAGCCGCATGAGTTCCTTTTGAACAGAACCGCATAAGCTTCTTCGCACTGGACCGCATGGGCTCTTTCAAACTGAGCTGTATAAGCTTATTTGAACTGATCTGTATAAACCTTCTTTAAACCGAGCCGCATGAGGCTATACTGGACCGCATAAGTATCATGTAGTTTTTGTGTTTCAGCTATCTTTTTGACTTGTTTCTTTTGCTTTTTCTTCAGTGAATCTGCCAGTGAATCCTGCGGGGGAACTCATGGTAGTCTCGCGTCAGTTTGCCTCGGGCGTACATCGGAATGACTTAGTTCGTCAAGTGTCCGAACAGCTACTTATTGACGAACCTTTGGAGCGGCTAAATGCTATCAGGGTTCAATCTTTTCAATTCCTTGGTGACATGATAAGCTCCGGGCAGTCTGATGGGAAGTATCTAAAACTGGTCTTCCTCTTTGGGGATGCGTTGGTCGTAGAAAACTCCCGAGTGCTGGACGTTTTCGAGAGTTGGGATTTTGACCTGGACGGGATGCCAATTCACATCCCTATTATGAAGCGCCATTTCCCTTTTGAGTGGTTCAATATGATCGTTCTGGATAGGCAGATGCCAGACACCCTCACTCCGACCCGACCGAGGATGTTTGTGGGTAACATCCGTTATAACCGAGCCACTGGGTCAGTGCGCTTGGTCAAAGATCCGGCCAGTCGGTCCGTGATGGGGTTAGTTCCGGGTACCTTCATCAACACCCCCGGTCCTAATTTTTCATTCTTCCAGGCTGATACCTTCCTGAATCAGCTTGCTCGTAAAGGATCCTATCCTGTTGGCAGGTTGGTACTGCCGAGCTGGTTACGCCCCATTCCCTCGTGGGCTAATCTGACCTCATGGAATCTACAAAAGTACGAAGAATTTTTGCGGGGAGTCAACCTTTATGATGCTATCCGGGGGACCAGCCACGGGTTGCCCGTTAATAAGCCACTATTCATGGCCCTTCTGGAGATGTACAATCATCGGACGGAGACCTTTTTCACCCCTGTCGAAGAACTGGGGCTTGCTCTTCACGAGATGTATGTTGTCTCCAAGCTCCCCTGGGGGGATGAACCCTTCGAGGTATACACTCCGACTAATGAGGAGCTCCAAGATTTGGATCGACGATTCCCCGGTTTCGTCGCCGTGTATCAAGAACTATTGTGCCATCATAGCACCTGTCACCGAACGACTATCCAAAAAAATGACAGCTCGGAAGGGGATTCTCCCCATACTAAATCTTGGGTCTCGTACCTTTTCAAATTCAGTGTGGCTGGCCGGGTTACTTCCCGAGACCGTCTGACTCCTAGGGAAGTAGAGGACTTGGTGTCGACTGCTAGGAGGTCGAGGTCCAAAAATGACCGGTTCGGGAGCCAGATTGACTCCTTCAGCTACTTTTGTTATGGTACCCGACGGCTGTCAGAGAAGGCACTCTTGGCCGGGTTTCTAATGGTATGGCTGCGCAACTGCGTGGTCTCAGAAGGGGCAGGTTCTATTGAGAGGATTAGTCGCCACTTCATTCTTTCTGCCGTGAAGTTGGCCTTTGGGGTCAGGCCGGCTCTTCTTTCTGCCATGGTGTACAGTATTCAGCATGGTCTCCGCGCCTTCTCGTCCAAGGTCATTGCTCGTGACGTGGCAATGGACTTTGAACGTGTAGAATTGCCTTATCATTACTTACTGGGATGGCTGTTGCTGCATTATCAGTCCTTGATGAGACCTGGAACGGGAGATGGCGTTACAGATGACGACGCATTTCTTTTCAAGTATCGCCATCAGCCTTGGGAATGTAGTACCATGCCGGCGTGTCAAAGAATGCTGGCGAGAGTGGACGGGTATAATTTCTTCGTATCCGTTCCTCGTTTCACCGATTAAGAGGTGAGGAGTGTTCATGTTGATGGGGTTGGACCTCCTCATTTCTTGCCTGAAAAGATGCGTTTCTGGCTGCGTAACATTCGCCCGGCGCATCTAGTTTACCGGAATCGCAACACTGTATATTTGGAGCCCTACTTGCCTAGTAGGTTTACCCGTCAATTTGGGTATAGTCATCTATTCCTCGGGTGCCCCAGTTCTCACCTAGGATTTGAAGGCAGCATTCTTGACGGTGTTAGGGCATGGAGCTACTATGACACCTGTCATACTCGGACTAGCTTCTTGGTCCCTGCCGCAAACGTGATAGGGGAAATCCTGCATATGGCGGCCCTATATCATGTTACGGCAAATCCTCCTCCCCTCGATTTTGACTCGAGGACTAGCTTCATTGTGGGCACTTGCCTGGCGGAGAAGGCTACAACGTCGAGAATAAAGAAGAAAGGGACGAATAGAGTTCCTTCGCCCGATTCCGAGTCTTTCAACACAATTGGGGAAGACAACGAGCGGGACGACGAGGACTCCCTTTCTTCGGGTGATGAGACAATGGTGGGTCAGCCTTCCGTCATGGCAGGTGAGATGATGACGGATCAACCGTCGGCTGTATTTGATGAGGCAGTGGATCAGTTACCATCCGTGTCGGAGGTGGTACGGGTAGAACTACCGCCCGTCATGCCTGGTCCCTCACGTAAGCGAGGCAGGCATGAGTCTACTGGCGGAGGGATGACTTTTTCTGTAAAGAGAGCGGCGATCGGTCCCCGTAGACTGCTTATCACGGAGAAGGGTGAGGATGTAGACGGTATTCCAGAGGTAAGTCGGAGCTTTCTCTTTGTTGTAGTTTTCTTCTTTTTCGAAGATATGACTTAATTACTTTTCTTTGTAGATGTCTGGTGATCCGTCCTTTCCTGAACCGTATATTTCCCCTGTAGCTGATCCGGCCCTTGCTGCTTTGATTAGCGGCGTATGCGCCGTGATCCTTTCTGCGGGTGCTCTCTCAGCGGTGGCTGGAAGCTCCCAGGTTGCTGAAACCTCGGCCCGGGGTGACGACGGTTTCCTTGGACCCGTCCCTGAAACTGCTGATCTTCAGCAGTGCGATGCTGATCTCGGTGCGCCCCCTCCCGAGGATGCAAGGGCGGAGGAGTCTATTGTACCTGACTCGGGGGCTGTTGGTGAAGGGGTTATGGTGGCTGCAGGCAAATCTAGGCCTTTGCACTCCTCCACTGGTAAGATAAGCCAGATATTGACTAGTGAGGAGGCTTATTTGCTCTATCAACATATTCTCCGGGTCAAATCGATTCATGGTTGCCTTGGCCCTGCAGGTCCTGACCCTTTACTTCCTACCGTGGATGTTCTTGGGGAAGGCTCGGCTTGCCGTGATACGGAAGAAAGGAGCGTTTCCTCTTCTTTGTCGTCTCATGTCGAGGAGCCTCTTGCCAGCTCTAGGCCGATGGGAATGGGGTTGGCGATGGTCTCCGCCTCATCCTCTGCAGATTATACGGCTCCGGAGACCGACCTCTCGACCCTGCCGAGTATTCAAATTTTGCAGGCTGCCGAAGAGGAGTTGGCCGCTGTTCAAGCGTCCTTTCGTGCGGAGCTGGTTTCTTTCGTAGCAGGAGCGACAGATTCTGTTGCGTCTTTTTCAGTACTGCCAGCCATACTCCCGCTGACACCGGCCTCCTCGGAGACTCTGAACGAGGTGACGCAGGACGTGGTCGACAGCTTCTATCGTCATTTGACAAGGGGCGTAGACGCTGCCATAGGACGGGGGACCCCATTTTCTCTATCTCTCCGGTGCACTCGGGGTCAAATTACAACCTTGAAGTCCCTTCCTGGCGGGGTAGGATTGGCTGCACTGCTGGAACCTAAGCTGACAGAAGCTGATCAGCTTGTGACCCAACTACTGGCGATACGACAGGCGGGCTTGCCTGCTGCGATTGAGCGGGAGCGTGGCTTCCTCATTGCTGCTCGGGATAAGATTAAGCTAGCCCGAGATACTGCCGGGCCAGTTGTACGGGGGGACCTTGATAAGTTCTCCGCTTCGTATGACCAGCTGGGTCGCAGGAGTCAGGCTTGCCGTGCTCGGGAAGAGTCCGCTTCTAGTGGAATTGCTAATACGAAGGAGCAGATTCTTGGACTCCAGAGGCAATTGGCCTTCTTAGAGTCAGAGCTGGAGGCTGCTCAGGCGGAGCAGGAGTCGATCGTTCGGGAGGCCGAGAAGGTTTCCCGATCTTCCGATAACCTGGAGCGGGCTTTTAAGAAATTTGAGGATAACTGGCAGGCTCACGCTCATCTGGAGGATGAGGCGGTGCTGACCCACGAGGCAGAGCGTCGAGCCTCCCAGAGGTTTGAGCGGTCGGTTGTTTTGCTGACAGACCGTCTCAGGGCGTTATGTGCCCCAGAGCAGTGATCAGCTGTCTGTTTTCTTTGTTTTCTCTTCTCTTTTTTTTCTTTGTAAGGGATGTGATCCCAAATGAAGTGGTACGTTGAATTTTGAATAAATGAGCCTGTTTCAACTCATCATCTCTTTCTTGTACTTGTGGCGTCTGTGGAATTGGACTAGCTGGGGGATTTATTTGTGGACCTGTTATCCTAGGCGTACGTAGGTTTTAGGTACGGATAACAAGTTTGGACAGGATATCCGAAACAGCCGTAGCAAAGTGGTCATGGATGTTCTCGGTGCTTAAAAAAAGGAATGCCGTAGAGCAGCTGGGCTCCCGGGGCATGGTGGGGTAGTAGATTTATGCTAAGAAGCTTAGCAAAGGAATATTTGTGGACCTATTATCCTTGGCGTACCCTGGTTCGGGATACAGATAATAGGGTGAAAGGAAAACCAGCATATTTGCTCAGAGGTCATGAGGACATGGCAAGCATAAGGGTTTTATCGTGGAATCTTCCTGCTCAGAGGTAATGAGGACATGGCAGGGGAGGTTTCACAAAAGATATTCGTGGTCAACAGCGGATATTTGTGGACCTATTATCCTTATCGTACTCCGGTTGTGGGTACAGATAATAGGTCGAAAAAGGAGACCGACATACTTGCTCAGAGGTAATGTGGACATGGCAAGCATAAAGGTTTCTTTGACGGAGCCTTCCCACTCAGAGGTAATGATAACATGGCAGGAGTGGGCTCAATGAAGAAGGGGTACATAGAACGACTCAGAGGTAGGAGAACGTGGAAGTTCTATGTGAGGGGCGGTTTATTTTTGGTGGAAGTGAAAACGACTCAGAGGTAATGAGGACATGTCCGTTTTCGAAAATTTGTGGATCGATTACCCTTTTTGTGCACTGGGAGTGCGGGTATTGGATCATGAGGGAGGATCTCTTCCGGGAAGAAAGTTCGGAGGTATAATCATACGTGACTTACTATCTGAAAGAGTGACCGGAATGTGAGTTCAGAGGCACCAGCGGGTACATAACTTGGTAAATTAACATGTTGAGAAAGCGGGAGTCCAGCGGCACCAGCGGGTACATGACTCGATAATCTGAAGGGGACGTGGGGGTGAGTTCAGGGGTACCAGCAGGTACATGACTCGATAATCTTGACATGTTGTGGGGTGAGTTCAGTGGCACCAGCCGGTACATGACTCGATAATCTGAAATGCTGAGGGTGTGAGTTCAGTGGTACCAGCGGGTACATGACTCGAAGACTTTGTAGCGAATGTCGTTTAGACATAATATTTCTTCAGGAACTTGCCGTTGACGGGCAGCATGAGCAAGTCTCCGTTTTGCTTTGCAAGGCGGTAAGCACCGTTGGAGAATACCGTCTCAATGATAAATGGGCCCTCCCACTTTGGCTAGAATTTGCCGGCGGTCTTGTGAGTCATGACCATTGGCCTCCCGACTGCCAAGACGAGATCGCCTACCTGGAATGTTCTAATTTTGACCTTCTTGTTGAAGGCTCCTGAGATGCGTGCTTGGTATAGCTCGATCCTTTGCTGAGCTAGGAGGCGCTTTTCATCTAAGGCCTCTAACTCTTGCAGTCGACGTCGGTAGTTATCATCGGTTGTCAATTGATGTGTGAGGGCGACACGTAGTGAGGGGATCTGTGTCTCCAAGGGGAGAACTGCCTCACTCCCATATACCAGGGAGAATGGTGTATTTTCAGTGGCTGTTCGGACCGTGGTACGATAAGCCCATAAGCACTCGCCGAGCTTCTCGTTCCAGTCACGCTTGTTAGAGGAGACGAACTTCTTGAGCAGTTTGATAATTGTTTTGTTGAACGCCTCTGCTAACCCATTTGCTGCCGGGTTGTACGGCATCGAGGCGATATTCTGAATACGGTGCTTATCGCAAAACCGATAGAATGCGTGGCTTGCAAACTGCGGACCATTATCATGGATAATCCTTCGGGGCAGTCCAAAGCGGTAGATGATGTGGTGTTTAAGGAAGCTGATCACATTTGAAGTTTTAACTTCTGCGAGTGGGACAGCTTTCGCCCATTTGGAGAAGTAATCAGTGATCGCAAGTATGAAGCGATGTCCTCGGAAAGAAGGTAGGGTGATTGGACCAATGATATCCATTCTCCATGCTTCGAATGGCCAGGACGCCACTGTCGAATATAAAAATTTCGATGGTTGGTGGATGAAGTCCGCGTGGACTTGGCAAGCTTTGCACTTTCTAGCATAATCTATCGCGTCTGCCACCATTGTGGGCCAATAGTAGCCCATTCGGCGAAGGCAGTCTTGCAGTTTCGGGCCAGGCTGATGGGCCCCGCAGACACTGTCATGGGCTTCTCGTACGACTTTTTTGGCTTCTGCGTTTGACAGACACCGAAGCAGTAATCCGTCGTAGGAGCAGCGATACAGCATTTTCGTCTCTGTATCATAGAAGAATCTGAGAGAACGTCTTCTGATGGAAGTGGCTTCCTTTGGGTTTTCAGGCAGGATGTCGTAGACGACGAAGTCGATGAATGGTTGTCTCCAATCTGGGGCATCATCGATCGTCTGTACAGAATAACTTGCGACGAATTGCACATTATTTTTAGGATAGACCAGTTCATGGCCTATCACTTCCACTGATTGTCGATCATAATTCGGAACTGCTAGGGAAGCGGCGAGACCAGCTAGGGCATCGGCTTCAATATTTTAGAGTCTGGGGATGTGCTCGATGAAGAACCCCTCAAATACCGAGATGATATTGATCGCTATTTGATGATAAGGGATCATGTCTTCATGGCGGACCTCGTACGAACCCCGGATCTGATTGACGATTAGTTGGGAATCGTCGTACGCTTCAAGGTATTCTACCTCCAGCTCTCTTACAAGTTGGAGGCCAATGACCAGAGCGTTGTACTCGGCCACATTGTTAGAACAGGGTTCAGTGAGGGAATAAGCGCGGTTAATCACCAATCCGGAAGGAGAGATTAGCACTACCCCGACTCCGACGACTATATTGCCTTTAGGTCCGGTCCTTGAAGCACCGTCGAAGAACATTCGCCATATATTTTCGCGAGAGGTTGTATGCGAGTCGACGACCTCATCTGGGATCTCTTCGTATATCCTGGAAGACTCCAAGCCTGGATGGGCTGCCAAGAAATCTGCCAGGGCTTGACCTTTGACTGCCTTTTGGGGGACGAAGATCATATGATAAGGGGACAGCAATATTGCCCATGTTGCGAGTCGAGAGCTGAGTGCCCCTGGTTTAGTCATGAGGACCCTTAGAGGGTTGACTCGTGATACCACATGTATCGTTTGTCCGACGACATAGTGTCGCGTTTTCTGAATGGCGAACACCAGGGCGAGGCATTCCTTCTCCACAGCGGTGTATCGATGCTCTGGCCCAATCATCATTCGGCTGAGGTAATATATGGCCTGTTCATGGCCTGCATCGTTATTCTGTGTCAGCAGAGCACCGAGGGAGTTTTCCATTGCTCGTACATAGAGCAGAAATGGTTTTCCAGGGACTGGGGCTACCAAGACCAGAGGATTTGACAGATATTCTTTGATGCTATCGAAAGCACACTGGCATTCTTCGTCCCATACGAATGAGACTCCTTTCTTCATGAGGTGCGTGAATGGTCGGCATCGTCCGGAAAGGTTGGAAATGAACCTTCTGATGTAAGCTAGCCTTCCCTGAAGGCCTCTGAGTTCGCAGAGATTTCTCGGAGGACCCATCTCCATGATTGCTTTTGTCTTCTCGGGGTCTACATGGATACCCTTTGCAGTGATGATGAAGCCTAAGAACTACCCGCTGGATACGCCCAGGAAGGACTTCGCAGGGTTCATCTTCAAATTGTGCGTCCATATTAGGTCGAGCACTCCACCGTCTTGCATAAGTGGTCTCTGAAGATGATGCTCATAGCTCTTTGATATGTGGCGCCAGCATTCTTTAAACTGAAAGGCATGACTGTGTAGCAGTACGTGCCAATCGGTGTTCGGAATGATGTATGCTTTTCGTCGTCGGGAGACATCTTGATTTGGTTGTATCCCGAGAAGCCATCCATGAATGACATGCGTTCAAAGCCGCAGGTATTGTCGATCATGATGTCTGTGATAGGAAAGGGGAATTCATCTTTGGGACATGCCTCGTTCAGGTTGCGGAAGTCGATGCAGATTCGAATTTTTCCGTTCTTCTTGAGAACGGGTACTATATTGGCGACCCAATCGGGATGCTGCTTCTCACGGATGAAGCCGCTAGCTATCAGTTTGTTGACTTCAGCTTTGATCACGTCTATGATGCCTGGGCGGAAGCGTCGCTATTGTTGTTTAACTGGCTTCGCATCTGGTCGAATATTGAGTTTATGAAGAGCGACGTCAGGATTTAACCCTGGCATGTCTTCATAGCTCCAGGCGAACACATCAATGTACTCTCTGACAAGTTCTAACAGCGACTCCCGTTCTTCGTCGGTTAGGCTTTCACTGATGAAGATCAGTTTTGGAGAAGATTCGCTGCCGAGATCCACTTGTATGACCGCATCTTCAGTAGGAGGTTCTCTCAGTTCAAACTGCTTTTCCCATTGCACGTCTAATTGCTGGGCCCATGGCTCTAGTTCGAGGATTTCGGGGATGTCTTCGTCTTCCTCGTAAGCGTCGGCGAACGTCATGTTGACTGACATGACTTGTCTGAACATATCTCCGATGCTGGTATCTGAGTCAGAAGTTGGTGATCCGGTTGAATGTGACTGCCAGTCGCATTCTTCATCTGAACTTTCCGGGGTCATAGTAGGCGTTACATACCCTAGCCCGCATCGAGTTTTGTTATAGTAGTTCCGTGGTTTGCCCGCCGGGACTGGCGGCTTCAAAGGTAATCGTCGCCCAGTGCCATAGTTCAATCCTGGCGTAGTCTCCAGATCATACCCCTGTTTCTGCATGAGATATTTGGATTGAGGGCTATAGAGATACAGAGGTAGTCTTCCGGCATCTGACCCGAGGTCGACTTCTTCTATGGAGCGGGGATGAGGGTTGTTCGTCCGGCCGAAGACGATTGGATGATCTTCCCCCTCGACTATTCGGTAAGCATCTTCTACTGGAGCAAGCTGGATTGCGGTGTACACATTTGTCACCTGTGTGTGTAGGTGAGCGCCTATACCGTGTTCCATAGCATACATCGTACATAGCTTATTGAGCTCGGTGTAGTTCAAAGATAACCCTTTATTGATGAAGTAAGG
This sequence comes from Iris pallida, assembly GCA_029216955.1. Taxonomy (NCBI): domain Eukaryota; kingdom Viridiplantae; phylum Streptophyta; class Magnoliopsida; order Asparagales; family Iridaceae; genus Iris; species Iris pallida. The sequence continues at coordinate 2,142,105 of JANAVB010031820.1, forward strand.
TATCTTTTCTAGGGGGATTACATCATCAGCGGAGGGGACATTAGTGTGGGCAACCACATACTTGGCTAGCTCCGGTTCCTCTTCGGCTACCCCCTGTGTGAACGAAGACTGAGAGGACGACCTAGGAAGCTTGATCGTCAGTGGTCCAGTTGATGGAGCAGAGCGTGGAGTCGTTGGCAGACTGGCGACCCCCAGTTTGGCACTCGATGTGGAGCGAGGAGTGGCTGGTTCGCTGGAAGTGTCAGACCTTACATCGAGGCGACAACCTTTCTTGGGAAGGCGTATTGTCAGTGGCCTGTCCGAGGGGTTGAGCTTCTCTGTTTGTGGTTGACTGACTCTTGATAACCTGATTGTTAGTGGCTCCGTTGTGGGTCTCGACACTTGGCTGGATCTAGGCAGCCGGATTATCATCTGCTCCTCTTGCGCCGAGAGGCTGATCGCGTCCGTCCGCAGAGTGGCGGTGAGGGGTGCAGACTTGCCCGGTTTGCGAGCTTGGAGGTGGATCGTCAGGGGTCCTTCTGATCCCGTGGATGTCTCAGTATGAGCTTGTGCGTCTCCTTCATCAAGGTGCCTCTTTGACTTTTCGTATAGACAGGAGTCTGAGTAGTAGGATTCGACCCCTTTGAAGGGATCGATATCAACAAATTTTGTCTTTACGAAGCCGTATTTGTCGACGTATTTGAAGCACTGGTACAGTGTGGAAGGCACGATCATGTAATCGTGTATCCATGGGTGCCCCAAGAGGATATTATAAGAAGTATCTGCATCTATGACGTAGCAGGTGACTTCGGATTGGAGATCGCCAATCTGACACTTCAGACGAATCTTCCCGATAGGGTAGCTCCTGCCCGAATTGAAACCGCTGATGGCGGTGCTTGTAGGTGTCAGGCGATGCATTGGGATGCGAAGATGATATAGCAGGCCCATCGGGATGATGCTTATGGAAGAGCCAGGATCAATGTGCATCCGATCCACCTTCACGTCGCCAATGTATCCCGTATAGTATAGCGGGCGATCATGTAGGTTGGTTTTGATGAGCATGTCCTGCGGAGTGAAGACAATGTTGGGCATTGCTCCCGTGCAGGCACTATCTTGGAGATCCATGGGTGAGTCCTCCCCAGTGAGGTTAGATTGAGCGAGATAGGCATCGGCATTTTGGAGTGCTTTGCTCAATGCAATACGAACGTCCTTGGAGAGTCTTAGGAGTTCGTATAATGACAATTTGGCCGGAGTGTTAGCCAATTATGCTAAGATGTCAAAGTTGTAGGGCCTCTCTAGCCCTTGGGCCGCGTCCTTTCGGAGAGATTTATCGAAGCGAGTCTCCTTCGGCCTAGGCTTGTCGGTCGTCGAAGGCTGAGCCGATCCCAGAGCATCAGTTGTAGTGGGTTGATGATTTTCAGCTGGACTGTCAACCACAGGTTGGGATTGTGCTCCGGACCGTGTGACGACGGCTGTAGCTTCCTCGTTACCTGCTGAAATTGTGCGGCAGGTCTTGATTTTTCCACTCTTTTTGTTGGTGGGAGATAGTGTAGGCCGAGTTACTTTTGACACCAAGTCTGGATGGACCCACATGACCTATCCTCGTGAGGTGGTGAGAGGTACTAGACCAGCAGCTTGTTCTCGGGGCGGAGGAAGATTGGTAATCTCCATTGTCGCGAGAGGGACGGGGATTACCCCGTCTTGAGTCTCCGTCGGAGGGAAGTTGCCGAATTGTACGGACACTATATTGGCTGCTACGGTTACCTCTTCGAAGTCGATGGCCAGAGCGTTCGAATCAATGAGGCTTTGGATGTACCGTTTTAATTGGTAGCAGTCATGTGTAGCATGGTATAAATAACGGTGGTAATGGAAGAACTTCGGGTTCTCCAAATCAGCCAGCCGAGGCTCCCGTCTTGGTGGAGGAAGCTGAATTCTACCTCCTCGTATGAGCATGTCTAAGATAGGCTTGACGTGGCCGTCTTCGAAAGAGTAAGTGATTTGAGACCATTGCTTGTCTGCTGGCTGTGGCTCGGGTTTCTGGGCCGTGTCGGCCACCATAGCCTGTTTTTTCTTGCTGTCCCGATTGTTGGAGGGGTTACCCCCATTATCGTTGTTGAGACGCTTGCCCTTGTTTTCTCCTTCTGAAATGTGCAACCCCAGTTGGCGGGCCTTCTTCAGTCGTTCTTCAGCGCTTGTGGCGCTTTGAATTGACTCTCGCCCATCCAGAGACTGATCGTTGGAAGCAATCTCTTTTGGCAGATTTCAATCAAAGAAGAATCCGGATTTCCGGAAGGCAGCTTCATGGCGGTCTGGCGGAACCGCTCGATGTAGTTCCTTGTTAGCTCCTTCTCCCCTTGGACGACGTCCATGAGAGTGGACATAGTGACGTCTTGTCCTACTTCATAGAATCGTTCCAAGAACATGCGCTTGAAGCCAGCGAAGGAATGGATGCAGTTGTCCGGTAGATTGCGGTACCAATCAAAGGCGACTCCTTCCAATGCTCCAATGAATAACCGTGTGAGGATCGCATCTTCATGGGGCAGATGGTCGGTGGTGACCTCAAAGTAAGTGATGTACCGACTTGCTGAGGTTTTGCCATCATACGGGTTGATGTTGAACGGCTTATATCTTGGTGGGAATGGAACATCCCTCCACTCAGCAGGATATGGTTGCCGTATTCTGAGATCTTGAGCGTTTTCTCGGGCATGAAACATGGCACGGAGCTCCTGGACCTCTCTTCTTACTTCTCAGGTCTCATCTGTCGCGGCGGGGGCTGTTATTTCGGGAGGATTATTGCCCGGGTTTGGTGCCGCTGAGTTCGAATCTACATTGACCGCGGGGCCCGTATTTGTTTGACCAGGCGCTCCTTCTTGTAGAGTGGGCAGGGCCGCTTTAATCTCGTCTACAGACTTGACCAAAGCAAGTAATATGGCTTCGAGACTGTCGATGCGCTGGCGATCACTGGAACCACCTTGATCGCTGTCCGTCATGAACACCATTCTTACGTGAGGAGTGATGGAAGGAACGGTGGAGGATGTGCCCTCTGAGTCGTACCCATGCACCGAGAAGTCATCGGGATAGGTGGGAATATTCTCTTCGGGCTCGGACTCGGAGGGAATGGTACCCCCAGCTTCAGAGCTTGCCTTGTCTTGAGAGTTATGGATGTCCTCGGGGACATCAACGTCAGTTGCTCCTGATGGAAGAGTTGTTTGTGCGGACTCGGTTCCTTGGAACATCGGATTGTTGCGGATGTTCGGAGGAGTGCTACCCCCAGCTCCTTCAACCTCCAGCGATGTGGATGATGAATTTCCTATCGTGGTAAATTTCGTCTTTGAACGGGTGTGTTGGAATACACCAGTGGAGGACAACCGTTTAGACGACAGTTTCTTAGTTGTAGTGGTTGATATCTTTGGACTGGAGATGCTCGTTTTCTTCCTCCTCTCTTCGGCGGGGACTTTTTGAACAGAATTGCAGGAGACAACAGGAGGTGCCTCATCTTCTGAGTTCGGGTGCTGTAGCCTTTGGAAGACGGATGGCCGAGCTTCCGTCATTGCCACATTGTTGCAGCAGCAATTGACGATGATTTGGGTGCAGCGATGTCCAAGCGAGGACTCTTTGCACACCGACACTCCTTCTCTTTCCTTGCGTTTGTGAAGGATCGTCTCCCGCAGGTCAGAGGAACCACTCTGTCTGTTTGCCGCGGGAGGATGGACTTGAGCAGTTGTATGCAACTTTCCATCCGAGGCCCGTGTGATAGTCAACGGGACGCTCCGATAGTCAGAGGTTGGGACAGCTGACTGGGCTCGATGAGCCTGCGCTGCCCTAGAATTCCTCCCTTTAGCACTTGTGGGTGCGTAATAGGAGGAGTCCAAGTTGAATGCCACAGAGTCTGGCTTATCATACAGAGAATCATCAGGGTCGGGACCGTATGAGAGACGGTCGAAGACCGATCGAGAGAAGCGTGGAACAGACGCTATGCTGCTAGAGTTGGGTACCGTGCAGGCTGTCTGCATACGGTCGTCTTCTGCTATCGGATGAGTTGTCTTTGGGCGGCTAGGAGTCACGACCGTGCAGGCTGGCCGCATGCGGTTGGCAATAGTGGCCGCATGGGTTTTCTGCAAGCGACTGACTCTTGTAGCCTCATGTGTTTCATCCATGTGATTGGCGACTGTAGCTGCATAAACTATGCGGCTGCCAGATGTGACCGCATGATTCTTCTTCATGCGGCTAGCGACTGTGGCCGCATGGGTTTTGTCCATGCGGCTAGCGGATGTGGTCGTATGAGCCTTTTTCACCGACTAGTACCCCTATGCGGCTCAGTTCGCGAAGAGTTCCTCTTTGCCCCTGCAAGTCCAGCATCATAGTATTTTCTTCTGTCGGACTTGGGGACAGCAGAGTTGTCTACGGTCTGAAGTGGGGCCGCAGGAGAGTCCTTCTCGCCGTCTTGAGCAACAGAGGGTATACCGTCGGGGGCTTGGGAAGGAGCAAATAATTTTGGCCTCCACTCTCTGCGAGCCTTTGTTGTGCGGGTGCGCTTCTGGACCGGGCCAGCGCTTCCTTCGGAGAGCATCTCTTCAAACGCTTGTTGGTCGAAGCGGACGACCATCTTTTGTTGCATGGAGCCAAGCTTGGCTGCATCCGATTGCGTCACCAACTCCTCAGCCGTGGAGAAGTTAGTCCCCAGCAGAGTCGCCATCGTGTTTGCCATTAATTGTAAAAGTACAGAACAATTATCGGAGGACTGAACTTAGACTCACAATACAAACTCGCTTGTACAAAGAAAGCATAGGGACGAAAACCTAGGTACAGCAATCTAAGTACAATTGTTTATTTTAGATTCTGGGGGTGACGATAGAGGCTCGGGAAGGCGACAGCAGCCCTGCCTTACTCCTTGGACGATCGGTATGCAGCCTTGGCTCCTTGCGTGAAGATGGTGGGCGTTGACGAAGAAGGGCTCTTTTTGCTCCTCTGTTGCTCTCCTGGCTTCTCTCTCTCTCTGTATATTTTCTCTCTGGCTCTGTATTTTTTATTCTTTTTGTTGCCGGTCCTGTCTTTGCAGAGAAATGATGCTGGCTATTTATAAGAGTGGGGTATGATCATTAGGGTTTGCTAATGATCATTTGTTTTGAATGTCGGCGCTCCTTTAATCTATCTGAACCCTTGATCCTGATTACAATGAATCTAGGCCATTAATGCAGATAGCACCGAATCTTGTGAGCAATTAATGTTAACTGCTTTAAATCTTCATGATGGATTATACCAATGTCCGATTGCTCGCCACGTGTCCCATTGGCTTGATAATAAATGATATACCTTGATCTCCGTAATTATGGTGATTATGTCAAATATATTTGTTGAGATTCGGTTAAATCCTTGATTGATCCGATGCCACGTGTTTTAATTATGGGGCCTGCCAGAGCCGCATGGGATAGGCAAGACTTGAACCGCAGGGAGATAATCTTCATGAGCCGCATAGGACAACGCTTTATTGAGCCGCAGGGGATGAACTCTCAATGAGCCGCATATGCATAATCTCTACGAGCCGCATAAGCTAGCGTTGTATTGAGCCGCAGGGACTGGGCTCTCGGTGGGCCGCATATGGCTGATTTCTGCTGGCCATATAGGGTGACTTCTTAGTGAGCCGCATGAAGCTGTTCTCATTTAAGTCGCATGGGACGTGCCATGTGGCAATCTAGGACTTCTGTCGGATCGGGTCAGAGATTTTCTTCTTTTCCCGAAGATTCTGTCATTATGGCAGAACCATTATGACGCTTTATGTCAGAGCCGTCACGGTCGTCGAGTCGTGTCAGGGCATTAAATGAGGCCACTACTCAAATGGCCAGCTGTAGGGAAGGATCCCAAGGGGGGATGTGGCGTCGATCGGGCCGCATATTCCTGCTGAACCGCATACACTCCCGAGCCGCATGAGACTGAGAGTCTTCTTTGAATCGCGTAAAGCAGCTCCTGTATGAGCCGCATGGGCTTCTTTCCAGAGCCGCATGGACCATTACTCTGATATTTTCCATGCTTCTACACACACGTCCACGAAACTATTACGCAGCTTTCTATGCTTTCGGTTCACGACCAAGTCTCCCGATTTGGCGGGACGTACGTGGTATCTGAGCGTTTTTTTGAAATTCTATATTTTCTAAAACTGTTTTTCACAAACTTTGGGTTCGAATATCTTTATATTCAGTGAATGAAAAATTAAACTAAAAGAAAGGGTTTGAAGGGCTATATGCGGCCTAAAATACCATTCAGAAAAGTTTCCAAAATTACTAATAGGTTGATCAGAATCCATCTTGAAACATGAGGGTTTCGATTGTTTTAATACTCTGTTTTCGGTGGGTTTTTCCCGAAGTTTCAGGAATTTCTATAATTCATATAAGGCAAACTAAACAAATCTAATTGAAGGCGTCGATAGAGGGTTAACCCAGCTATTCATGAAAATTTATAAATCGAAATTTTGTTGAACGAACGCGGAGCAAACATACCTCGAAGTAGGGGGGTCGTGCTGCTGCTACTACTGCGACTGCTTCATGCATACGCGCGCGCGGCCGATTTTCGGCGCTCGTGTCCGGCCATTGGCCGCTGTAACGCCCCAGTCTCAAAATACGTAGGACTAGAAACGTAAACATGCCAGCTGTATTCATACGAAGTACATAGGCCTCGTATGGATACATAAGCTGTAAAATACAGTAGAACCATAACTAATCTCATCCACAAGAATAAAAGATATCATACAATCAACTATGAATTTGTCTTGATACAATATATTGGGCGGAGACAAATCCACTACCAACAAGTGAAAGGAAAATACATGAGTAAAGAAATAAATTTAGCGAGCGAAGCAAAGACGATCCAAGTGCAATCATCCTCGAAGAAGTAGAACGGATCACGGCTAGAGCTAGAACACCTGCGAAAGACAATAGCACACACCTGAAGAGATAACCAGGTCCTCAGAGGGACGTAACAAGACACATAATATCATGCCATATAAACTGAATAAATATTGCTTAAATAAATAAGTAAATCGAATTATAACTTGTTCCAATACGCACCTACTGAACGAGCGTACCATCCCTCGAACCAAACAAGGACAGGAGATGGTAAACTAATTCACGGTAACGTATCTTCCCATGCTATGAATCCAATATGGTATCCGGATCCCAACAAGGTTCAATACCTTCTCATCGAAGTAGTAAGTCACACCTACAACCAAGCAAGGACAAGATGTGACGAACTAATTCGCGACAAGTTATTGTTCCAAGCCACGGTCAGATACAAGTACCCAAACCAAAAGTACTCGTACCTAACGGATAGGGTAGCCTACCGTTCTAAGTAAAATGTAGTTAAGAATAATCCTTCCTACGCATGGGCCCTGGCTGAATAGGATCGGCATAGTCTCCTCTTGGGCACCAGAGGCCCCATCAGTAAGAGCATGACGTTCCGTAGAATCGTTAGTGGCCGTCAGTAATCATGGGTAATCTAACCCGCATCTCCGGCAGAGCTCACGGGTTACAAAGGAAAAGTGCATCGAAGCCCATACGCTAAGGATTTGTCCTCCCCGTCCAATGCCTACTCTGTTGTATCCACAACAGTAACCTCTATGACCGTGAAGTCAAACTAAGCATGCAACCTCTATTAGCGATTATTCCTATCGCACGGCTTGTATATACTAGTGGCCAGCCAATCACGCACTTCCGTGTCCTACATGTGATACACAACTTCGTGTTACAATATGTCAAGGCCAATGAATGCAACACACGAGGAGGTCCCTTAATTCTAGGTTTAATGTGTAAGAAAAATAATACATAGCAGGAAAAATGAACAGTAAGTTCTAACAGTTATGCCATGTATCACAGTTTATTTTGTATAAAGAAAATAATGAACATGCATGAAATATAAGCTAAAATAATTAAACAGCAAATGGCAAGGGTCTTGCCTGGTAGGACGCCTGGTGTGCTGCGATGATCAAGGTGGCACAAACTGCGACTTCGGTGCACCAACTATGCATGGGGACCTCTGATGGTGACACCGATAGTTCCATCGGGTCCAGGACGGTTAAATTGGTTAGGGTGGATATAAGGTAGTCTAGAATTGTTGAGGGAATAGGAGATAGGCTGCGTCATGGACGAGAGGATATTTGAAGAAAATTAGATAAATAATATATATACGATAATTTGGAAAAATATTTTAGATAAAAATACGTACTTATAAATTAGAAATCGTTTTCCGTCTAAAAACTCTAAGTAGTAAAAATATGATTTAGAAAGAAACTATATTTCATTAGTAAAAATACTTGTAGGTAATACTAGAAATCAAAATAAACTTTTAAGCAAAAACTCGAATCTTATCAAAATAGGATATCTAGGTTAGAAACTAAATTTTTTATTAGTCCAAAAATATTTTAAACAAAAGAAATCTAGGCAAATATTTTAGGGCTACTGAGTTGCCAACCATAATTTTTAACAAAAATGCTAACTATCTATTTATGTAATAATATTAATACTAATTATAATTATAATAATACTTATAATAATATACTGATAATATAAATAACTCTTACTAAATATTACACTGTAAAAATATAATAATAATAATAATAATAATAATAATAATAATAATAATTGTAACAGTAACATTACAATATAATACTATAGTTAAGTACTAATATTCACTCCATCATAATAATATAAAAAAATAAGAAAAATAATAATAAACAGCAGCTTATAATAGATGTTCCCTTTCGAATAGTGAGAGAGTGGGTTTAGAAGAAAGGGGAGAGGAAGAGAACAGTGAAGGGAAGAGGGACTGGGAGAAAATCGAGAGAGAGAGAGAGGTGAGTGGAGGAAGGAAGAGGAGAGAGGGGGTCGTTCGGAAGGGGCTCACCGCTCCGGCGGTGGAGGAAGCGGAGCGGTGCACGACTGCGCCGGCGGTGGTAACTCAGAGGTCAGGGCGGTAGCAGTTTTTGATCGGCCGGCGGCGGATCTGACGGGAAGTGAAGGCTCGGTAAGGGTCGACGGCATGAGGCGGTCGGCGAGGCTGTGGTCGCGGGTAGGAGGGGCGGCGCTCGATGGGAGGAGCTCGTCGGCGCAGATTCGGCGGAGAGAAAAGGGGGTTCGTCCACGCGGCTCGCCGGCAGACGCGCGACGGGGGAAGGAGCGAAACGGCGAAGGAGATGGTCGACACGCGGTTCGAAGAGGGTTTTTTCGGTGAAGGGGGCAGAGCGGTCCTGGCGAAGGCGGTTCACCGACGGTCGGCTAGGGCTATGGCGGTGGATGCGGGTGGAAGAAGGGCGGTTCGGTGAACGTCGGATCTGGAGGGCTGTCCGCGGTGGTGCGGCGCGACGGAGCGCTACTCCGGCGGAGGGTTCCAGGCAGTGGTGAGCCGGAGGAGAAGGCCAGGTAAGGGTTTAAGTTTCTATTTTTGTTTTCTCCTACTTTCTCTTTGTGGTGATGGGTGTTTGGCCGGGGTTGGCTTCCTGTATAAGGTGACTACGGCCGTGGCGGGGCGATGGTGGAAGTGGCTGGGTTTTGCTGGTGGTTATTGGTCTGTGTGGGGAGGCGACGAGGTGGCCGACGTGTGGTGGCGTTGGTGGTAGTTTTGGATTTTGGCCGCGAGAACTCGTCGGAAACGAGGCGGAGAGGCGGCAGCGGGGGTCGTAAGATGGATGTGGTCGGAGCTATGGATGTTGTTGGCGACGGTGTTGGAGGGGTTTGGTGACGGTTGTGGGATGTCGACGGGGCAGCGGGTGCTGCGGCGGCGGAACAGAATATGGGTTTAGGTTAGGGATTTTTTATATCGTGTCGGGGTTGTCGACACTGAGAATAAATGTATTTGTTTAACTAATGGAATAAGATATTGGATGGGGGAGGACACGGACACGAGGCACGCACCATTGGTTTGTGGAGAATTTGTGGATGAATAATAAATTGGAGGAGTACCTGCCTATTTATAGGACGTAGGAATTCCCAATTAGATAATGATTAAGATTGTTTAAACCCAAATTAGATAATTCAATCTATTAAATTAAATCAATCAAATCAAATCTAAATCCAAATCCAATTAAATCCAATTTAATTCCCTTAGTTTAAAATCAAATTAATAAATCAAATTTTAATATTAACTATTTAAATAAATACATAAATTCAAATCAATATTTAAATCTCCACAATAAATAAAAAATATGCTTTCCAAAAATATTAATAATATTAATTTCAGAAATTACATTAATATTTAAAATAAACCAATAAATAATTACAAATATATATATATATATGTATGCACAAATAATGTTCTTATAATTATGCTTTTCTAGCATACAAATAAAAATATTATTTATTATTAATAATTGTGAAAATGTAAGGCATTATAAGTAAAATAACAAACTTGGAAATAATTGGAACGATAACAAAATAATTATTATGTATATTATTTTGAAACTTCAAAAATAGAAAATAATATTTTCAAAAATATGTACGCTCGCACATAATCGTACTCGTCGAGCAATTTCAAAAAATAAAATTCGTGCACGACGTATAATACGACTACGCGACGTACAATACAAAAATTTAAATCGGTACTAAATTTAATAAATAAAAAAATAGTAGAAATTTAGGAGTTTTACATCCTACCCAACTTAAAAGAATTTTGTCCTCGAAATTAAGAATTCGTAGGGGGTAAGAAGACACAAGAGAGTATCGATGGGAAACCAATGACAATGTTTTCATAAAATCATGTCAGAAGAAATTGCGATCTAGATCGTAGAAAAACAATACGGTATGGTCACGGGTAATGAATGAGGGTCATAGTCGGGCCGAGAAGAAGGACGAGAAGTTTAGGATGAAATATCGAGTGATAATAATCATGATATAAATGCTGGAAAGGTTCTAGTACAACGCCTTCGTCCTTCTAAAATAGGTGAAGGTGAAAGCAATATAGAGTTCGAAGGAGGCGTTTATCGAATACGAATACGTGATTCAAAGACGATCGAAAAATTTCAAAGGAATTGTCAAGGCAGTCGTGGATGGGATTCTAGAGGACAAGTTTAACTATGTCCCTATCTACGTAGAATAATAGGCAAAAGCGAACCAAAGTGCACTTGGTTGATCAGACCATTATGCACCGGTTCTGATTAGACAATATGTTAGTGAGAGCTCTTCCAATAACATATGTCTTGAACAAGCTCGATTAAAGATAAGCTTGCAAAAACTAGGCTGCATTAGCATCATTAGTCTAGATAGTAAAAATATAGGCACGAGGGTAGATGAATAAAACAAATATGAATAGTCTAAGAGTCATAAGAATCTAAGTCTTGTTTATTCCTATAGAATCATTCTACGATTTTATTGACTAAGGCTTGGATAACCAAATGAGTGTGTTGGGTCGTGGGGTGTTCTACCCAACTAAAAAGAATTAAGCTAAGGGTGTTTTGGGACATCCAACTAGTAGGGTCAATCTCTAGCAAGCACGAAGGGTAGATAAGAATAGGGATGGAGGAAGCAAGCAAGATGCAATTGATGAGTCAAACGGTAGAAAAAATCAAGGAAAAAGGTCAAGTATATGGATGAGATCCTAGACTTCTAATCCTATACGCAGGCTTGTTTGGTATGGTAAAGTAACCAAACAATTTATCTTGACCTGCATGGGCCACCACAAAAACATGTAACGTCCCAGTCCCAAAATACGTAGGACTAGAAACGTAAACATGCCAGCTGTATTCATACGAAGTACATAGGCCTCGTATGGATACATAAGCTGTAAAATACAGTAGAACCATAACTAATCTCGTCCACAAGAATAAAAGATATCATACAATCAACTATGAATTTGTCTTGATACAATATTTTGGGCGGAGATAAATCCACTACCAACAAGTGAAAGGAAAATACATGAGTAAAGAAATAAATTTAGCAAGCGAAGCGAAGATGATCCAAGTGCAATCATCCTCGAAAAAATAGAGCAGATCACGGCTAGAGCTAGAAAACCTGCGAAAGACAATAGCACACACCTGGAGAGATAACCAGGTCCTCAGAGGGACGTAACAAGACACATAATATCATGCCATATAAACTGAATAAATATTGCTCAAATAAATAAGTAAATCAAATTATAACATGTTCCAATACGCACCTACTGAACGAGCATACCATCCCCCCAACCAAATAAGGACCGGAGATGGTAAACTAATTCACGGTAACGTATCTTCCCATGCTATGAATCCAATATGGTATCCGGACCCCAACAAGGTTCAATACCTTCTCATCGAAGTAGTAAGTCACACCTACAACCAAACAAGGACAATATGTGACGAACTAATTCGCGATAAGTTATCGTTCCAAGCCACGGTCAGATACAAGTACCCAAACCAAAAGTACTCATACCTAACGGATAGGGTAGCCTACCGTTCTAAGTGAAATGTAGTTAAGAACAATCCTTCCTACGCATGGGTCCTGGCTGAATAGGATCGGCATAGTCCCTTCTTGGGCACCAGAGGCCCCATCAGTAAGAGCATGACGTTCTGCAGAATCGTCAGTGGCCGTCAGTAATCATGGGTAATCTAACCCGCGTCTCCGACGGAGCTCACGGGTTACAAAGGGAAAGTGCATCGAAGCCCATACGCTAAGGATTTGTCCTCCCCGCCCAATGCCTACTCTGTTGTATCCACAATAGTAACCTCTATAACCGCTAAGTCAAACTAAGCATGAAACTTCTATTAGCGGTTATTCCTATCGCACGGCTTGTATGTACTGGTGGCCAGCCAATCACGCACTTCCGTATCCTACATGCGACACACAACTTCGTATTACAATGTGTCAAGGCCAATGAATGCAACACACGAGGAGGTCCCTTAATTCTAGGTTTAATGTGTAAGAAAAATAATACATAGCAGAAAAAATGAACAGTAAGTTCTAACAGTTATGCCATGTATCACAGTTTATTTTGCATAAAGAAAATAATGAACATGCATGAAATATGAGTTAAAATAATTAAACAACAAATGGCAAGGTGTCTTGCCTGGTAGGACGCCTGGTGTACTGCGATGATCAAGGTGGCACAAACTGCGACTTCGGTGCACCAACTATGCATGGGGACCTCTGATGGTGGCACGGATAGTTCTATCGGGTCCAGGACGGTTAAATTGGTTATGATGGATATAAGGTAGTCTAGAATTGTTGAGGGAATAGGAGATAGGCTGCGTCATAGACGAGAGGATATTTGAAGAAAATTAGATAAATAATATATACGATAATTTGAAATTAGATAAATATTTTAGATAAAAATACGTACTTATAAATTAGAAATCGTTTTCCGTCTAAAAACTCTAAGTAGTAAAAATATGATTTAGAAAGAAACTATATTTCATTAGTAAAAATACTTGTAGGTAATACTAGAAATCAAAATAAACTTTTAGGCAAAAACTCGAATCTTATCAAAATAGGATATCTAGGTTAGAAACTAAATTTTTCATTAGTCCAAAAATATTTTAAATAAAAGAAATCTAGGCAAATATTTTAGGGCTACTGAGTTGCCAACCATAATTTTTAACAAAAATGCTAACTATCTATTTATCTAATAATATTAATACTAATTATAATTATAATAATACTTATAATAATATACTGATAATATAAATAACTCTTACTAAATATTACACTGTAAAAATATAATAATAATAATAATAATAATAATAATAATAATAATAATAATAATAATAATAATAATAATAATTGTAACAGTAACATTACAATATAATACTATAGTTAAGTACTATTATTCACTCTATCATAATAATATAAAAAAATAAGAAAAATAATAATGAACAGCAGCTTATAATAGCTGTTCCCTTTCGAGTAGTGAGAGAGTGGGTTTAGAAGAAAGGGGAGAGGAAGAGAACAGGGAAGGAAAGAGGGACTGGGAGAAAATCGAGAGAGAGAGAGAGGTGAGCGGAGGAAGGGAGAGGAGTGAGGGGGTGGTTCGGAGGGGGCTCACCGCTCCGGCGGCGGAGGAAGCGGAGCGGTGCACGACTGCTCCGGCAGTGGTAACTCAGAGGTCAGGGCGGCGGCAGTTTTTGATCGGCCGGCGGCGGATCTGACGGGAAGTGAAGGCTCGGTAAGCGTCAGCGGCATGAGGCGGTCGGCGAGGCTGTGGTCGCGGGTCGGAGGGGCGACGCTCGATGGGAGGAGCTCGCCGGCATATATCCGACGGAGAGAAAAGGGGGTTCGTCCACGCGGCTCGCCGGCAGACGCGCGGCGGGGGAAGGAGCGGAACGGCGAAGGAGATGGTCGGTGCGCGGTTCGAAGAGGGTTTTTTCGGTGAAGGGGACAGAGCGGTCCTGGCGACGGCGGTTCACCGGCGGTCGACTAGGGCTATGGCGGCGGATGCGGGTGGAAGAAGGGCGGTTCGGTGAACGTCGGATCTGGAGCGCTGCCCGCGGTGGTGCGACGCGACGGAGCGCTACTCCGGCGGAGGGTTCCAGGCGGTGGTGAGCCGAAGGAGAAGGCCAGGTAAGGGTTTAAGTTTCTATTTTTGTTTTCTCCTACTTTCTCTTTGTGGTGATGGGTGTTTAGCCGGGGTTGGCTTCCTGTATAAGGTGACTACGGCCATGGTGGGGCGATGATGGAAGTGGCTGGGTTTTGCTGGTGGTTGTTGGTCTGTGTGGGGGAGGCGATGAGGTGGCCGACGTGTGGTGGCGTTGGCGGTGTTGGAGGGGTTTGGTGACGGTTGTGGATGTCGATGGGGCAGCGGGTGCTGCGGCGGCAGAACAGAATATGGGTTTAGGTTAGGGATTTGTTATATCGTGTCGGGGTTGTCGACACTGAGAATAAATGTATTTGTATAACTAGTGGAATAAGATATTGGATGGGGGAGGACACGGACACGAGGCACGCACCATTGGTTTGTGAAGAATTTGTGGATGAATAATAAATTGGAGGAGTACCTGCCTATTTATAGGACATGGGAATTCCCAATTAGATAATGATTAAGATTGTTTAAACCCAAATTAGATAATTCAATCTATTAAATTAAATCAATCAAATCAAATCTAAATCCAAATCCAATTAAATCTAATTTAATTCCCTTAGTTTAAAATCAAATCAATAAATCAAATTTCAATATTAACTATTTAAATAAATACATAAATTCAAATCAATATTTAAATCTCCACAATAAATAAAAAATATGCTTTCCAAAAATACTAATAATATTAATTTCAGAAATTACATTAATATTTAAAATAAACCAATAAATAATTATAAATATATATATGTATGCACAAATAATGTTCTTATAATTATGCTTTTCTAGCATACAAATAAAAATATTATTTATTATTAATAATTGTGAAAATGTAAGGCTTTATAAGCAAAATAACAAACTTGGAAATAATTGGAACGATAACAAAATAATTATTATGTATATTATTTTGAAACTTCAAAATAGAAAAATAATATTTTCAAAAATATGTACGCTCGCACATAATCGTACTCGTCGAGCAATTTCGAAAAATAAAATTCGTGCACGACGTATAATACGACTATGCGACGTATAACACAAAAATTTAAATCGGTACTAAATTTAATAAATAAAAAAATAGTAGAAATTTAGGGGTTTTACAGCCGCGTGGGGCAGCGCCAGAGGATCGCCAGGGTGGTGGCGGTGCTCGCGGCCTGGCGTGGGTTCGTGTTAGGGTTTCGTCGAAAATCCTTTCCTCCATATATCCCGATCTCCATATATCTATACATATGATATATATATAGGTGTAAGTTTCTCTCGGGTTGGCTAAAAGAGTTGAAGGGGGAGGTCGGGCCAGGTGCGGGGGAAGGGTTGGGCCGCTCCGGCCGATGGGAAGTTAGGGTACTGCTCTCGGGTTCATGGGAATTAAGGATTGGTAGCTGCTGCTACTATTCCCCTTATTTATTTTTTTTCCTTTTTCTTTTTCTTTTTCCATTTCTATATGTGTATGTAGAAGCATGGAATTTTACAACCAGAAAGACCATGCGCCAGACACTACATGCGCCAGGACTCGCACAGAACACTTCACAGCAAAGTCAATAACCATGGACATTTGAAGAAGGACTTTTTATTTATATATAAAAGTCTATTACATGTCTAGAAAAGGTTGTACAAAGGAGAATTTCTACAAAGGAAAGATCCTAAGTCTACAGCCAGCGGCCACCATGCGCCTCCAGTTAGGCGCAGCAGTCATCATGCGCTGCCAGTCACCATGCGCTGTCAGTCAGGCGCAGCAGACATCATGCGCCTCCAACCAGGCGCATCCCACCATATCTTCAGCAGCTCAGTCATGTGCATCCAGCTCAGTTGTGTCCCTTCAGCAGCCCAGCTATGTGCATCCCTTCAGCCAAATTCTTCCAGCCAGGCTCACCTGGCCGAGCAGAGCCCAGTTATATGCCGCTCTTCCAGCCAGGCTCACCTGATAAGTGCTTCGCCAAGCAAAGCATTTAATCCTCTGGCTGGAACCAAGGAAGAGAAGAGCACCGCAAATGCTGAGGCCAGGGAAGGCTTCGAAAGAGCCTCCAAAGTCGAAGGAAGACCGTGATCAAAACCGCGGCTAAAGGAGCAGCTTTCAACACGATCAAAGTGGGAAAACCCCACTTTGAAGGAAGAGAGAGCCTAGCACCGCCATTCCGATCTACAGCTCTTTCGGAATAACGGGGACAAGGCCCGAGCATCCCTATCTTTGGATGCAACAGGCACCTTCCGCCTGCCTCGGAAGCCCTCGACTCCGTCTTTTGGATGTAACAGTCACCTTCAAGAGCATCGAAGACAACACAGCGTCTCATCTTCACCCTCGGGAGCACTTCGTCAATAGAATGCACCTGCATGTTCAAGTTCATGTTGGAAGTACGTGAGGGAATGAGAAGCAAATCTTCTCTCCATGCCACTATTTATAGGCCGGGCAGATCAAACCCACGTGCCAAGTGGATGACCCTCTGAATTCCGTGCAATGAATTTACATTAAATGGATGAACCGGACGCCTCGAATTCAGCCAAACGGCTATTTATAGCACTCTAAGAGCGAGACAGCCGCATCATTAAAAGACATGTCCGATGCGCCAGCCAGACAGCGCATCACACGGACGCGCCCTTCGGCATCAGGCGCATCACACAGACGTGCCCTACAGTACTCGGCGCATTACAGATGGTGTGCCCTCACACATCTCCATACCGAGTGGAACGCCAACCGACGCGCCCACTCAGCTGTCCATCGAACATCACCAACATTAAATGCTGAACTGACAGAGTTGGCAGCACGCCTCCTAAAGTCTGAACAGTTGACAGCTTTATTCAGAAAATGAAGCGTCGGCAACGTCAGCATCATCATGACTTTATTTCGACGGCTACTGCCACGTGGCCACTCCACCATCAGCATGCGCCTCTACGGCCATGCGTCCAAATCAGTATGCGCCTCAAAAGCCATACGCCTCAGACTGCTCTCTGATCCTGAAAGACAGAAGGAAAGTCGCCTGCATGTGCCTCAAAAGCCATGCGCCCCAAATGGTTTGTAACTCCTAAAGGTTATGAGCCGCAACCTCCTTCTGCGCCCAATCCAAGGCGCAGCTCACCAGATCACTTCTCTCTACCAAATTCGAGATCTTCGAACCATGAGTCGACGACACGTGTCTTTTGACTCAACTCATCCAAGATTTCAGCAACGGAAAGATCTTCTCTCTGCTACGTGCCGGCTCACAACAGCAGTATGAAGAGTTCTCCCCCTCGATCAGGGCACAGCATCCGTGCGCCTCCATCAGCAACCTCCACGTGGCATCCCCACACCGGCGCATCCTGCATGCGCACATGAGCAGCCAGCCTGCAAAACTATAAATAGAAGGATCATCTCCTTCACACACACACAGAGACTCAGAACAGAAGACTCACAACACAGAGAGAATCGACAACAGAGAATCACCGAGAGGCAGTTCTAGACACTCAACGTCTTCCTTCTCTCAGCAAGCTCCAGCACCCAGAGCAATCAACACCTTCAGAGAACCGATAATCGTCGTCAGCCGGTCAACGGAGTCAACGCATTACCACTCGCTCCATTGGCACTAAGGACCCAGCTTAAACAAAAGTGTACTCCTAGGACTACACCTAAGTCCTATATTGTATCACTGTTCTGTTTGTATTAAGATTTCAATCAAAACAATTTTAATGGCAAACAAGCTGGCGACTCTGCTGGGGAATTCTTTCTCCTCTACCGAGAAGGTCGTGTCACAGGCCGACGACGTGAAGGTGGGCTCCTCCCACAAGATGCTGGTAGTGCGCCTCAATCAACAGGCGTACGAGGAGTTCATTTCTGAAGGAAGTGCGAGTCCTTCGAAGCGGCTGTCGAAGCCGAAGAAGACCCGCACAGTCTGGGTGCGCAAAGTCGACGCCTCGGGCACCACCGTTGAAGGGGATGCGCCCGTCCAGCCTTCCCTTCCTGCTGACATCCTCAGCAGTCAAGGTGCGCCCGCTGATGCAGCGCATCTCTCGGGGAAGCGTGCGGCTGACCACGTTCCCCAGCCATCTTCCTCTCAGGCGAGAAAGATACGTCGACGGAGCAGGGGCACAGCCAATGCCCCGCGCATCACTTCTGATGCGCCACAAAGAGCCTCTGTCTTTGACAGACTCACTCGCTGTAATGGCGAGGAGAATTTGGATGCTGAGTACTATGCGCCCCAGCAGGCTGGTACGAAGAAATCCAAGGCGGCACGGGCCATGTGCCACAAACATGCTATGCCAGTAGCCGGCCAGAGGCACGCGCTTACAATCACGCGCGCTGCCGATGGCAAGCTGTACAAGGTTGACTCAAGTGCTTCTGCACCGACAACGAGTCGACCTTCAAAGTCCTCATCTCGCTTGGGCGCATTCACTGCGTGCACAACCCAGCCGAGAGAGGCAAGCTCAGTGGTCTTGAACTCCCGCGCCTCCTCTGGTTGTGCGTTTGAGGTCCGTTCAAGTCACTTCAAATGCTGTGGTTCCCCTACTACTGATCGTGATGCCTGCTTGGTATTAGATCAGGGGGCGCAGCACTCACCCGACCACCCGGGCGCTTGGCCCTGCCATGCGCCTGAGAGGGGTGTGAGGGTAGCACTCTCCTCCAACGACCTGCGCAACGTGATCACTCACAAGCGCCGGTCAGGAGAGTTGACCAACAAACACGATGCGCCTCTCACGGGGCACACTTGTGCAGTGGTCACCATCAACTGTTATTGCAAGACGGCAGTACCGCCAAAGCAGTCGGTCTTCCAACGGCTACGATCATCGACACCCCTCCGACATCGCCTTGGGACGAAGGTGTCAGCAGAAGAAGAGCTAAAGGTTGCTTCATGCAACGTGATCTCCAACTCCTCATCTGTCCGGAAGACGACTGCCAATTCCTCGTCTTCATCCAAAAGCCAGCCGAGGAAAACCAAGGCAGCTGTCTCGACCTCTGGAGTGTTCGAAGGCACTCGGTCGAGGAAGAAGTTCTTGGAGGAAGCTGGGGGTAGCCAGACCCTTGTCGAGCCTCCTTCCGAAGACGAAGATGTCCAAAGCACAGCTGCGGCGGATCTTCATCAAGGCGAAGATGGCCTCCCTGAAGCCCCTTCAAGACAGAGCTGAGGGCAGTCAGGCCCTTGCAGATGCGCCTGTCGAAGACGAACTCCAGAATGTGGCTGGGGGTGGCCAAACACCAGGAGAAGTGACTCCCCCATATGAGAGCGAGGCTGAGAGTGAAGCCTCAACTGATCCATCTACTTCCGGCCGTGTCATGACAGTATACATGACCGGGGGTGATCTTGAGACTGATGCGCCGCCACAGGACATTGTCCAGCGCATAGACTCGCTAGAGGGAGGACTCAAAACCCTCTCTGCCTTAATGCAAGCACTGACTCAAGCAGTGTTTGAGATGCGGTCGGCCTTGATCAGGACACCTTCAAATGGTTCCGACCCAGGAGCCAATGGAGAGTCGAGTGTGCCCCTCCAACGAACACCCTCAGACACAGAAGCACCCCGGACGTCGGAGCCCTCAAACGCTCCACTCCAGGTGGTACCTCCTTCCCCAACTCCTAGCTCCACGGAGGACGTGGTCGAAATGATCGAAGATCTGCGGGAGCGCTTCGAGTCCAAGAACAGGCAGGAGGAGCGCCAGAAGATGGGCATTCCCCAGCCTTATCCCCTTGAGTGGAACAACGTGGTTTATCCCCCAAAGTATAAACCACAAACACTCACGCCGTATGACGGGAAGGACTCTCCACGACGGTACCTGACGTACTTCCAGTCGCAGACAGGACATCTTCCGAAGGAGGACGCGCTCCTCACCAGCATCTTTGTTGGGGCCCTGAAAGGGGTGGCGTATGACTGGTACTGCAGCCTCCCCGATAATTCCATATCGTCCTTCGACGACCTGACACGCCTCTTCCTCGACCGCTTCTACGACGGTGGGAAGGACATGACGATGGCGTCTCTCATTGAGATACGCCAGAAGGACAAGGAAACGGTTCGGGCATTCATCGAACGCTTCCGTCAGGCCTGCTTCAGGCTACCTCCAGGCATGCCAGAGCATGCGCTTCTCTCCGCTTGCAGTATGAACATGCTGCCTGCAGTAAAGCTCTGGCTTAACTCTACTCCCCCTCCCGACTGGAGCTCCCTAATCATCGAAGCTGAAGCTGCAGAGAAGAAGGCGGCCAATGCACGTCTTCTGGGTGTTAGCTTCCCCGCCTTTGATGATAAGGGGAAAAAGTCCGCAATCAACAACTCCGGACGAGAAACAAAGGGGAAACAGGCATTGACTGTTAATGCCTCGAAAGGCGCATATGCGCCTACTCAAAAGCCTCCACTGGCACCGAGACCCAAGGAGGTTTATTCATTCAATGATGACGACACCCTGCAACTCTTTGAGATACTGAAGCAGGGTGACAAGATCAAGCTTCCGGACCCGAAGCGGCCCGATGAAGTCGGGAAAGTGGACAACCCGAGGTACTGTCACTACCATCGGTTTGTCGGACACCCGACTAAGGACTGCTACGTCCTCAAAAATTACATCCAGCGCATGATCAATGCGGATGTAATCTCCGTCGACTACGAAGAGAAGACGGTGTCAGCTAATGTGGTGTCACTTCAGTTCGATACCTTGCCGCCGACTACCACATAAGATGGCGTCGTCCCCATCCCTAAGGCGACAATGGAGGTGGTGAACTTGCCACCCACCCGTGACAATGTGAGTGGACTTGTCCCACTCACCACATCTCGATGAGAGGTCCTCTGGGTTCACCCCGACCTCATCTCCGAGGTAACTCAACCGGAGGTACGCCCTACCTCCAAAGCAAAAGGCAGGAAGATCAAGTCTTGCCGCACGGTCTCTTCTTCAACGGAAGAGGCGCTTCCTGTGCAGACGCGTGCACAACAGAACTCCCAGCCCGGTGAAGCTGCCGCCGAAGTGGTGCCTCCTGGCACCATCCCTGAGGAGGGTCCATCCAAACCCTCAGCAGCCAATAAACAAAAGCAAGTGGAGGCCCGTTTCGACAGACCTCTGCGGAAAGAAAATGCTTCGGGGCTAGCCAAGCCCCACAATTTTGACATTCTGGCACAACTGGCCAGTACTCCTGCACGCTTGTCTTTGTTCGAGCTCCTGCGTCTCTCTAAGGACTCCCGAGAAGCTCTCTGCGAAGCTCTGAAGGATGCCGAATCCTTTCTCAGTCAAATCAAGCAGCCTAAAGACCTCCCAACTACTTGTGCACACTGTCATTGTGCGGATGAAGTTATCCCAAACATAACTTTCACCCAACAAGACATGCTGCTCAAGCATCACCGACATAACCGACCGTTGTATTACACAGGGTACATCGGTTCGGTAAAGGTGAGCAGGATTCAGATCGATTCGGGGTCTTCCCTAAGCATCATTCCAAAGGCGCTGCTATCAAAGCTGGGGATCCCAATGTACCGGCTGGCGCCCTCCAATACGACCATCAGTGGCTTCAACGCTAGCAAGAGCGAGCCACTGGGCAAGATCCGGCTGAAGTGTCACATCGGCAGCCTCAAAACTGAGGTGACTTGTTATGTGGTGGATGCCGAGGTCAACTACAACATCTTACTCGGACGACCATGGTTACATGAGTACATGATGGTGCCCTCCACGCTCCACCAATGCATGAAATATGTATCCACCAACGGCGTCATCCGGACGGAATTTGCAGATATCGATCCCTTCAAAGGGATTGAGGCCTACTTCACCGATTCCGACTTGTACAAGCCACTTGACGAGGAGGAAGCCAACGACGCCGATGATGAAGCAGAGACGGCAATAGAGCCGGACTTGGAGCCCGAAATGACTCCCGACGCCCCCTTAAAAATCCGATTGAAGGGCAAGCCTCCCCAGAAGGCGCCTCCAATGAGCATCAAGCTATCAGGGAAAGCACCGACTCACAAAGCTCCCCTGAAGATACGTCTCAAGGGAAAGCCACCTCAAACAGCGGCTCCCCTAGTGGTAAAATTACAAGGGAAGGTGCCACTCATCGGAGGCGCAACCGAGGCACCTCTCAAGGTGCGTCTTAAAGGCAAGCCGCCGCAGTCATCCAAGATGCCGGAGAGGGCTCACATAACCCTCTCAGACCCCAAAGTCAGAGCGGTGGAGGACTCTCCTGATCCGGCCCCAGTGCTTACAGATGAGGAGCTTGGCGAATATATCTCTGCTGATGTAGACGCACCCTCCTTCGACAATGTAATCTACGGGATAAAATCTCGTACTTTATCAATAATAGAGTGTCTTTTAATTATTCTTGTCTTCCACACTGGAATGCCATGTATACATTAGACAACGCTCTACGGTCGTTGCAAACACAAGTAACGACCGTCTACCATAATCAAATAGTCCCGTCTCAAGGAGTCTTCATAGTCCCTCCACGGAGCCGAGACCAAGGCACCATCATCTCGGGCAAAATCGAGCGTCGTCAGGACCTCCCGTCAATCGAGCCCGAACCTGATACCGGCAGAGTACAAGTCTATCGGTACACAGATACAGCTAAGCACATCATCCAAAAGATGGGCTACGACCTGAAAAGCAACAAAGGCTTAAACTACGACAAGGGTCGGCATCTCCCTGTCCGGCTTTCGATGCCCAATAGAAAGCCACAGGATTACTATAATCGGACTCGACGGGGGTTAGGCTATGTCACGCCGCCATCAACTCCAGAGTGTTCAGACGCAGAAGACATAGAACATTCCCACTCGTCTGAAGCATCGACGTGGGATTCCGATACCAGTATCGGATAAGTCTTCAGGAAAGTACTGTCAGCTAACATGACATCGGCGCAACCTCAGAAAGATGAAGGCGAAGACCAACTGCCGGAACCCTTAGAAGAGGAACCATGGGCTCAACGCCTAGGAGAACAATGGAGTCTCATTTTGAGTTACGAGAACCTCCCACCGAAGACGAAGTCGAGCAGATCGACCTCGGGGATGGGTCTTCTTCTAAACCCATCTTCATCAGCAAAAGCTTAGAAGGAGAAGCCGAGAATCTTTAGTCCAACTGGCTAAAGAATATATTGACGTCTTCGCCTGGAGCTACGAAGACATGCCGGGTCTCGATCCACAGATCGCGATGCATAGGTTGAACATCTTACCAGATGCTAAACCTATCAAACAACAACAGCGACGCTTCCGCCTGGACATCATGAATGCCATCGATCAGGAGGTGGACAAGCTCTTGACCAGTGGCTTCATCCGTGAGGAACAACACCCGGACTGGGTAGCCAACGTCGTCCCTGTCACCAAGAAGAACGGAAAGATACGAGTCTGTATCGACTTCAGGGATCTCAACTCTGCTTGCCCGAAGGATGAATTCCTGCTCCCAATTACCGATGTAATGATCGACAACACATGTGACTTTGAATGCATGTCCTTCATGGACGGGTATTCAGGCTACAATCAAATCAAGATGTTCCCCGATGACGCAAAACACACGTCATTCAGGACTCCGAAAGGTGTTTTCTGCTACACAGTAATGCCCTTCGGCTTGAAGAATGCCGGTGCAACATACCAACGAGCGATGAGTACCATCTTCCGTCAACATCTTCGCAAGACAGTTGAGTGCTATGTTGACGACATCGCAGTCAAGAGCCGCCTCAAAAGAGATCATCTACAGGACCTGAGGACGGTCTTTGATCTCATGCGGGCACATCAACTCAAAATGAACCCCGCTAAATCCTTCCTGGGGGTTTCTAGCGGCAAATTCTTGGGCTTTGTCATCACGGCAAAAGGCATTCATGTCGATCCCGAGAAGACTAAAGCCATCCTCAACATGGACCCTCCGAAGAACCTTTGAGAACTTCGGGGCTTACAGGGACGTCTGGCATACATCCGGAGGTTCATAGCAAACCTTTCCGGTAAATGTCAACCCTTTACTCAGCTCATGAAGAAGGGAGTCTCTTACGTCTGGACAGAGGAGTGCCAAAAGGCTTTCGACGACATCAAGGCTTACTTGACAAGCCCGCCAGTCCTAGTGGCACCTGTCGCCGGCAAACCATTTCTCCTCTACGTCCGTGCCATGGATCATTCCCTCGGCGCTTTACTGGCTCAAAACAGCGATACAGGCTACGAGCAAGCAATCTACTACCTCAGTCGAACACTCATCGGGGCCGAACACCGGTACAACCCCGTTGAAAAGGAGTGCTTGGCTTTGGTGTTTGCCATTCAGAAGACTCGTCATTACGTCTCGGGCCAGACAATTCACGTCATCTCCCGAGTCAATCCACTCAGAGTTCTCATGACGAAGCCAGGGTCATTAAACTCCCGGCTGGCTACATGGGCGATCCTACTAACGCCATACAACATGGTGTTTGTCCCACAGAAGGCGGTCAAGGGTCAGGCTCTGGCTGACTTTTTAGCTGCACACCCCATCCCAGAATCTTCAAAACTCTATGAAGACATCCCGGATGAAGTCCAAGAATCAAACGTCACTGAAGGAAGCCCCGTTTGGTGGATGTTCTACGATGGCGCTTCAAGAACGGGCCCCAACGGCCAAATCATCGTAGGAGTGGGGGTAGTCTTGGTCTCCCCCGATCAGCTGGTCATCCAGCGCGCATACTCTCTTTCGAAGCCGTGCTCCAACAATATTGCTGAGTACAACGCACTCGTCATGGGACTCCAGCTAGCACAACAGCTGGGGGTGGATCATCTGGAAGCCTACGGCGACTCGAAACTCGTCGTAAACCAGATTCGAGGGCAATACGAGGTTCGCCATGAAGATTTGATCCCTTACCATGAAGTTGCATTGAACATCATTTCAACCTTCACTGGGTTCTTCATCGAACATGTACCCCGTCTACAAAACTTGGAGGCTGACGCTCTGGCTGGCCTCGCAGCCTCATTGGCCGCGCCCCTTGGGACTCAACACTATGTCACGGTAACTGGCCGAGACTTGATTTGTCCCAGAAACAACCTATGTTTGCAAATGGCTCACGCCGTGCCGACAAACACCGATGTTAATGTCCGAGACTGGAGATTCCCGTTCATCGACTTCGCCGTCTACGGAATCCTTCCGGAAGATCCGAAGGAAGCCGTCTCAGTCAGGAGACGCTCTTTTCGATTCTACCACGATACAGCCACTAAAACGCTGTACCGACGCTCCTTCGATGGGCTCCTCCTTCGATGCCTGTCTAACGAAGAAGCAGCCGAGGCTCTTCAAGAAGCTCACGACGGAACTTGTGGAGCTCATCAACCCGGTCCTAAGTTGCAAGATCGACTGCGACGTATGGGCTACTACTGGCCAACCATGGCCGCCGACGCAGTGGAATATGCTAAGAAGTGCCATGCATGCCAACTTTATGCATACTTCATACATACACCGTCTGAACCTCTACATCCTACAGTCGCCTCCTGGCCATTCGAAGCCTGGGGCATGGACATTGTAGGACCAATCACCCCTTCTTCATCAAGAGGACATCGTTTCATCCTGGCCATCACTGATTACTTCTCCAAATGGGCGGAAGCAGTCCCACTAGCGGAAGTAAAAAGCTCCAGGGTGGTCAGCTTTATCAAACACCATGTCATTTACCGTTTCGGAGTACCCAGGCGAATCATTCATGACAATGGTCCCCAATTCATCAGCCACATTTTCAGCAGGTTCTGTGACAAGATTCGCATTCAAAACGTGGCCTCAACCGCCTACAATCCGACAGCAAACGGATTAGCTGAGGCATTCAACAAGACTATCGTTAGGCTGCTCAAAAAGGTCGTGTCATCCAACAAATGCGACTGGGACGAAAAGCTTGGCGAATGCCTTTGGGCCTACCGCACAACGGTACGGACCCCAACAGGCAACACTCCATTCTCCCTGGTCTACGGGAGCGAAGCAGTACTGCCTCTCGAGATACAGATACCTTCGCTCCGCGTGGCAATCACAAACGATCTCACAGAAGAAGACAATCAACGTCGTCGTCTGCGGGAACTGGAGGCACTTGACGAAAAGCGTCTCCTAGCTCAACAACGCATCGAACTTTACCAAGCCCGTATATCACAGGCTTTCAACAAGAAGGTCAAGCAAAGAACTTTCCAAGTTGGCGACCTGGTTTTAGCAGTCAGAAGGCCAATGGTGTTAACTCACAAGACACCAGGGAAGTTCGAGCCCAAATGGGAAGGACCCTTCATCATTGAGACGGTATACTCAAACGGTGCTTACCGCCTCGCCAAACCCAATAGGGACTTGTTCATGATGCCCATCAATGGCAAGTTCCTAAAGAAGTACTATTCTTGACATCCTCCAAGATATGTATTTCCCCAAACAACCTCTTTTCACAAAAATCAAACGCTTTCGGAACCCAGCTGTTCTGTGGCATCCTTCCGTAGAAAGATAACCACGTCCACATTACCTCTGAGTTGTCTCTCTACATCTAACAAAGCAGAACCTTACATTTCGTGAGCTACGCTATCCTTCATGTTTACCACGTCCACATTACCTGAGTAAATCCCGTACAAACACTCCTGTGTTGTCGTACATTGATCGCAGAACTTCCATGTCCACATTACCTCTGAGTTTCAGCGTATCCCCCAGGATCATTCCTACCATGTCCATAAATACCTCTGAGTAGGAAGATTCTATCATTTGAACCTAATGATGCCATGTCCACATTACCTCTGAGCAAACATGTTGGTTCCTTCAAACTTATTATCGTACCTAAAAACCAAGGTGCGCAAAGATAATAGGTCCACATAAATCATCAAGTTCATGAGATCAAAAATGAACACATCACAAAAAAAAAGAGAATAGTGTATTTCTTTATTTTTCAAAGAAGGGAGACAGAAAGCTATTTCCCCAGCAAGAGTTGCAAAAACACATAAAAAGAAGAGAAGCTACAGTCCCGATCCTCTCCAGGGTGGGATGAGAGCTC
>JANAVB010031820.1:2170164-2235612 GCA_029216955.1 Iris pallida
GTCAACGGCCACCTCTTCTACCCCCGACGTTCTATCAGCATCACTACCTCCCCCGGCAAACTGCAAGATCAACATTTATCTCCTGCCAGCCCCAGGAACAGATCGGAAGAAGGTCTCTTCTTCTCAAGTCCCTCTACAGGGACAGAATCTGTCGCTACCCCCGCCTGATCATAGCCATCTCTATGTCCATGGTTGAAGCCAAGGAAGGATTTGGCAAGATTCAGCCGACCTCCCTTCATCATGACCAGGAGGGGAATCAACCCTCTCCTCTATCCTCACTGCTTCTGCTGCCCCCCGCAACGGACCCTTGCAACGCTGGAGGGACGTCACCAAAGGCGATGAACTCCAATCCTTCATCATCAGGTGCCCGAGTCTGTAGGACCCTCAGCGTCCAAGCCTCCATGGCAGATGGTACTATCCCAGAAGTTGTTTACGACTTCAAAGTCAGGAGATACTAAAACCTTCGCGGGAACATCTTCGGGCCCTCCTCCACAGACATCATCATTGGTGGAATGCGCTCCTCAGAAGAGCCTGCCACCTCCTTCGGCTTACTGGTGCCCGGTTTCGAAGCACGAGACTTCTTCTTCAATCCCTACAAGAAGAAGAACATAAGTCGCCACAATGACATAAAAAATTGGAATTATGAAGCACTCCTTACCTCAGCGGGAGCCGATCCCGTTGGCGTTACAAGTGGCGCTTCCGTAATCTTCGGGGTCGACGTCCTTCTCGACCTTTTCGGTACAGAAGAACCAGCTTCTGGGTCAGCCCGCCTTTTCTCGACAGACGGGTCTCTCACTGGTGCCACAGCAGCAGCCCGATACCCCGCCAATTCTGGCGGACGATATGACCGAGCTGCCACCAACATATTCGTTGTTGCCTCCAACTGGGTTCCAATGATGAAACTAGTCTCCCTGTCATAACCAGGAGACATAGTATTTATAGTGCAATACAGCTTGGCGGCCGGATATAAGATCGGCGGCCGAGGATTGCGAACTGGTGTGGTAAACTTAACGCTAGTGCATCCAGCGTTATAATACTGCCAGTCCTGGGCTCCATCCAGCAAACTCCCGATGAAGCCTAGACTGCTACTGGGATTCCGCAGCATTAGCTGAGTGTAGCCAATTTGACGAGCAAATTGGCTTGGCAAGTACGGTTCCAGATAACATCTGTTCTGATTACGGTAGACCAGGTGCGAAGGCCGGATACTCTGCAACCAACGAAAACTCCATTTCGGCAAAGTAACCGCATCCTCGCCAGAATCAACCAAATCCTGGTCGGCCTCGAAATTCTTGAAGATCGGGCCAACCTTCACGATTTCCCACCCCTGAAGGAAGGACAAAACCCTCCTACAAACGGGGACGCCAGTGTAAGACCACTTCCTCTTGTAGAAGCGGCGAATGAAGGCATCTCCTTCAACATGGTCCTCCTCAGGGCCAGGACTCATCACATTCAGATGATGTAAGATCAGCCACCCCATAAGATAATGGAAAGGCAGCTCGGCCCGGGGAAAGTTGTCATTATTACCTTTCTCGTGGATCACATCATCAGCAAAAGACCTCAAACCGCGTAACAGGTTGCACACCATCGCGGGGAGGAGAGCTAAAGGTCGTCCAAAGGCCAACTTCACTGCAGGCAAAATGAGATTCCGATGTACCCTCTCAACGGTACCGGATCCCCCTGCAAATATGCAATCCCGGAGCCATATCATCAAGTAGGCCGTCAATACTGCCTTAGACGACATCCGGTGCGCGCAGTGCCAGAAACAGCTGTACGTATCCTTGCCGCTCTCATTGGAATGTGGGGTCCTCTCGTCCAGCCGGGTTATTTCAGAACTCACTTCCGCGGGGTTCAAGCCTTGTGGAGTCGCAAACCGGATCCTCGAAGGATCCGCCAAATCCTGCCTGAAGACATAGTCCCTCCAAGCAGTCACGTGAGGCTGGGTCTTACCCTTGTCCCTCCGGTGCATCAGATAATGATGGCTCGTCACCTCCTTGAAAACGGCCATCATCTCCGGGTCCTTATCTTCCAAGACCTGGATCTCTTCATTTGATGGAAAATATTCCTCGTACGGTTCCGAGCCCCAAGGAAGCTTGGACACTTCGTACATCTCATGAAGGGCCAATCCCAACTCCTCCACTGGAGTAGAAGCTGCCAGTCTGGGCGTTGAAAAGCTCCAAGAGCGCAAGGAACATCGGCTTATTGAGGTCCACGCCTGCCTGCGTGGCCCGAATGGCGGCAGTCAGCCCTATCTCTTTAAGCTCAACTTTGAACCTGGAAAGCACCCAGGAGGTCAACTCGTCCCACTTTGGGATGTAGTAACACCAACCTTCGACTCTAAAACCAGCTGTCGGATACGTGACCTTCGACGTCAGCATCCGATTTGCAAAAGTCGGGGCACTGAAGGGAAACGTGTCATTTAGGACTTCACTATAGATGCTCCCGGGACGCAAAGCTCGGTAACTGAACGAAGAACCGGTTCGTGAGGCGGTCAAGGTGTCTCGCTGGTTCGAGGTGGTGTCAATCGAAAGGGAACCCCCCAAGGCACCTCCTTGAGAAGGAGTAAGTTCCCAACCCATCCTTCTCTTCGAAGCTAGACGATAAAAGGCTGTCAGTGGCAACTGGCGGTCAACCTGCCGCATGTATAACATCATGCCCTTAGCAGCAAAGAACCAGTCTTCTCTGATCTTCAATATCTTCGCTTCAGAAGAGACTAATCGGTCGCCAAACAGAAAGGCAGGCTTTAAGAAAGTCACACCTTCAGAATCAGCAGACTTCAGTTTACCGCTCTCCATCATACTCTGGAGGAAAAGCGGCAACAGGACCTGGATTTGTAGCATCCTCTCACGAGGTTGGTCCCGAAGGATAGCATCCTTTGCAGGGTTGATCACCGCCTCATCAAAATCAACTCCCATCTGACAAAGAGAAGCGTCCAGGAGGACCTCATTCAACAAAGGGATCGTCATCGACACTGGCACGACAAAAGTGGAAGTCAGGCAAAAAGACAAAATATGTCAAGCAGACTGGCGCATTGCCAGGGTATGAACCCATGCGCATCTGCTTCGACGCATCATCAGGGCATAGGCCCATGCGCGTCAGCATGTCTCGGCGCATCATCAGGGCGTAAGCCCATGCGCGTTGGCATTGGAGCTTCGGCGCATTATCAGAGCGTGAGCCCATGCACGTCAGCAAAGGCTTCGGCGCATCTTCAGGGAATAAAACCCATGCGCGTCAGCCATTAAAACCTCGGTGCATGATAAAGGTATAAACCTATGCACGTCGGCAGGATAGAACCTCGGCGTATCATCAAAAGACCGAAGTCTATACGCGTCGGCAGTTAGGGCACAGGGCCCAAAGCAGAGACAAAACCCACCTGTCACCTCAGGACGAACGTCGGCAAGAGGCACAAGAGTGATAGGTACATCCTCATCGACAGACTCCTTCGCTTTCTCCTTCCCCTTGCCGGCAGCACCGCGAGGAGTCTTGGGAGCCATTCTCTCGAGGAAGGAGAAGTTAGGGTTTTGAAGAAGAAAAGCAGAAGCACAGAGAAGAAGAACCCTTTCTCTCTCCAACTCTTATCTATTTATAGGGCTTGGTCGTACGCGTGAACAGATGACGTGTGATCTCAGCCGTCGCCTCGGGTTCTGTGCAGGGATAGCAGCAAATAAAACCAAAAGATCATCATTAATCTTTTCGGTTACCGAGGCACCATCATCATTAACTGAGAAGAGCATGCGCCCGAACAGGCATGCGCCCAGAAATCATGCTCCCTGAACTCCATGCTTCTTATTCAAAGTATTCCAAAACTTATTCAATAGTTTTGAAAACTTTGAAGGGGGTCTTGTAGAAGCATGGAATTTCACAACCAGAAAGACCATGCGCCAGACACTACATGCGCCAGGACTCGCACAGAACACTTCACAGCAAAGTCAATAACCATGGACATTTGAAGAAGGACTTTTTATTTATATATAAAAGTCTATTACATGTCTAGAAAAGGTTGTACAAAGGAGAATTTCTACAAAGGAAAGATCCTAAGTCTACAGCCAGCGGCCACCATGCGCCTCCAGTTAGGCGCAGCAGTCATCATGTGCTGCCAGTCACCATGCGCTGTCAGTCAGGCACAGCAGACATCATGCGCCTCCAACCAGGCGTATCCCACCATATCTTCAGCAGCTCAGTCATGTGCATCCAGCTCAGTTGTGTCCCTTCAGCAGCCCAGCTATGTGCATCCCTTCAGCCAAATTCTTCTAGCCAGGCTCACCTGGCCGAGCAGAGCCCAGTTATGTGCCGCTCTTCCAGCCAGGCTCACCTGATAAGTGCTTCGCCAAGCAAAGCATTTAACCCTCTGGCTGGAACCAAGGAAGAGAAGAGCACCGCAAATGCTGAGGCCAGGGGAGGCTTCGAAAGAGCCTCCAAAGCCGAAGGAAGACCGTGATCGAAACCGCGGCTAAAGGAGCAGCTTTCAACACGATCAAAGTGGAGAAACCCCACTTTGAAGGAAGAGAGAGCCTAGCACCGCCATTCCGATCTACGGCTCTTCCGGAATAACGGGGACAAGGCCCGAGCATCCCTATCTTTGGATGCAACAGGCACCTTCCGCCTGCCTCGAAAGCCCTCGACTCCGTCTTTTGGATGTAACAGTCACCTTCAAGAGCATCGAAGACAACACAGCGTCTCATCTTCACCCTCGGGAGCACTTCGTCAATAGAATGCACCCGCATGTTCAAGTTCATGTTGGAAGTACGTGAGGGAATGAGAAGCAAATCTTCTCTCCATGCCACTATTTATAGGCCGGGCAGATCAAACCCACGTGCCAAGTGGATGACCCTCCGAATTCCGTGCAATGAATTTACATTAAATGGATGAACCGGACGCCTCGAATTCAGCCAAACGACTATTTATAGCACTCGAAGAGCGAGACAGCCGCATCATTAAAAGACATGTCCGATGCGCCAGCCAGACAGCGCATCACACGGACGCGCCCTTCGGCATCAGGTGCATCACACAGACGTGCCCTACAGTACTCGGCGCATTACAGAGGGTGCGCCCTCACACATCTCCATACCGAGTGGAACGCCAACCGACACGCCCACTCAGCTGTCCATCGAACGTCACCAACATTAAATGCTGAACTGACAGAGTTGGCAGCACGCCTCCCAAAGTCTGAACAGTTAACAGCTTTATTCAGAAAACGAAGCGTCGGCAACGTCAACATCATCATGACTTTATTTCGACGGCTACTGCCACGTGGCCACTCCACCATCAGCATGTGCCTCTACGGCCATGCGTCCAAATCAGTATGCGCCTCAAAAGCCATGCGCCTCAGACTGCTCTCTGATCCCGAAAGACAGAAGGAAAGTCGCCTGCATGCGCCTCAAAAGCCATGCGCCCCAAATGGTTTGTAACTCCTAAAGGTTATGAGCCGCAACCTCCTCCTGCGCCCAATCCAAGGCGCAGCTCACCAGATCACTTCTCTCCACCAAATCCGAGATCTTCGAACCATGAGTCGACGACACGTGTCTTTTGACTCAACTCATCCAAGATTTCAGCAACGGAAAGATCTTCTCTCTGCTACGTGCCGGCTCACAACAGCAGTATGAAGAGTTCTTCCCCTCGATCAGGGCGCAGCATCCGTGCGCCTCCATCAGCAACCTCCACGTGGCATCCCCACACCGGCGCATCCTGCATGCGCGCATGAGCAGCCAGCCTACAAAACTATAAATAGAAGGATCATCTCCTTCACACACACACAGAGACTCAGAACAGAAGACTCACAACACAGAGAGAATCGACAACAGAGAATCACCGAGAGGCAGTTCTAGACACTCAACGTCTTCCTCCTCTCAGCAAGCTCCAGCATCCAGAGCAATCAACACCTTCAGAGAATCGATAACCGTCGTCAGCCGGTCAACGGAGTCAACGCATTACCACTCGCTCCATTGGCACTAAGGACCCAGCTTAAACAAAAGTGTACTCCTAGGACTACATCTAAGTCCTATATTGTATCACTGTTCTGTTTGTATTAAGATTTCAATCAAAACAATTTTAATGGCAAACAGTGTAATATCTATATATATATATATATATATATATATATATATATATATATATATATATAAATACATAAATACACATAAACACTTTTGTACTCATATATCCATATATATATCTGGAAATTGCTGAGAAACCCAATTTCGGGATGGGCTTTTATGAAATGCCCACCCGCTGGATGAGTTTTATGAAATGCCCAGAATTAAGTATTTTTACGTTAAATATTCCAAGATTCCCTTTTAGATGCCACCCGCTGGAAACTGCTATTTTTATAATACCGAAACTACCCCTCCGCGCGAATTGGTCATCTATATGTATTTGAATTCAAAAAACTCAGATCTGGATTGCGATTTTCGTCGTCTTCTTCTTCACGGAAAATCTGAATTCCATTGCTCTCATCTTCAGCAGAGATCGCAAAGATCATTCATAGTTCGGTGTGCTTTTCTTCGGTCAAACTCAGATCATCGCTCTTCAGCATCATCACCATCATCATCATCTTCATCGACGTCACTTGTGGAGAGAAGATCTTTCTTCTTCTTTTCCATAAGAATTATCATCGCTTTGAAAGAAGAACGAAACTCTTTATTCCTCTCTCCTACGTTTTAACACTGGAAATGACCATTCTCCGTGTAAATTAACACAGAGAATGCCATTCTCCGTGTTTCTAACACGGAGAATGGCCATTCTCCTACGTTTTAACACTGAAATGACCATTCTTCGTGCTAAATTACACGGAGAATGACTATTCTCCATTTTATTTAACACGGAGAATGACCATTCTCCGTTTTATTTAACACGGAGAATGCCATTCTCCGTTTTATTTAAAATGAAGAATGACATTCTCCGTGTTTCTAACACGGAAAATGGCCATTCTCCTGCATTTTAACACTGAAATGACCATTCTCCGTGCTAAATTAAACGAAGAATGACCATTCTCCATTTTATTTAATACGGAGAATGACCATTCTCCGTTTTATTTAACACGGAGAACGTTATTCTCCATTTTATTTAAAACGGAGAATGTCATTCTCCTGCATTTTAACATTGAAATAACCATTCTCCGTGCTAAATTACACGGAGAATGCTATTCTCTGTTTTATTTAACACGGAGAATAACATTCTCCGTTTTATTTAACACGGAGAATTGCATTCTCCGTTTTTCTAACACGGAGAATGGTCATTCTCCTGTGTTTTAACACTGAAATGACCATTCTCCGTGATAAACTAAACGGAGAATGGCATTCTCTGTGTAAATTAAGACGGAGAATAGTCATTCTCCGTGTAATTTAGCATGGAGAATGGTCATTCTCCGTGTAAATTAAGACGGAGAATGCCATTCTCCGTGTTAGTAACACGAAGAATGTCATTCTCCGTGTAAATTAAGACGGGGAATGACATCCTCCGTGTCACTAACACGGAGAATGACCACCCTCATGCGAAATTAAAATTTTTCGTGTTCTAACACGGAGAATGACCATTCTCCTGCATTTTATGGTCAGCTGAAACTTTGGAGAGCCATAACTTTTGACTGGGAGATCGAAACGAGGTCCCGTTTGTCGCAAAATGAGCGTATCGTCGAGGAGACTGAAAGTAACTGCTTCACCATTAGGCGGCCTTTCGAAATTTTAGAATCGCAAAAAAATGATGTTTGGACCTCCGTTTTAGCACTTTTGCCGTTTGTCCCGGTCTTTTCGAAATTTTTCGACGAGTTTTTGAAGATTTTTGAGGAGAAAACCTAGATTCGAAAGTGAGCAGTGTATGGAAGAAGATGAAGTATCGAAATATTTTTTAAGAGCAGTTTCGTGGGTGTTTTCAATAAATTAAAAGGAAGGGCAAAATGGTCATTTGGAACCGCTTTGGATAAGTTTCTCTAATTCTGGGCACGCGATGAAAGTTTTTTTAGCGGTGGGTTTTACATAAAACTTTTTTAGTTTTGGGCATTTCATAAATCCTCCCTATATATATACCCATACATATGTATACACACATATACATAAATATATACAATATATATTTATATATAAATACATAAATACACATAAACACTTTGTACTCATATATATATATATATATATATATATATATATATTTGTAATCATATATATACATATATATATATATATATATATATATATATATATTTGTAATCATATATATACATATATATATATATATATATATAGATATATATATATATATATATATATATATATATATATATATATATACCCATACATATGTATAATATATTTTATAAAAAAAATATATGTATAATATATTTTTATATATAAAAACACATATACACATATTATATATATTTATATATACATATATGTACACACAATTGTCATATATATATATATATATATATATATATATATATATATATATATATATTTTATATATATATATATATATATATATATATATATATATATATATATATATATATATATATATATATTTATATATATATATAAAAAGAAAAAAAAAAAAAAATATATATATATATATATATATATATATATATATATAGATATATATATATATATATATATACGTACACATATATAATATATTTATATATACATATAAATACACACATTTAATATATATTTATATATATATACACACATATATATGGTATACAATCCTAGAAATCTAGAAATTCATCACAAAAGAATATTTATCCTATTATAAAACAATTAACAATTTAATATCAATAACACATATTATATATGTACACTTATATAATCAATGTGTCGCAACATAATTACTAGCCCACTAAATAAAATACCAAAATATTTACTAGTATAATAATGCACACCTACATGGACGTTTTTGTTCGTGCTATATGTCTACCGTAATAATTAACTGAATAATTAATTCTAAAAAATTCAAAAAATCATATTTAAATCAAATCAATAATAAAAAATAATTCAAATTTTTCGGGAATGGGAGCTACAACCTCTCCCAGCCCTGTAGGAACCACTGTTTCCCCTATGGAAGGACACTCCAGAAATACTATATCTTCCTCAGAAATACTGAAAAGAAAAAGCTTGGGGTTATGTTTCCTCTGTGATGATAAGTGGTTCAAGGGGCATAAATGCAAGGAGAAGAAGCTGTTTATGCTGGTGGCAGATGAAGAAAACATAGAGGATAATGAAGTCAAAGGCCTCTCAGAAGACACTACAATCAGTACAGGAGCTCCTCCAAGTTTATTTGAAATATCCCTACGGGCTCTGTCAGGTAACTCTCCTACATATACTATGAAGCTTAAGGGGAAATATTGGTGGATTCAGGATCCACCTATAGTTTTATAGACTCTATTTTCTGTGAGAGGTTGGGGCTAACACTACAAGACAACAAGCTATTTGAGGTCATAGTGGCCAATGGAAAGACATTGAGCAACAAAGAGATGTGCACATGAGTCACTATTGAGTGTCAAGGCTATAATCTCAAGGCAGATTTACTACTTTTGCCCTTACCAGGTTGTCAGATAGTCCTCGATACCAACTGGCTTAGAACCCTTGGGAAAATAATCTGGGACTTTCAAGAACTCACTATGGAGTTTGAAGAACAGGGGGTTACCAAACTACTAAAAGGAACCAAGACTCAACTCCATCATCTCCAGGAACCTGACAGCAAGGAAATGCGGCAAAAGTCCCAATTCTACATCATCCAACTATGCACCATAGAAGAAGACAACTCTGAAGGAAAAGCCCAATCAGAAGAACCTGCCATATCTGCCTTATTAAAGAAGTATAATCATTTGTTCGAAGAGCCAACAAGCTTACCCCCAAAAAGATTATTTGATCACAAAATCCCACTTCTTTCTGGGTCAATGCCAGTATGTAACAGACCTTATAGCCAACCTTATATGCACAAAAATAAGATTGAGAGACAAATACAATAAATGTTGAAGACTGGTATTATAAGACCAAGTAATAGCTCATATTCCTCTCCGATAATCCTAGTTAAAAAAGCTGATGGATCATGGAGACTATGCATTGACTATAGGGGGTTAAATTTGAATACTGTGAAAGATACCTTCTCCATTCCCTTTATTGAAGAGTTGTTTGATGAACTTCATGGAAGTCAGTACTTCTTCAAGTTGGATTTGAGAGCAGGGTACCACCAAGTAAGAATGGCAGAAGAGGACATCCACAAAACAGGCTTCAGGACTCTGAGGCTACTACGAGTTTCTTGTCATGCCTTTGGGCTTGACCAATACCCCCCCCCACCTTTCAAGCTCTTATGAATGAAGTCTTTAAGAGCTATTTAAGGAGTTTTGTACTAGTCTTCTTTGATGATATTGTCACTTCCCATTTCTGGAATACGTAAATTTTTAATTTTTCTGTATATGGTATCTGGCAACTGTATCTTGATTGTATATATCATATATTTGTAACTGGCCATGGCATGGAACAGTATCTCATCGCGAATTAGTGTGCCACCCCTTGTCCTAGTTTTGTTGTAGGCGTGGTTCTCTGCTTCGATGATAAAAATTTTGAACCGTGTTGTGGTTATGGTTTTATTTATTTAATTAATTTGATTAATTGTTGCATGAGGCATTTAGCATGTCATTAGTCATATGGTTAAGAGCATGCTTAAGATTAGGGTTTCTTTGAGTCAACCCAACCCCTATATATATTCTCTTTCTCACTCTCTCTCCTCATTCACTCTTTTCATTTCTTTTCCTTCAACTAACAATGGAGAGGTTCTTGCATTTCTCATTTCTTGATTTTTTTTTGATATTATTTGTAGCTCCCCTTCCCAAAAATTTGGGAATATTTTATTTTTAATTATTCGAATGGTGATTTTTAGATTTTGTAAATAAATATTATTTCATTTTATGTGGAAGCCCTACTCTAGAAACTAAGATTTATTAGGGTCATTGAGAGTTATATATATATATATATATATATATATATTATATATATATATATATATATATATATATATATATATATTCGTATATAGATATATTGAATTATATATAGGAATATTGGGACATATATTTTGTATAGACATATATATAGTTTTAAATATATATATATATATATATATATTTATATATATATATATATATATATATATATATATATATATATATATATATATATATATAATTAAAAAAAATATATATATATATATATATATA
Source organism: Iris pallida (assembly GCA_029216955.1). Taxonomy (NCBI): domain Eukaryota; kingdom Viridiplantae; phylum Streptophyta; class Magnoliopsida; order Asparagales; family Iridaceae; genus Iris; species Iris pallida. The sequence continues at coordinate 2,181,380 of JANAVB010031820.1, forward strand.
TAATTAAGTGTGTATGTTTATGTATATCTAAATATATATATATATATATATATATATATATATATATATATATATATATATATATATATATATATATATATATATATATATATATATAAATATATGTATACGTGTGTATATATATAGATATATAGGTGTATGTATAGATAAATAAATTATATATGCATATGTATTTATACGCGTGTATATATATATATATATATATGGAAACGTATACGTTCATGTGTATAATTGTGGTTATATAAATGTATGTGTGCGTGTGTATATATATAAATATATATATACATATGTATACATATACGTGTATGTATTTAACAATATATATATGTATGTACCTACATATATGCATATATATAAATACTTATATGTAAACTACTTATATTAAGTATTAGAATAAGCCCAGGCCCATGGCCCAAGCCGGCCAGCCAGGCCTGAGCTCGGCCCAAGGCCAGCAACCCACGAGCTTAGTCTAAACCAGCCCAGAGCCTTCGGCCTAACAGAGCCCGAACTATCTCACCCGAGTTTTACTAAACTCTCACCCTCTCGGTTTGCAGGGTCGACACATATATATAGGTAGATGAGATCGAGAGAGAGAGGACTTGGATAAAACCCTAACCCCGAACCTCTGACAACGACCCCCGACCCTGGGTGGCCACCCGCCGTCGGATCCATCGCCACGCCCCGCCGGAGACGGCCGGAAACGCGTGCGGCAACAGCAGATTCACGGAGGAACAGCAACACATTCGACAGCAACTGCTCGGCCGACCCAAGTTCGTGACAGCGGTTCGCCCACAAGGGTTGATCATTTTACGAGCGATCTTTTCAGGTAAGACCCCGACCTATACCCCTTCGACTCCTTTCATCTAGTTTTAATTTAAAGGAACTGGATTGCCGAGAAATTCGACGCAAAGTCGAACAAAAACTGTCAAGACAGGACATATATTACAGTCCCAAACACCCGATTTTGATGGCAGACCATTGCCAATCCAACGACCTATTTGCAAAACCAATTACACAGGTAGTTAGACAACCTAACCACGAAGAAAACCTCACCGTTAGTATTAGTTATCTTGGATTAGACAGTAGTAGAAATCAATTTGAAAATCAAGAAAAAAGCACGAAAAATAGTTTTTGAAAACATGAAAAACCTCCGATACGACGTGCGTCCCGCCAAACCGGGCAACGTGGTCGCGCACCGTAAGCATCGAAAGCTGTATAATGGTTTTGTGGTTGTGTGGGCTTTGGCGAAATTCAAATTGGTCGCGTGTGTGCGACGAATTTGATGCGTATCCGTCGAAATTCACCGTATCATGCACGTTGCAAATTCTCCAATTACTTTGTGCACGCTCGTTAGATCGAGACGAAACTTGTGCCTACAGAACCGTATCATTTTTCTGGTCCTGTATGCCAAGTTTGGTCCAATTCTGAGACAGTTGAAACCGACGTCGTTTTGCGGGCCCTACGGTCCCACTCAACGGGCGATTTTGTGCACGGCCCCGGATTCCAACTATGGACATACAGTTGGGTTCGTATCAGAAAATTGGATCCATAGACATGTAGTTTGACAACTTTAGAGATCGTTGACTCTGGCACGCTTTTCGGTGCAAAGCGGGTCAAACGGCGGACACCATTTTTGCCCAAAATTACCGTTTTACCCCTGTGTCCAGAATTGGACTTAAGGACAGGCAATCCTAGCTAATTTGACTATTCTGAGAATGTTAGTACTGTTTATTTCAGCATCCGGAGACTTCTACATGTGTTGACTGATTGTGGCTCATTGAGTGGTATGGTATTTTGGTTTCTCCAGCTAAGGACCTCAGGCAAGTACACTTTCTGATTGCTTTCCGATTCATAGTAGTCTTTTCATTTCATGTCTATACATATATCTTGCTGCTTGTTGACACGCTCGTCACACGGAGTTGTCGGGAGGAAAAATATCTTTGTATACATGTGGACTACCCAGAATTATCCCAGTGTCTCTCGTGAATGCTAGCCGCTGCGCACGACACGTACAGTGTGCCTTATTTACCCCCTAGCCGTCCACATGTTGAAACGGATATTTTGCACCACCTAGATAGATTTCTTTTATTAGGTTTTCCTTATTTATTTCTCTATCGTGCTATGTCATCAGTTTTCTACAGCTTTCATTTCTCATATGCTATTTTCGTGTCTTGTTAATTCTATTGTGTTTTGCATTGCCGTCGGTTTGTGTACTTGTTCTAATCCTGACTGGATAACCAACATTTTACAGGTTTAGCCGCGATCACTCTTAGCACTGGGAAGACTTGGGTATGCTGAAGACAACCTAGAAATAGATAGCATTTATATCAATTCCATTAAATGTAAAGTCTTGTATTTTCTTTAAATATAAATGTTGTAATAAATTAGAAATATGAATGAGCAGCAAATGTTTATTTTTGAGCATTTATTTTCTTGTGGGCTTGACAGCGTTCTACCGCCGACTCTGCGGCGTAGGCTGGCTTGGACACGTCTCGTATCCGAAAAAGCGGGTGCGGGTCGTGACAAGTTTTTGTGGTGGCCCATGCAGGTCAGTATTCGCAATTTCTGCGAACTCGTGATGGTACGTTATTCGTACTATTGCGAGCCTGCGCCCACGAAATGCTCATTCACAATTAGGATTAAAATAATCTAAGAGAATAACTAGGACTATGAGTCCCTTGTTCAAATTGACCGTTGGGTAGTTAAGGTTATTAGATAGGCCATACAATTTAGATAACTTGCTAGATCCCTATAGGCACACTATTACCATCGATAGGACAATGTGATTCCATGTGGATCCACTGTTCGCTTGGTTAGTTAGGCCTTCACCTTGATAATCTGTTCAATTATCTTTTGCTCTATGAGATATAAACATCATATCATAAATTAGAAATGTCTATTTAAATTCTATTTTGTTGTAAGGAATTGATTCATAATTCATGATTCTATTATTCGAATGCGAATCTCGAGGTAGATTGACTTGAGATTTTCCATCACCTATTGAAATGCACATGGAACAGATACTAGAATATTTGTATTACTTTCATCTTTAGTTATTTCTCCATATTAACTCTTTTATTTAAGTGTTGTGACTGATAGGATACATACCTACGCTTTATTCTTAGTCAACTTGTTTGAATCTCTAGAAGCTCATAAATTTTACGGTTATAGTTAGAGGAATATTAGCTAACCCATAAAGTTTAGACTGCAGCGCACTGTCGTCAATTATTTGAGAGTGGAGAATGTGGGTTTACTGCAGCCAGCAGCGCACTGGCGAGGCACAACACATAGAAATTAAAATTATTTTGAGGATCATAGGTTATAGAACATTGCTAGAACTATGTTGTAGTTGACCAAGACTTTAGGGATAGTAAGGTTGTAGGATGACTGTATAGGCAAGAACACCAGGTAAGGTTTTGATTCTCTTAAAACTCGAACTTCTTATTTTCCTTCTTCCAAAATTCTCACATAATCGTATTTTTACTATCTTGACCAATACTGCTATTACAGCCTAATTTTGCAAGCTTACTCTTTCATCGAGCTTGATTCGAGACGTATGTTATTGGGGATGCCCGCTAACATATTGTCTAATCAGAATCATTGTATTACGGTCTGATCAACCATGATATATTTGGTTCGCTCTTCATTTAATTACCCTACATGGATTGAGATGTAGATGTCTCCAGGATCTCAACCGCGACTTCTTTGACAAATTCCTCTTGAATTATACATTCTCCTTTGAGTCACAAAATTGTGTTCAGTGACATCTCCATTGAACCCTACATTGTTTTTGTATTTCATTGATTGGAAAGACGAAAGCTCGTGATTGATAGGTAGATACATAGTATCCCCATGACCATGATAGTGGTATATGCAAGTATAGCTACCATCAGCCAGCCCTGTGACAGAAACCTTGCCGCCATATCCTAGCCTCTAAGGTGGGTAGACTGTAAGCCTTCCAAAAATTTTAGGATATACGAGGATCACCGATTGATCGGAATAAAACTCCATTAGGATGATAGTTAGTGCCCTTTGACTCCCACTTTCCATTTAGATTATTTTGTGTCCCCGGTCGTGTCATTAATATTCGGAGCACGAGACCAGTTGTTATTTTCCAACAAATTTCACATGTAAGATCTAGACGAGTCTACCTTCATCTAGGTATATCATGTCCCACTCAAATCCGTCTTCTTGTACTCTATTTTTATGGTACAACTTTTAGTTTAAAAGGACTAGCTGTGACCCTTACCGTAGTACCGGTACATTTTTCGACTTCCATTAGAGCCTCAACTTCGACTTAATTCCTTCGACCCAATATATGGTTGTGATATACTCGGAGCTCACTATGCACATGCCACTAGTGTGCCACCCAATTGAGGCCTCATGTGCTACTTGAACACAAAAGTCACCGAAGGCGTATTTTGGACTTTAGGTTTTAGCTAACTAACTTGACTGGCAACTAGCTCAATCCCTTGGGTAGAAACCTATTCTAGGATACTCTAAATTAGTAAGGATAGTTTTATTATTGGGATCTTGTCTAGACCATATGGATTGAAACCCAATGTTCATCAAGCCAACGCTTGATGTCCAAATAGGAAACCCACTGAGGCCCAGGAAAATACCCTCCAGACAAACCCCCATAGTTGGTCTGTAAAACCGAACTATTTGAAATAGGTTCCCATATCTATCATGTAATCTCCATCCCTTAGAATGTGAATCCATTCGTAAACTTTATCCCATCTACTTGGAAGTCGCGATATGATCTTGTGTGCACTATATCCTTTGTTCATGTGTCTAAATAACCACGGAAAGAATCACAATCTTGATCTCTCTAATCCCGTCCTATTTTGGGAACCTTGTTTAGATTAACACCGATAGCAGAATTTATGTATTGAATGGATTGCAAGCCCCTCTAGGAAATGAAGAGTTCTTCAACATAGCCAATGACTGGACTAGAGTAGCTCATCTAGCAAATAAGTTAATGATTCACAAATATTCTCTCTTCTATCTGTACCATGGGATATACTCTACCGCTCTGGGAGCTTCATATTCGTACTCGATTATTTTTCTTCTTATCTTCCTGTCCTTCCTATTATAGAGTAACGACTGGTCATATTTATTATAATTTATCAATATTTTTTAGCTACTTGTATAAATTGTGCTTGTTGATTTTTGGGTTGCGTGATAGATGGGAGAGGATTCTAGATACCATACGCCTAGATATCTGTTGGTAGAATTGTTAGCAGTTAGCTGAAAGATTATAAAGTTTTAGCGACAGAAGATTTGATGGAGTAGTGTGACCAAAGGTGGGTAGAAGTCCTCAAGTATTCGAGTTTATAAAATATTTTTGAGAAATGAAATTTGAGGATATTGAAGTAATAGTAGACTTTGATAGTTATGAGTTAGAATTTTGAGGACAAAATTATTTTTAAGATGGGTAGATTGCAGCTCCCCTTCCCGAAAATTTGGGAATATTTTATTTTAATTATTCGAATGGTGATTTTTAGATTTTGTAAATAAATATTATTTCATTTTATGTGGAAGACCTACTCTAGAAACTAAGATTTTATTAGGGTCATTGAGAGTTACAGATATATATATATATATATTCGTATATAGATATATTGAATTATATATAGGAATATTGGCACATATATTTTGTATAGACATATATATAGTTTTAAATATATATATATATATATATATATATATATATATATATATATATATATATATATATATATATATAATTAAGTGTGTATGTTTATGTATATCTAAATATATATATATGCATATATATATATATAAATATATGTATACGTGTGTATATATATAGATATATAGGTGTATGTATAGATAAATAAATTATATATGCATATGTATTTATACACGTGTATATATATATATATGGAAACGTATACGTTTATGTGTATAATTGTGGTTATATAAATGTATGTGTGCGTGTGTATATATATAAATATATATATATATACATGATATGTATACATATACGTGTATGTATTTAAAAATATATATATATTTGTATGTGCCTACATATATGCGTATATATAAATACTTATATGTAAACTACTTATATTAAGTATTAGAATAAGCCCAGGCCCAAGGCCCAAGGCCTAAGGCCAGCAGCCCACGATCTTAGTCTAAACCAGCCCAGGGCCTTCGGCCTAACAGAGCCCGAACTGTCTCACCCGAGTTTTACTAAACTCCCACCCTCTCGGTTTGCAGGGTCGACGCACATATATAGGTAGATGAGATCGAGAGAGAGAGAGAGAGAGGACTTGGATAAAACCCTAACCCCGAACCTCTGACAACGACCCCCGACCCTGGGCGGCCACCCGCCGTTGGATCCACCGTCGCGTGCCGTCGGAGACGGCCGGAAATGCGCACGGCAACAGCAAATTCACGGAGGAACAGCAGCACATTCGACAGCAACTGCTCGGCAGACCCAAGTTCGTGACAGCGGTTCGCCCACAAGGGTTGATCATTTTACGAGCGATCTTTTCAGGTAAGACACCGACCTATACCCCTTCGACTCCCTCCATCTAGTTTTTAATTTAAAGGTACTGGATTGCCGAGAAATTTGACGCAAAGTCGGACAAAAACTGTCAAGTCAGGACATATATTACAGTCCCAAACACCCTATTTTGATGGCAGACCATTGCCAATCCAACGACCTATTCGCAAAACCAATTACACAGGTAGTTAGACAACCTAACCACGAATAAAACCTCACCGTTAGTATTAGTTATCTTGGATTAGACAGTAGTAGAAATCAATTTGAAAATCAAGAAAAAAGCACGAAAAACAGTTTTTAAAAACATGAAAAACCTCCGATACGACGTGCGTCCTGCCAAACCGGGCAACGTGGTCGCGCATCGTAAGCATCAAAAGCTGCGTAACGGTTTCGTGGTTGTGTGGGCTTTGGCGGAATTCAAATTGGTCGCGTGTGTGCGACGAATTTGATGTGTATCCGTCGAAATTCACCGTATCGTGCACGTTACAAATTCTTCAATTACTTTGTGCACGCTCATCAGATAGAGACGAAACTTACGCCAACAGAACCGTATCGTTTTTCTGGTCCTGTATGCCAAGTTTGATCCAATTCTGAGACAGTTGAAACCGGCGTCGTTTTACGGGCCCCACGGTCCCACTCAACGGGCGATTTTGTGCACGGCCCGTCGGAATCCAACTCTGGACATACAGTTGGGTTCGTATCGGAAAACTGAATCCGAAGACATATAGTTTGATGACTTTAGAAACCGTTGACTCTGGTACGCTTTTCGGTGCAAAACGGGTCCAACGACGGACACCGTTTTTGCCCGAAATTACCGTTTTTCCCCTGTGTCCAGAATTGGACTTAAAGATAGGCAATCCTAGCTAATTTGACTATTCTGAGAATGTTAGTATTGTTTATTTCAGCATCCGGAGACTTCTACATGTGTTGACTGATTGTGGCTCATTGAGTGGTATGGTATTTTGGTTTCTCCAGCTAAGGACTTCAGGCAAGTGCACTTTCTGATTGCTTTCCGATTCATAGTAGTCTTTTCATTTCATGTCTATACATATATCTTGCTGCTTGTTGACACGCTCGTCACACGGAGTTGTCGGGAGGGAAAATATCTTAGTATATATGTGGACTACCCAGAATTATCCCAGTGTCTCTCGTGAATGCTAGCCACTGCACACGACACGTGCAGTGTGCCTTATTTACCCCTAGCCGTCCACATGTTGAAACGGATATTTCGCACCACCTATATAGATGTCTTTTATTAGTTTTTCCTTATTTATTTCTCTATCGTGCTATGTCATCAGTTTTCTACAGCTTTCATTTTTCATATGCTATTTTCGTGTCTTGTTAATTCTTTTGTGTTTTGCATTGCCGTCGGTTTGTGTACTTATTCCAATCCTGACTGGATAACCAACATTTTACAGGTTTAGCCGCGATCACTCTTAGCACTGGGAAGACTTGGGTATACTGAAGACAACCTAGAAATAGATAGCATTTGTATCAATTTCATTAAATGTAAAGTCTTGTATTTTCTTTAAATATGTTGTAATAAATTACAAATGTGAATGAGCAGCAAATGTTTATTTTTGAGCATTTATTTTCTTGCGGGCTTGACAGCGTTCTACCACCGACTCTGCGACGTAGGCTGGCTTGGACACGTCTCATATCCGAAAAAGCGGGTGCGGGTCGTGACATTATTTGTCTATATTATTCTTCTCATCATCCTCTACAATTTTAGTTCTTGGAGTTTTTGATTTTAATGGCTAGTTTTGTGTAGATATAAGTTTCTAAAACTAGGGTTCTATAGACTTCTATAGTTTTGATCTATCAAACTTTGTTTTTTTTTCAAAAATTAATGGTCCTATGTTGTAGAAAATTTGATTCTACCCAATTTTGACCTTTAAAAAGGTAGATTTTGACTTGTTTTGAGGAAGTTATGGCCAAAATAATATTTAGACATTTTCTAGTTCATCTGTCCTGGTTCTGGCAGGGACGATGAATAGTATCGCAAGAATAGTACCGCAGAAATAAATAGTACCGCAGGAATGAATAAAGTTGCAGGCTTGCATAGTGCCGCATGGATGAATAGTGTCGCAGGCTTGCATAGTGCCGTACAATGAATAGTGCCACATGGATGAATAGTGCCACAGGCTTGCATAGTACCACATAGCAAGAATAGTGCCGCATGGAATGCATAGTGCCGCATGGCTTGCATAGTGCCGCATGGAATGAATAGTGTCGCAGGCTTGCATAGTGCCCATAGATGAATAGTGTCACGGGATGAATACTGCCGCATGCTTGCATAGTGCCGCAGGATGAATAGTACCGTAGGTTTGCATAGTGCCGCATGGAATGAATAGTGCCGCATAAATGAATAGTGGCACAGGATGCATAGTGCCGTATGGCTTGCATAGTGCCGTATAGTGCCTATTTTGGCTGTTTTTAGCTGTTTTATGTCTTATTTGGCTGATTTGTGGCCAGAATTTCTCCTAACTCCCAAAATAAAAGTTGTAGATCTTTTTATTGTCTTCAAGGATCTTTATGTCTTACTTGAACCAGAATTTATATGTGACTTTTATGTTACGAGGAGTCCGTGTGACTTTCTAACTTGACCATGTTCCTGACCTGATTACCTGTATACGTGCTAGTACCTATTCTGAGTGTGTAGTGAGATATAATATTAGTATGCACTGCGGTGCTATTTAATGAGTGCACTGAGGTGTGACTCTACGTGCCAAGTGATCATTTGTATTATAAGTCAATACTTATGTACCTTCCAGCACAGTCATGGTAATGGGTCAGTAATAGCGTCGTGGTATATTGATTGTTGTTTGATGCATTACACTAAGCATGGATCTAGATTTGGGACTCCTTGAGCCGGTGTGGATTCATACTTAGGGTACATGTACTATGGTACGACATATAAGAGGATGACCATGTGACTACGACATGTAATTCTAATATCGAGATAGGGTTAACCTAAGCAACTTAAATCGGTAGAAGCATTGGAAGAAAAGAGAATCCCGAGATCGTACGTTACTAGCCGCCCTGGGTCCCGTCCTCACGTGTCGGGTTGGCCGCCTCGGATATTGTATAGTCATCCGCAGTGGTGGAGTGCAGTATCTGATTTGTGAATACCAGGCCAGCTCTTCCTGTAGGAGATCTGGAACCGTTACTGCTTGTTCTAGTGCGGTAGCCTTTCGAAGGACCGGTTCATTTCGCACATGCATATATATAATGGATTGGCTATCCCTGTTTGGATACGATACGATCTGAGGATTCCTATATATTATATTATTGGAATAATCCAGACAAATCATAGAAAGCCGTAAGGATTGATTGGCCGCTTGTAAGCCGACTTATTTGTGATATGTTTTCTTCTGTTAGCAACTGAGAAACATGGACTATCATGATGCGTAGTACAACCCATGTCCCTGTTTGGTTGTTGGCTTGGGCTATTATGCTGCGATAGACTATGGACCGAAGTAGCGGTCAGAAGCCCTTCACCTGCCCATGGTTATAGGATATATCTTATCTCGGCATGATATTGGCACCGTTTGTCCTTGTTTGGTTGTAAGGGTGTCGTATTGTCTCGACGATATGGTATAAGCCTATAACTCTTGAATCAGGTCTTATTATTATGCTTGGGTTTTATCTCACACTTTCATACTCCCTTGTAGTACTTGCTATTCGGGGCCTGACCCCGTTGATTTTGTTTGGCCAGATCTCGTAGCAGCGCTAGAGGATCCAGCCTTCTACCCGAACAATGGTGCACACCAGGAGTATGGGCGCCAGGGACCATGAGTGGGTTTTTTTTCACCGCTCTGATATCTTCTATTTTGTACTTGGTGTTTAGCCACCAGCGCCTGTTTAGCCGGTATTTCTGGACATTCAGTTCCTTACATAATTGTAATTAAATCAGACTGCAGCTGACTATAGTTACGTACTATTGACTCTCGGTACTAGCTTATCATTTTGTATAGCTAGGCTCATGAATCATTTTGATGAAGCGTCGGAGACGCCTTACTGCTTTGTCTTATATGATCATTATTTACTGCTTCTTATTTTGATTGATTGAGACATAGATGCTCTGTGGGACCATAGGAGACTTGATTGTAGCATGCACCCCCTTGTCTCTTGACAGCCACGATCGCCGTATGACATTTATATACCTCATATGGAGTAGCTGGCCTAGTCCGTCTCAGTATTCCGGTACTAGGACATGACAAGGCTTTATTGGTGGCCTATACAGGTCTATTTTTCAGACTTATGGGGTGTTGCGATTATAGGAGTCTCATTCAAAACATGTTCCTTTTGATCTCCTGGTTCGTCTTCTCTTTCTCCTACCTTGATTGCTAAATTGATTATCATCCTCGATTCCTTCTCGTCCTGTCTTTTGATACCTTGTATCCTTTCCTTTAGGGGCACATCATTCTCGGCTATTGAAGGAGCCGGTATGGAAGAGAATCCTGTAGAGCAGGGACCAGTTGGAGATCAACAAGGGGTAGCCCCTCTACCTGGACAGATTCACATCGAGAACGTTACCGAGCATGAGCCAATTGAGCCACAGAGGCCAGAGGTTCCCGTACCTCCAGTGATGTCGGTAGTACCAGTAGCACTAGACGTACCGGCACTATTGTACTTCATCAGAGGGTTTTTGGCATCCCAGCAGCGTCAGCAGGAACATAATCTTTTGCTCAACCGGAGACTTCATTTAGCTTTAGAAAGAGAGATGCGAATCCAACAAGGACTTCACTTGGAGATGATGCAGCTTGTGGGGAGGCATGATCATTGTGGCTCTGATACAATGACAATGACACAAGCTCTACAACAGCAACCGGGGCATCAACAATGGTGACAGAGGGTGCCAAATGGTTGTTCTTATTGTGGCAAGAGAGGACACTCTAGGGATGTGTGTAGGGTAGCGAATGGCATGTGCATGAGGTGCAGCAGTTCAGACCATAAACTAGCTACCTGCCCATTGATGCGGAGCCCAGGAGGGCCGGTTCGACATTTCTCATCACCACCATGCCCTGTGGAAACACCTTATAGAAGACCAATGTCGATAGTAAGGCCATTAACCCAGCATTCATTACCGACACAGGCTTAAATGTACCGACAAGTACAACAACAGGTAGGGCAGCAGAGGCTGCAACAGCAGGGCCAGGGAAGGCAACAGCAGAGAGTCCAGCAAGGGCAAAGACAAATAGAATTTGGAGTGTTAGAGCAGAGGTCACTACCAAAATAACCAACTTTAGCGACGGCCACATCCGTCGCTCATCCGTCGATAACATAAATTACCGACGGAATAGCGACGGATATTTGATGAAAACGGCCGTCGGAAAATACGTCGTCGCTAAAATTTGTCCGTCGCTAAGCCATCGGACAAATGATTAACCGACGGACTAGCGACTGATTACCGACGGTTGCCTTTCAATGGTTTAGCGACGGATTAGCGACTTATTCCCGTCGGTTTACATGCCATATAATATTAAAATATCCGTCGCTAAGCCGTCGTAAATAGGTCGGTAAAAGCGTATCAGAGAGGTTCCTGATACGCAAAATCAGTCGCTATTCCGTCGCCATTCCGTCGTTAACCTCGACGTTATAGCGACGGATTAGCGACGGGTAGGGCGTCGGCCTGGTTCTGGAAAGCTTCCATATTTTCAGAACCATGTCGACGGATAATGGGTCGCTAAGCCGTCGCTAGTCCGTCGTCATCCTCGACCGATTAGCGACGGATTAGCGACCCACTATCCGTCGCTAAGTCTCTGGAAACCTACCATATTTCCAGAACCATGTCGACGGATTTGCCGTCGCTAGGAAGTCGATATTCCGTCGCTAGGTTCGTTCCGTCGCTAGTTCGTCGCTAGCTCGTCGCTACCTGCAAATTTATTCAACCAGTTAGTGACGGATTCGCCGTCGCTAGGTAGTCGCTAGGTGGTCGCTAACTGCAAAATATTTATATCACCCAGTTAGCGACGGATATTCCGTCGCTCGTCCGTCGGTAACTGCAAATATTTATATAACCCAGTTAGCGACGGATTTGCCGTCGCTAGTTAGTCGCTCATCGGTCGCTAAAAGATACATCCGTCGCTAGTTAGTCGCTAGTCCGTCGCTAAATGCAACATTAATTAAAAAAAATTACAGAAACATTCTATTTCCTTTTCGTAAATATTACACATATTCATAATATCCAATATCCAAACATCCATGTACGATCAACAAATATCCAAATATCCAAATTCATAATATCCAATATCAAACAGAAATATCCAAACATCTATGTACAAATATCCAAACACAAATACACAAATTCATAATATCCAAACATTCATGTACGCTTCCAAAATATCCAGAATTCAAAATCCAAAAACAGTACAAATATCCAAAAACAGTACAAATATCATTGAGATGGATCGCGTCGTCGTCTCGGCGCCGCCTCGGCTCTGCAGATGTACTCTTCCACCATGTACGCCGACACCTGGGACAACACATGCTCTGGAAGCGTGCGGAGCTGCTCTGGCGACATCAAGTCCATGAGCCCAATGAGTGCAGTATCCGGTACCAGGCGGAACTCGGCAGAACGGTCAAATGAATAACGTCCAGGGTCGGAAGGACCGGCAACCGCACTAGACGTACCGAGAGCAGACGGATCTGGACCGGGAGCAGAAGAAGGACGCGGAAGGCGCTCCAGCACATCCGACATTAGACTCCGCATTTCCGACATATCGGAGGTGAGAGTCGCAAGCTGCGCCCTCATATCGTCCGACGGGGGCGCGGGAGGAGGCGGGGGCGGTGGATATCTCGGAGTCGCGCCCTGCAACGACGCCGCCATGGAACCTACGCCGTAGATGCGCCCTTTATTAAAGCCGCCGACAGACTCTACGAACACGTCGTCGTAGCGAGCGGCCATAGAAGAGGGCGTCTGGGTGGGCATCGTTTCGCCGACAACCTCGGCAGGAGGCTCAATCTGACTAAGGGCCTCACGATATGCAGCCTATCCAATGAATGTGTTTATACTATAAGTTTTCCTAAGTTATAATCTAAATCCTATGTTTCCCTAAGTTATAATTTGAATCCTACGTTCACCTAATTAAGTTAACAATAATTATATTTCTAATATAAATCTCATAAACGTAATTACTTACATCAGTCGCCTGGGCCCTCGCATCGACGAAGCTCCCGTCTGCCCGCCTCTTGTGTGTATGCAGGAATACATCATAGGCGGTGACCGACTCCGGCTCTCTCCCCTCCTTTACCGCCCGTTGTGCCTGCATACGAAATATACGTCGAATTTAATTAGCTACGTATATTAATAGTACCAAATTTAATAGTGAAATGAATTTGCGGTATCTCACCAAATCTGTACGCGTCGCTGCGTGGGGCTTTGAACCTCCCGTATGCAGACCAGCGGCCTGTCTGCTCGCCATCGCTTTCTCTGATTTCTTCCTGTACTGAGCAGTATTCATGTTATCCAACATCTGCTCGTAGTACTCCTCCCGGAGCCACTTCTTCCTCGAATGCGCCGTACGAACGTCGTACACCGCATCCCGTATCTTCTTCCCGGCGGCGGCTTTGTAGGCCTTGCGAATCAACTCCTCGCGATGGGGGGGCCACCAGAACGTCGTCTGACATACAAATTAAATTATCACGTAATTAAAAAATTAGTGGATTAAAGAATAATTAATAATTAACCAAAAGATATATATATACCTTCATCTCCTCGAGCCAGACGTACTGCATGTTCTGAGGCACCTCAGAAAAATTGAGGTAGGGGCCATGGTAGTTTTCCCGGGTAATTTGTCCGAGTATCCGGGCAGCATCATACGGGAAAAACCTACAAAGAAGCAAAGACTGGATTATTAACTTGAATAAATGAAACAAATTAATAAATTAACTTAAATTTACTTACGGGTCAAATGATCTCTCACAGTCACCACTTCTTCGTAACGTCTATTGTGACATTTAACACATGGACACTTAATTTTGTTACCGTCCATGTACTGAGCTTTGCTCATTGCATAATTAAGAAATACTTCCACGCCTGCCTGAAAATCGTCACTCACACCAATTCTACTCTCGTGTTGCCGTTTGTACATCCATGTACGATCAACAAAATAACGACTCATCCTCAATTTGGATGTGAAAATCTGTATCGTAAGACAAACTAAACATAAGAATAGCCCGATACCGATACTCATAAATTTGGATTAGGGTTAGGATGTTAGATATAAGTGAACTAGGTGATGTAGAGTACAATATAGGGAACTGTGAATGGACTAAAAGTTGCACATGAGAAGGTTCAATGAAGGGCCCATAAATGGGTTCACATGATAAGTTAGTAAGAATCCACATCACTATACATACTCCCCCCGTCTCAGGAGTGTGTCTGGCTCCTATTTAGAACAGCACAGGTCACAACATGTCCAGAATAGCAAAACAGAGCTCTACAATGTATATCGGTATCGGAATCGGAATCGGACTATATATTCCTACGAGTATTGGCATCGGCGATATCAATACTCGTGTGAATAGGAGATTGTAATATAAGTCTAAGCTATCTAGCTAACATGTATACTTGCATTTACATTGTATCATAACTTGTATCTAGTTACCTTGCTAATCATGTATATACTCTTAACATATATGTGAAGACACTATACTAACATGTATTTAAATCAAGGTTCAAAGTATCGGTATCGGAATCGGTATCGGACTATATATTCCTACGAGTATTGGCATCGGCGATATCAATACTCGTGTGAATAGGAGATTGCAATATAAGTCTAAGCTATCTAGCTAACATGTATACTTGCATTTACATTGTATCATAACTTGTATCTAGTTACCTTGCTAATCATGTATATACTCTTAACATATATGTGAAGACACTATACTAACATGTATTTAAATCAAGGTTCAAAGTATCGGTATCGGAATCGGTATCGGACTATATATTCCTACGAGTATTGGCATCGGCGATATCAATACTCGTGTGAATAGGAGATTGCAATATAAGTCTAAGCTATCTAGCTAACATGTATACTTGCATTTACATTGTATCATAACTTGTATCTAGTTATCTTGCTAATCATGTATATACTCTTAACATATATGTGAAGACACTATACTAACATGTATTTAAATCAAGGTTCAAAGTATCGGTATCGGAATCGATATCGGACTATATATTCCTACGAGTATTGGCATCGGCGATATCAATACTCGTGTGAATAGGAGATTGCAATATAAGTCTAAGCTATCTAGCTAACATGTATACTTGCATTTACATTGTATCATAACTTGTATCTAGTTACCTTGCTAATCATGTATATACTCTTAACATATATGTGAAGACACTATACTAACATGTACTTAAATCAAGGTTCAAAGTATCGGTATCGGAATCGGTATCGGACTATATATTCCTACGAGTATTGGCATCGGCGATATCAATACTCGTGTGAATAGGAGATTGCAATATAAGTCTAAGCTATCTAGCTAACATGTATACTTGCATTTATATTGTATCATAACTTGTATCTAGTTACCTTGCTAATCATGTATATACTCTTAACATATATGTGAAGACACTATACTAACATGTATTTAAATCAAGGTTCAAAGTATCGGTATCGGAATCGGTATCGGACTATATATTCCTACGAGTATTGGCATCGGCGATATCAATACTCGTGTGAATAGGAGATTGCAATATAAGTCTAAGCTATCTAGCTAACATGTATACTTGCATTTACATTGTATCATAACTTGTATCTAGTTACCTTGCTAATCATGTATATACTCTTAACATATATGTGAAGACACTATACTAACATGTATTTAAATCAAGGTTCAAAGTATCGGTATCGGAATCGGTATCGGACTATATATTCCTACGAGTATTGGCATCGGCGATATCAATACTCGTGTGAATAGGAGACTGCAATATAAGTCTAAGCTATCTAGCTAACATGTATACTTGCATTTACATTGTATCATAACTTGTATCTAGTTACCTTGCTAATCATGTATATACTCTTAACATATATGTGAAGACACTATACTAACATGTATTTAAATCAAGGTTCAAAGTATCGGTATCGGAATCGGTATCGGACTATATATTCCTACGAGTATTGGCATCGGCGATATCAATACTCGTGTGAATAGGAGATTGCAATATAAGTCTAAGCTATCTAGCTAACATGTATACTTGCATTTACATTGTATCATAACTTGTATCTAGTTACCTTGCTAATCATGTATATACTCTTAACATATATGTGAAGACACTATACTAACATGTATTTAAATCAAGGTTAAAAGTATCGGTATCGGAATCGGTATCGGACTATATATTCCTACGAGTATTGGCATCGGCGATATCAATACTAGTGTGAATAGGAGATTGCAATATAAGTCTAAGCTATCTAGCTAACATGTATACTTGCATTTACATTGTATCATAACTTGTATCTAGTTACCTTGCTAATCATGTATATACTCTTAACATATATGTGAAGACACTATACTAACATGTATTTAAATCAAGGTTCAAAGTATCGGTATCGGAATCGGTATCGGACTATATATTCCTACGAGTATTGGCATCGGCGATATCAATACTCGTGTGAATAGGAGATTGCAATATAAGTCTAAGCTATCTAGCTAACATGTATACTTGCATTTACATTGTATCATAACTTGTATCTAGTTACCTTGCTAATCATGTATATACTCTTAACATATATGTGAAGACACTATACTAACATGTATTTAAATCAAGGTTCAAAGTATCGGTATCGGAATCGGTATCGGACTATATATTCCTACGAGTATTGGCATCGGCGATATCAATACTCGTGTGAATAGGAGATTGCAATATAAGTCTAAGCTATCTAGCTAACATGTATACTTGCATTTACATTGTATCATAACTTGTATCTAGTTACCTTGCTAATCATGTATATACTCTTAACATATATGTGAAGACACTATACTAACATGTATTTAAATCAAGGTTCAAAGTATCGGTATCGGAATCGGTATCGGACTATATATTCCTACGAGTATTGGCATCGGCGATATCAATACTCGTGTGAATAGGAGATTGCAATATAAGTCTAAGCTATCTAGCTAACATGTATACTTGCATTTACATTGTATCATAACTTGTATCTAGTTACCTTGCTAATCATGTATATAATCTTAACATATATGTGAAGACACTATACTAACATGTATTTAAATCAAGGTTCAAAGTATCGGTATCGGAATCGGTATCGGACTATATATTCCTACGAGTATTGGCATCGGCGATATCAATACTCGTGTGAATAGGAGATTGCAATATAAGTCTAAGCTATCTAGCTAACATGTATACTTGCATTTACATTGTATCATAACTTGTATCTAGTTACCTTGCTAATCATGTATATACTCTTAACATATATGTGAAGACACTATACTAACATGTATTTAAATCAAGGTTCAAAGTATCGGTATCGGAATCGGTATCGGACTATATATTCCTACGAGTATTGGCATCGGCGATATCAATACTCGTGTGAATAGGAGATTGCAATATAAGTCTAAGCTATCTAGCTAACATGTATACTTGCATTTACATTGTATCATAACTTGTATCTAGTTACCTTGCTAATCATGTATATACTCTTAACATAAATGTGAAGATACTATACTAACATGTATTTAAATCAAGGTTCAAAGTATCGGTATCGGAATCGGTATCGGACTATATATTCCTACGAGCATTGGCATCGGCGATATCAATACTCGTGTGAATAGGAGATTGCAATATAAGTCTAAGCTATCTAGCTAACATGTATACTTGTATTTACATTGTATCATAACTTGTATCTAGTTACCTTGCAATATAAGTCTAAGCAATCTAGTATTGGTATCGGCAATATCGGTAGTATCGGCGGTATCGGATCGAAGTATCGGATTTTTTTGGTATTGGAAAACAAATAATTATTAATAAATTATTTACATTTAAAACATATAATTTATACATTTAGGCATAATTTTAAGTGTTTTAAGTATTATTTCTTAGTAGTTTTGAAATTAAATGAAATTAAATTAAATGAAATAGTATTATTTCTTAGGATCGGGACATGCCAAACCGTATCCGTATCGGGAAATGCAACCCATTCCCCACCCCCCCGACCCCCCTGGCCCCCATTCAACACCCCCCCCGACCCCCCTGCCCTCTCCATTACCCACCCCCCCCCGACCCCCCCTGCCCCCATTCCCCACCCCCCCCGACCCCCCTGCCCCATTCCCCACCCCCCCGACCCCCCCTGCCCTCTCCACCCCCCCCCACCCCCCGCCCCCCGACCCCCCTGCCCCCATTCCCGACCCCCCCCCCCGACCCCCCTGCCCCCATTCAACACCCCCCCGACCCCCTGCCCTCTACAACCCCCCACCCCCCGACCCCCCTGCCCCCATTCCCCACCCCCCCGACCCCCCGACCCTCATTCCCCACCCCCCCACCCCCTGCCCCCATTCCCCACACCCCCCCGACCCCCTGACCCCATTCACCACCCCCCCCCCCGCCCTCTCCACCCCCCGCGAAGCCGACCCCCCCCCCCACTCCTCCTCCGGCCACCCAAAACCCAAAATTAGAGAAAGAGAGAGAGACAGAGAGAGAGAGAGAGAGAGAGAGAGAGAGAGAGAGAGAGAGAGATATATACCTGGTAGAGAGAGAGAGAGAGCCGCGAGAGAGAGAGAGAGAGCCGCGCGCGAGAGAGAGAGAGCCGCGAGAGAGAGAGAGAGTTTTGGGGGGAATGAAAAATTCCCCCCCCCCCGTCGGTTCAATTTAAGTTAGGGCACAGAACCTAGCGACGGAATAGCGACGGAATAAATTAGTCGCTAAACCGTCGCCAATTAAAAGGTGTTTTCCGACGGATATATCCGTCGCCAGTTAGTCGCTAAAGTTTCCGCCAATGTTTTAAAGATTTTGCCGCCAACATTTGCGACGAATAAGCGACGAAAAAGAATCCGTCGCTAACGTTCGTCGACTTAGCGATGGAAACCCGACAAATTTTACATTTAAAATTGGAAAAAATTATGTTATGTTGTCTGTCGCTAGTCCGTCGCTAAGATGTCGGAAACTGGTCGCTATTAGCGACGGAATCCGTCCGTCGCTAAACTTCCGTCGGTAAAGTGGGGTATTTTAGTAGTGGGTTGGCCGAAGGCGGTCAGATTGTGGGTAAGTTTTTAGTATTATTCATAATTCCTTGGGTTCTATATTCGAAGAGTGAATGCGACTTTTTCGTCTCACTCATCTGCTCTCGTATTATGTGATAGTGATATTTATCATGTATCTTGATTACGAGAGTACGTCCTGGGCAGAGTCTAGTTCTTGATTAAGTCATTGGTACCGATTTATCTCAAGCGTTGACCCTTGTCCCCTTTTGGAGTCAGTGTAGGACCTCGAGGACGAATTCCTACCTAACTGACTTGGAAGGCATATTTTATCTGTATGTCTCCGATCACTTTCCTTCTAGGGTATGATTATTGTTTGTGCTTTTACTTGATTATTCTTTCTTTGTAATTTGTTCATGTACCATGTGTTGTTTGATAATTGTGCTTACTATATGTCATGAGTGTATTTTATGATCTGAGAGCACACTCAACTAGCCTTATCAAAATTTCGAGGACGGAATTTTTCTAAGGAGGGTAGAGATGTCACTCCCCATTCCTGGAATACGTAATTTTTGATTTTTCTGTATATGGTATCTGGCAACTGTATCTTGATTGTATGTATCATATATTTGTAACTGGCCATGGCATAGAACAATATCTCGTCGCGAATTAGTGTGCCACCCATTGTCCTTGTTTGGTTGTAGACGTGGTTCACTACTTCGATAATAAGATGTCTGAACCGTATTATGGTTAGGGTTTTATTTATTTAATTAATTTGATTAATTGTTGCATGAAGCATTTAACATTTCATTAGTCATATGGTTAAGAGCATGCTTAAGATGAGGGTTTCTTTGAGTCAACCCAACCCCTATATAGATTCTCTTCCTCACTCTCTCTCCTCATTCACTCTTTTCATTTTTTTTCCTCCAACCAACATTTAGGCAAGTACATCTTGCCCCAAATATAGAAATTCTTGCATTTTTTATTTCCTGATTTTTCTTTAATATTATTTGTCTAAATTGTTCTTCTCATCATCCTCTACAAGTTTAGTTCTTGGAGTTTTTTATTTTAATGGCTAGTTTTGTGTAGATCTAAGTTTCTAAAACTAAGATTCTATAGATTTCCATGGTTTGATCTATCAAACTTGGTTGTTTTCAAAAACTAATGGTCCTATATTATAGGAAATTTGATTCTACCCAATTTTGACCTTTGAAAAGTTAGATTTCGACTGGTTTTGAGAAAGTTATGGCCAAAACAATATTTAGACATTTTCTAGTTCATCTGTCCTGGTTCTGGCATGGACGATGAATAGTGCCGCAGAAATAGTACCGCAGGAATGAATAGTACTGCAGAAATAAATAGCATTACAGGCTTGCATAGTGCCGCATGGATGAATAGTGTCGCAGGCTTGCATAGTACCGCATAGATGAATAGTGTCGTATGGATGAATAGTGCCACAGGCTTGCACATTACCGCATGGCATGAATAGTGCCGTATGGAATGCATAGTGCCACATGGAATGAATAGTGCCGCAGGCTTGCATAGTGCCGCATAGATGAATAGTGCCGCAGGATGAATAGTGCCACATGGAATGAATAGTACCGTATAGATAAATAGTGCCGCGGGATGAACAGTGCCGCAGGCTTGCATAGTGCCGCATAAATGAATAGTATCGCATAGATGAATAGTGCCAGGATGCATAGTACCGTATGGCTTGTATAGTGTTGCATAGTGCCTATTTTGGCTGTTTTTGGCTGTTTTATATCCTATTTGGCTGGTTTGTGGCCAGAATTTCTCCCAACTTCCAACATAAAAGTTGTAGATCTTTGTATTGGCTTCAAGGATCTTCATGTCTCACTTGAAATAGAATTTATATGTGACTTTTGTGTCACGAGGAGTCCGTGTGACTTCCTGACTTGACCATGTTCCTGACCTGATTACCTGTATACGTGCTGGTACCTATTCTAAGTGTGTAGTGGGATACAATATTAGTATGCACTGCGGTGCTATTTAATGAGTGCACTGAGGTGTGACTCTACGTGCTAAGTGATCATTCGTGTTATAAGTCAATATATTTGTACCTTCCAGTACAGTCATGGTAATGGGTCAGTAGTAGCGTCGTGGTATATTGATTATTGTTTGATGCATTACACTGAGCATGGATCTAGATTTGGAACTCCTTGAGTCGGTGTGGATTCATACTTAGGGTACACGTACTATGGTACGATATATAAGAGGATGACTATGTGACCACGACATGTAATTTCAATATCAAGATAGGGTTAACCTAAGCAACTTAAATCGGTAGAAGCATTGGAAGGGAACAGAATCCCGAGATCGTACGTTACCAGCCGCCCTGGGTCCCGTCATGGCGTGTCGGGTTGGCCGCTTCGGATACTGTATAGTCATCCGCACTAGTGGAGTGCAGTATCTGATTTGTGAATGCCGAGCCAGCTCTTCCTATAGGAGCTGGAACCGTTACTGCTTGTTCTAGCATGGTAGCCTTTCGAGGGACGGTGCATTTCGTACATGCGTATATATAATGGATTCGCTAGCCCTGCTTGGATACGATACGATCTGAGGATTCCTATATATTGCATTACTGGGATAATCCCGACAAATTATAGAAAGCCGTAAGGATTGATTGGCCGCTTGTAAGCCGACTTGTTTGTGATATATTTTCTTCTGTTAGCAACTGAGGAACATGGACTATCGTGGTGCATGGTCCAACCATGTCCTTGTTTGGTTATTGGGTTGGGCTATTGTGCTGTGATAGACTATGGACCGAAGTAGCGATCGGAAGCCCTTCACCTGCCCATGGTAATAGGATATATCTTATCTCGGCATATATTGGCACCGTATGTCCTTATTTGGTTGTAAGGGTGTCGTATTGTCTCGATGATATGGTATAAGCCTATAACTCTTGAATCAGGTCTTATTATTATGCTTGGGTTTTATCTCACTCTTTCGTGCTCCCTTGTGGTACTTGCTATTCGGGACCTACCCTACTGGTTTTATTTGGCCAGATCTCGTAGCAGCGCCAGAGGATCCAGCCTTCTATCCGAACAATGGTGCACACCAGGAGTATGGACGCCAGGGACCGTGAGTGGGTTTCTGCTTCACCGCTCTGATATCTTCTATTTTGTACTTGGCATTTAGCCACCGGCACCTGTTTAGCCGGCAGTTCTGGACATTCAGTTCCTTACATAATTATAACTAAATCAGACTAGCTGACTATAGTTATGTACTATTGACTCTCGGTACTAGCTTATCATTTTGTATAGCTAGACTCATGAATCATTTTGATGAAGCGTCGGGGACGCTTTACTGCTTTGTCTTATATGATCATTATTTACTGCTTTTTGTTTTGATTGATTGAGACATAAATGCTCTGTATAACCATAGGAGACTTGATTGTAGCATGCACCCCCTGTCTCTTGACAGCCACGATCGTCGTATGACGTTTGTATACCTCATATTTAGTAGCTGGCCTAGTCCGTCTCAGTATTCCGGTACTGGGCTTGACAGATATCCTTGTTTACAGTACCACCTTGCGGGAACACTACAAACACTTGGAAGCTGTATTCAACAAGCTAGAAACAAGTCAGTTGAGACTGAAAAAGTAAATGTCTGTTTGCACATAGGCAGTTAGGATATTTGGGACACATCATCTCTGGCAGTGGGGTTAAAATTGATCAAGACAAAGTTAAATCAGTAGTGGAGTGGCCTATTCCTCATACACTCAAAGAGTTAAGAAGTTTTTTGAGGCTCACTGGTTACTACAGAGGATTCATTAAAGGCTATAGGTATTAGCTAATCCTCTTACTGATTTGTTAAAAAAGAATTCCTTTCTTTTAATCCACCTCCTTCATGGGCTCCAAATCCAACTCCTTCATGGGCTACCATGACCTCGCCCTCAAGAGCGTCACTCCGGCACTGTCTTCGACTACCTCTTCTTTCTCTATTGATAGGCCTTCGCCATTGCTGCCACCTAGGGCTGTAATCGAGCCGAGCCGAGCCAAGCTTTTGCAAAATTGAGCTTGGCTTGACTAGAATTATTCGAGCTCGAGCTCGAGCTTGATAATTTTTTTATTTTGAAGCTTGAGCTTGGCTTAGCTTGGCTTGAGCTTGTTTATATTAATCTTGAGCTTGGCTTGGTTTGAGCTTGAGCTTGGCTTGATAAGGAAGCTTGATAAACAAGCTCGATAAGCTTGAAATCTAGCTTGTCGCTCAACTTTAATTCAAGCTCATTAAGCTTGTTTTCAAGCTTAACGAGCTTGATTTCATGCTAGTTAGGTTTGAATTCAACTATCTAAAATATTAATAATTTATTTATAAAAATTTAATTTAAAAAAGTACCTTAATATCACTTATTATAAGGATATAAATATATAATACATATATATATAATATATATATATATATATATTATATATATATATATATATAACAAGCTCCTAAACGAGCGTCTAAACGAGCCAGCTCGCAAGCTCATAAATTAGCCAGCTTGCGAGCTCAATCGAGCCGAGTACTTCTAAGCTTGAGCTTGGCTTGCTTATTAAACGAGATCAAAAATAAAGCTTGAGCTTAGCTTGTTTACTAAACGAACCGAGCTCAAACGAGCTTTTATCGAGCCTAGCTTCGAGCAACTCGCAAACGGCTTGGCTCATTTGCAGCCCTAACTGCCTCCGACATCACTTCTGCCTGCCTCCGACATCACTTCTGCCTCCTTCCTCACTTGCTTCGTATATCTGTTGGTGTCACCTACGTAGGATGACATGTAACTTCTATGATCCTCCTCCATTAATGCCAATTTGTCTAAGAAAGTTTGTCAATCAGCAGGATAACAGACATGGGACTGTTCAAGTATTCTCATTTCACCTCAAATATGGATTAAAACAATAAAACTAGTAAATAGTGGTATCAGTTAAATTCTGATAAGCTCAATGTTCTGTAACGACTTTTCCAACCCACTGAATACTACTATAACTTTCATCGAAAATCGCTAAGACCACTATGATGAATGCGTCATATTGAACTAGCTATGTAACTTACATCGCCAAGACCGACGTGATAAGATGCCTACCTTTTGCAAATTGAACATAAGTTTAATTAAGGGTATTTTGCTGGGCCCTGTAAATTTTATTTCTTTCCAAATACTCATACGTTCATATCCATTCCACTTTAATGCACAAAATATGTAAATCATGGTAGAAGGCTGAAATGGCCATCCGTATGGTGCAAACTATTGTGAAAGCGGCTAACAATTAGCTGAGAGAATAATAGGCATTTTAGACGAGGTTGACATATATTGTCCCCAAAATGGTCTCTCCGAGTCTTGTCTCCTCTCACATGAAGATGTGGGTCCCACCAATTTTTAAAAATAACACTCACATGATGAGACTCACATCTTCGTGTGAGAGGACGGGGACAGGTTCCCGGACACGACAGCTGCTCCCTTCTGAACGACCCTCAAGTTTTTTTAATTTACGTATCTCTCCTTCGATCTTTCCCTTTATCCTCGAATTGTGTGTCGAACTTTGTTTTTGACGTAGATTGTGTTTCTTAATTTGTTTTCAACATGGTTCGCATCCATATATAGTCTTAAAAGTCCTCTCACTTTACTTTTAATTACATGATTTATTTCACTTCTGCTTTGGTCAATTCTTGGTATCTATTTTTTTCCATTTGCGTGTACCTATTTCTTGCGTTGTTTATGTCATTGAACTCCATAATAAATACTCTTTGTGTCTACGGACTTGTCAATGACCAAAGAGTTTGCCCATGATCCACAATGCATATACACGTACCCCAGAATGTCTATGCACGCCTAAGGCACAAAATATACTATTTTTTTGGTCCATATACGCGCGTGAGGACGCGCGCGCACACACACACACGCACAAACCACACACACACACCACGCAAGCATGTACGTACACACACACACGCACATACGCACGCATGCACGCACGCACGCACGCACGCACACACACTCTCTCTCTTACATATATTTTCCATTATAATCCGTAGGATGGTGTAGATAGGCTGGATTATGTCTCCACTTGCAAGCCACTAGAGCTAGGTTGAAGAAAGATATTTGAAACATGAAATTTTCATGGTGAAATCCTTATATTTAAGATTCTAGAAATAAGAGGATTAATCATCTTCCCATGCAATATTATAAATGAGTACGATGTTAGAGCATGACTTATCAGTGAACATGGTACGGTATCGTTAGTCACCTGATATTTTGTGCACACCCCTGGTCTCAGAGATTTTTAGTCAATAATTACTTTGTCATTGATAAAGGTAAAACTAAAAATTTAAAGGAAATCACAATTTTTGCATTTATATGACTGTCAAAATTTTAACCGTCCTACAAAAATCAGGATTGTCAAAATTTTGGCTGCCTCATGCGTATATCTAGAACAATCAAAATTTTGCAAGACCTATAATAAATTATAAGTGCCAAAATTATGATGTCCCAAACATTTTATATTATGCCTTTAGCAATGTCATTCTGCAAATGCCGTTGATGACTACCTTATTGTGTTACGATCGAGAGTCTGTTGTGATAGCTAGCAAGTTTCGTAGTCAGCAGAACGAGACATCTTATTTTCTTGATGGCCTAAACCTAATCCAACCGAATACGTAGTCCAGGTGGTATATGTTGAGAATCAATAAGGGACTTTTAGTCCCACATCGGAATTTGTAGTATGTAGAGGAGCTAGACTCCCTATATAGTGAAGTAGTCCATCAATAAAACATCCCAACTATTATTTTCTACATGGTATCAGAGCCATAACTCTCTCTCTCCACAAAAAAAAAAAAAAAAAAATTTAGCCCCCCTCCGGAGCAGCCCCCCCCGACCCCCCTTCCCCCCCCTGAGCAGCCCCCCCCCCCCGACCCCCCTTCCCCCCCCCCTGAGCAGCCCCCCCATGACCTGCGCCCCCCACCCCCCGACCCCCTTCCCCCCCGCCCGCTGACCCGCGCCCCCCCCCCGCTGACCCGTCGGCCCTCCTTCCCCCCCTCCAGCGCCGCCCCCCGCCCCCCCAACCCGCCCCTTTACTGCTGCTACAGCACCCTTTTTAGGGTTTTCTTTTGCTGTTTCCAAAAAAAAAAAAATAGATTTTTCTCTTTAGAAGATCTCTGTAGTTGCCTCGAGAATCAGACTTCCTTCTCTTTAGAAGATCTCTGTAGTTGCCTTCGAGAATTAGTACCTTCTTTTTAGAAGCTCTGCTACGAATACGAAATCTCTTTAGATCTTCGTATCTCAGAAACGTTGTCTTTACAATCGTTTCTGCACGGCTGGTATACCTCTGGTTTGTCTCATGCAAGGAGGCACAACTATGTTGGTTATCCTTGAGCCGTCCGAACGCGTTATCATGACACGGTTCTAGTTGGTCGTATAACCTACGACATATCAGTGAGGGATCTCGTTTTGTTGTTTCCCCCCGGTAGCTGACTAAGACGAAGACGACTCTACAGAAGACGACTCCGGAAACAACAACACCTCACTGATTGCAGTTGCAGAAGTCATGGATTCCATCTATGAGAAGTTGACAGCAGCAGAAATGAAGGCCCTGGTCGAGGATCTCCTGACCGAGATTACCGGAGGCGACCCCACGCGTGACCCATACTGATGTGGATCCGTCACCGTACAAAATGGGGAAGTTGGACAAGCTGGAGACGAAGTTGGAAGGCACGACCAACTACTTGAAATGGTCGCGACAGGCGATGCGGACGCTGAAGGGGCGTGGCTTGGTTGGTTATGTCGATGGCACCACCAAGGCCCCTGTCGATCACTCCTCGAAGGAGTTTGCTGTATGGGACATTGTCAACAATGTCGTGGCTGGTTGGTTGACAGCCTCTTTGACCGACCAAGTGTCGGGTAACGTTGAAGCAATGGAGGGAGCTGCTGATATCTGGAGAACGTTGAAAGACATGTACTCCGGTTCGGGAAACCCCATGCGAGTCTTCCAACTGCAGGATGAGCTCGATAGGGTATTCCAAGACGATCGTACTATCTCTGAGTACGCTGCCTTATGAAGAAGTACTGGTCTGATCTTGACCATTATGATCCTCTTGGCATGGAAGATGCTCAGGTTGAACCGACTTTTGCAAAATATTTCCAGAAATTTCTGGATTATATCTCGCGGTAACGGATGATGAAGTTTTTGAAGGGGCTCAACCCAGCGTTTGAGCAACGGCGGAATGTACTTCTCGCACAACCGATGCTGCCGACATTAGAAGACGCCATAGCTGCCATGGCACAAGAAGAAGCACGGTTGAAGCTGATGCCTACCAAGAGTCTCTCCCAGGGGGAGCAGGCCGGAGTTGACACATCTGCTCTTGCCACTTTCACACAGCCTCCTTCTACGGGAGGCGTTTGCCACAACTGTGGTGACACAGGGCATTACATCTGCTTTTGCCCAAAACCGACACAGACTCCCTCGAATGGACGGGGTCGTGGTCGCGGTGGACGACGAGGTGGTCGAGGCAGCTACGATGGTGGAAGGGGCAGTTACTCTGGAGGCAATAAGGCGCATCTGGCGGATGAAGGTGGGGACAATCAGCTGGCGGACATCACTCCTTTTGAGAGGGTAGTTCTCGAGAAGATGCGCGGCTCAAAGCTTGGTTCTGGTGAAAGACAAGTCATTCATGGGGTGCCGTCCGCTACAGGAGATTACTGCACTTACTTCTCCCAAATCAGTGCCGGTATACCTCCGCGTGCTCTTGCATCTGTCTCTCAGCCAGCTTGGATTATGGACTCTGGGGCATCTTGCCATGTCACGGGGTCCCGAGGAGAGTTTCGGGAATACTCTACTCTAACGCCGCTAGAAAGTGATATTTTGAGGCTTTTCAAAGCTTCCATCAACGGGTGCGGACACAGTATAATGCTCGTGTTAAGTGTTTTCGGTCGGATAATGGGACGGAATATACCTATAAGAGGTTTGCTGCGTATTTATCCTCTCATGGTATACTGCATCAAACCCCTTGTGCTTATACACCGGCTCAAAATGGTGTTGCCGAGCGAAAGAATAGGCACCTGCTGGAGGTGGCTCGGACAATGATGCTGGCTATGAATGTCCCTAAATTTTTGTGGGGGCAGGCTGTCTTGACAGCCTCTTATCTCATCAACATGATGCTCTCTCAATTACTGGACTGGAAGACCCCTTTGAAAATGCTCACGGGGACAACTGCGTACACCGTTCCTCCGAAAGTATTTGGTTGCGTATGCTTCATCCACGATAACAGGCCTGGTGTTGATAAGCTGGATCCTCGAGCACTTAAGTGTGTCTTTGTTGGGTACACCGGGACACAGAAGGGTTACGTATGCTGGAGCCCGGTTGAACGGAAGCTGTTTGTAAGCATGGACGTTACATTCAGAGATGGAACCTTATTATGGTTCGGACGAAGGTTCTGCGTTTGGGAACACGCCTCACACAGCGGGTATTAGACGTGAGGGGGAGGTAGTACGCCCAAACGTCGTTGTCGGGTCGGTACCTTGTCCTGTCGTGACAAACTGGCAGAAAGGGGGAGACAGCATCACTGATACTGATACGGAGGATGAAGAAGACAATACGTACATTACGCAGGGGGAGAAGCAGACAAGGGAAAAGAAGCTCCAAGTTTACAGAAGAAGACAGCAGACATCCAGTACTGTGCCGTACCCTGTGCCAAATGTGCCAAGTCCCTCGTCTACTCCTGCCCCAACTCCTGAAGATGTTACTCCTACCGGATCACTCGGATTCGGAAGCGGGTCTCTCCGACTCAGATGGTATGCTTTTTCCACCACCCTTGCTCCCTTAAGGAGGTCTTCTCGTATTAATACGGGAAAGGCTCCTATTCGTTTTCAAGATTATGAACATGATATCGCCAACTACTTGTCTTATTCTAATATCTCTCCGACTTATCAAGCCTTTCTCACTTCGTTAGACTCCACTTCTTTACCTAAGAATTGGCAGGAAGCAAAAAGGACCCAAGATGGAAAGCTGCAATGATGGAAGAACTTGGGGCACTAGAGAAAAATAAGACATGGGAGCTGGTACCATTACCTGAAGGGAAGAAAGCTGTGGGATACAAATGGGGTATGGGTGGAAGCTACACCGGTTAGACGTAAAGAACGCATTTCTTCATGGAGACCTACAAGAAGAAGTTTACATGGAGACTCCTCCGGGGTGCTACTCTGTGTCAGATTCAGGTGAGGGAACGTCACATGGAAAAGTGTGCAACTGAAGAAGTCGCTGTACGGGCTGAAGTAATCTCCTCGAGCCTGGTTTGACAGATTCAGAAAGGCTGTCACTGGCATGGGGTACCATCAGACAAATGCAGATCACACAGTCTTCCTCTAGCATACAAGAGGCCACATAACTATACTTGCTGTATATGTGGATGATATAGTAATCACAGGTGATAATGCTGATGAGATCACTAAGCTGAAGACGAAACTCGCCAAAGAGTTTGAGGTGAAGGACCTGGGAGAGATGAGATACTTTTTGGGTATCGAGGTGTGTAATGGTGAACAAGGAATTGTTCTCTCACAAAGAAAATATGCACTAGATCTGCTGAAGGAGACAGGAAGCTGGGATGCCGAGCAGCAGTCACTCCAATTGACCAGAAGTGCAAGATGGGAGCAGAAACAGGAGAGCCTGTTGATCGCGAAAGGTATCAAAGGCTAGTAGGCAGACTGATTTATCTAGGGCATACTCGCCCTGATATCTCATTTGCAGTAAGTGTTGTAAGCCGCTATATGCATGATCCAAGAACGGGTCATATGGATGCAGTATTTCAGATCCTAAGATATCTGAAAGGGACGCCGGAAAAAGGACTGTGGTTCAAGAAGAATGGATGCACAGATGTTGAGGGATACTGCGATGCAGACTGGACAAGCTGCATAGACGACAGAAGGTCTACCACATGGTACTGTGTTTTTATAGGAGGAAACCTGGTTTCATGGAGAAGCAAGAAACAGTCAGTGGTAGCACGGTCGACAGCTGAAGCAGAATACAGAGCAATGGCTCTAGGAGTATCAGAATTGCTATGGGTAAGGCGCTGCTGACAGAGTTGAAGCTAGACAAGGGGACACCATTGCACCTTCGGAGCGATAGTCAAGCTGCGATAAGTATAGCGAACAATCCGGTTCAGCACGACAGAACGAAGCACATCGAGATCGATCGATTCTTCATCAAGAAAAAGCTGGAACAAGGGATACTGAAGATTGACTATGTTCGCTCAGAAGAACAAGTGGCAGACTGTCTGACTAAGGGTCTTAGTTCATTGAGTCTGTCAAAGCTATGTAACAAGATGGGGATGATTAATATCTATCGTCCATCTTGAGGGGGAGTGTTGAGAATCAATAAGGGACTTTTAGTCCCACATCGGAATTTGTAGTATGTAGAGGAGCTAGACTCCCTATATACTACAAATTCCGATGTGGGACTAAAAGTCCCTTATTGATTCTCAACACCCCCCCCTCAAGATGGACGATAGATATTAATCATCCCCATCTTGAGGGGGAGTGTTGAGAATCAATAAGGGACTTTTAGTCCCACATCGGAATTTGTAGTATGTAGAGGAGCTAGACTCCCTATATATAGTGAAGTAGTCCATCAATAAAAACATCCCAACTATTATTTTCTACAGTATATTACTTTCCATTTCTATAAAAGACGTTTTAACATCACAAACACCTTCCTTTTTGAAAGCATTATAGGTACGAGAGAATTAATTAATCGTTGTCCTAGATTGGAATACATTAAAATCCAGCAAATATTTTTTCCCACTTGTATTGATTCATTGCATCTCTAATTAACCAGGATGGTTGGGGGGGGGTGGAGGTGGGTGGGGAATATTTTAACATGGACTTTTGATACCTATTTAAACCCCCTCGTTTCAGCCTGAATTCACTCACACTTAAACTCAGCCACTTGATTGGTTATTTGCAGCATTTGAAGGTTTGTATTTCTTCCTCTCCCTTCTTGTCTTTTCGATATTCTTCTCATGTTTCCTACGTTAATTTAGACTTCTAAATAGTTTTGAAAAATTCTTCCAAGAAGCTTCACTATCAAAACTAAACTTATATTTAAGTTAGAGGACGTTTAGGAATCTCGAAATATCATGTTAAGTTTTGTAGAAGAAAAGACATGACAAGAGAACTGTCTAAAATTGAGTTTCACAATAACTGGAAGCGTGTTCTAGAGTTAGAAATAACAGTTTCTTAAGCTAGCCTTTCCTCTTCATATGGTTTGTTGCGGGTAAATATCTGTTTCCCTTTGTTTTTTTAGCACAGTGGTCTTGTTTTTTTTAGCACAGTGGTCTTGTTTTATAAATGTTAATTATCACACTTGCCATATAAGTTCAAATGTTCGATCCCCATTGTATTGACTAATTTGAATCCTTATATGGTTTTTATATATGAACATGTTACATGTCTCATCTTTCCTGACAATTCTTTTTGGATCCTATCGATCAGTCAGTGAAATGGATGGCCACGTCAATATCGTCCAGAGGTTGGATGAGCTACCTGATTCAAAACTAGGAGCCCTAATTACAGTGCTCATCTCCCTCTGCGATCCCCACCCTATGGTGTATGGCCCCCCCCATGGTGGCCGACCACCACGGAAGCTTGGTGGACTCAACTCGGATTCCCTGTCAACGAAGGGCCCCCTCCTTATACTAAGCCACAGGAACTCAGAAAGGTATGGAAGATCGCAGTTCTCGTTGCTATGATCAAACACATGTTGCCCACCGGCATTGACAGGATCCGTCGGGCCTCCAAATTAGCGGAGGACAGGATGACACCCAGGGAGAGGTCCTCATGGGTCAGTGTTCTTGAACATGCGGCAAATGATTTGCTGTAGGAAAGCCCTTGCTTTGTAATAGAAATTGAATTTGCATATCTAAGTAGACTATGTGTCATCTTATTTTGGAACTTTGTTTTTTTTTTTCTATGAGAACTGGAGCAATCAAATGAAAACACTGATGAGTATAAGGACGGTTTGTAAAAGTTTCTGCATTGCACAATATACTGCTTTTTACATATTAACGTTATATAAACATTATATAGAGTATATATGTTTATAACGGTTCTGTACATGAGTATTATAAAAGGTTCCAAAAAACATTCCTCAAAAGCTCGGTCCGCTCTCTTTTCATTCCCCTCTTTATTCCGTTTCCATAAAAAAGTCCTTCCCCTTTCTCCTCCTCCTCATCTCCTCTTCATCCCATCATCTTCTCCTCCTCCTCTCTCCTACGCAACTGAAGAAAAATTCGACAGCCCCACTGCTATAAAAAGAAAGAGTCCAATTTGTCTAAGTACGTCAATATGTAGAATAACGCACATGGATCTGTTCAAATATTCACCATTTCACCTCAAAGATTGATAAAAATAATAATCATTTATAAATGGGAGAAACTAGTTAATAGTAGTATTAGTTAAATTCTGACAAGCTCAACATTCGCCAACGGCTTTTCCAAACCCATTGAACTAGTGTAACTTACATCTAAAATTGCCATGACCACCATGATGAATGCCTCACATTGAACCAGCTGTGTAACTTACATCGCCAATAACGGCGTGAAAGGATGCCTACCTTGTAAATTAAACACAAGTTTCAAGAAAAATTTGGTGAGCCCTCTAAATTTTATTTCTTTCCAAAAATCGTTCCTCCAACTTTTATTTCTTTTCAAGTCCTAAATTCTCATATGTTCATACAGTCCACTTTAATGCATATAATGTTTAATAATACATAAATCATGGTAGAAGACTTAAATGACCTTCCATAAGGTACAAACTATTGTGAAAGAGGCTGCAAGAATACATCAATCTCTTGACTTGGTGCTTTTGGCACAGGAATTAATAAGCACATTATCTGGAACTCAGGTTTCATGCATAATGAAGGTGGCAAATTATATGGAACAACATAAACTGGCCAACAACTGTAACTAGATAGCATGCCACGTGGATTAAATCCATCGGTCGCTATACCAAGCCAAACATTGCGCCCCTCATTAGCAAATTCTGACCACTTGCATTTAAGTGTTCTCCATTCAGCTGAGTCACAAGGATGTCGCATTAACTCCCATGAAGGCTCCGCTTCCTTGTGCCATTGCATTTTTTAGCTATCCAAGGTATCGTGTACAATCTCTTTAACCATGGAACTAGGAAAGTATCTCAAAACTTTTCTCGGCTCTTTTGATTCTCTTTTAACCCTTCCAGGCTTCTTTGTCTCCTTAACTTTAAATCGAGATGTTTGACAGAGGGCATTCAGTCGCATCTGCATACTCCTTCCAATACAAATGCAATCATTCTCGCAGGTATGGATGCACTTCGCCTTCATTCCTAAATCTCTCAGCATTTGCTTCATAGTAGGATATTTTAGGAAGTGTGTTCCCTTTTGGAAGCCATTGAGTCAGATGCTTCAACAATTCTGTTACACTATTTCCTGACCAGTTAAACTCCTTTAAGTTATGCAACTCTACAATTACAGATAGAGTTGTGTGTCCATCTTCACAACCGGGGTATAATTTTTCATTTGCAATTCTCTTATATTCGTTGTACTTATTACCATGGTTAAGAATAGGAGCAAAAGAATTATTAGGCATTGCATTTGTCTGAGCATTATTCACATCGCCACTATCTCCACCGCCTGGAGTCTCATGTACACCATAAGCATCATCAACCAGGTTCCCCAATGCACCCTCATTGTCATCAATATCTTCATCTAGAAATTGATCATGGATTTGATCTTCTTGTATAAATTGGTGTTTAGGATCTTCTGTCATATTCATGCCCGGCTTCTCCCCATGATGAAACCATTCATTAATGTCGGATGCATACCGAACCGGATCAAATGACTTTCAATTATTCCAAACGAAGCTCTTTTTTTTCACATTTCCTACAGGGACAACTACATGTTGTAAGTCCAGGAGGGGAGTGCTTCATTGCAAAGTCCATAAAAAATTTAATTCCCTGTATGTACTCATAGTTATTTCTACGAGGATTTTTTATCCACCCTTTCGGATTTGATTGTGACATGGTGACGAAAAATTATATTCTCAACCCAATTAGAAACCTAAAAATAAAAAAAATTAAAAAAAGTCAAAAATATCATTATATCTTTGCAAAACCAAAAAAAATTATGAAAAATTGAGCTTGTGACATGAAAATAACAAAAGTAATTGAATATACAGCTTGTAAAGACTCATCTTGATCTCAAATCAGTCAATTAATAGCACATAAATAGATTCAAAAATCAGAGACATATGGGGGTTAAGTTATTATAGTCTTGCCCAACCAGAGTAGCACAGGTCTAAATTTTCTAACCATTCATCTATCAATTGACCTTTAAAAGAAACTAACGGGGTTTTATGAGAAATTAGGAAACACATCAGTTCTCGATTTTTGATTTTGTATACAGAAGGCAAGTAGGTCAATGTGGACTTGGTGGCTCAAAGTTAACTATATCAGAACATATATATGTTGAAACTTTTTTAGTGGCTTCATCTCTCGATCCGAACCAGACTCCACTACAAGAAAAAACCCTTTTTACAACGTTTCATCTACAACACATCCTGAAAACATTGTAAAAATAGGGGGTCTTCTACAACCTTTATTATAAAAATGTTGTAAAATACCAGTACAAACAACGTTTAATATTCAAACGTTAATGCTTCTACAATAGTCATTCACAAAAGTTGTGTATTACTATCTTCAACAACATTTTATTAACAATGTAAAATTTATTAATTTTGACAACATTTATTTATTTGTCAAAGTTATTAATTTTGACAATGTTTTAAAAATATTGTAAAAATATCATGTTTAACAACGTTCATCAAATGTAGTAAGTTTTCTATCTTTCACAATATTTGTACGATGTTGTAAAAGTAATTTTCTTGTACCACTTTATATAAACATTGTGTATGTATTATTATTTTACGATGTTTAAGAAACATTGTAAAAGGATATTCACCAACGTTTATTAAACGTTATAAAAGGTGTGTATTTTATAATGCTTAAAAGTGTTATAAATTTATCTATATTTTGCCACTATAAATAAATATCGTGAATGTATCTATCTTTTAAATATTTTAAATTGTATATCCATGTGTTTGGCCAAAAAGAGACACACCTCGTCCATCATAAGTTACACGTTTCTTACATGTGTCAATGTGGTGTTGAATTTCTTCCCAAATTTTTCATTCCTTACAAAAAGAAGTGTTCTTCTATTCTTTAAATTAGTTATTATTTTATATGGTGTCATTATATTCTTTAAATTAGCTTGAGTTGATAAAGAATTAAATAATGGACCAAAGTAAAGTCACTTTGTTGCTAGCAACAACATGTACATATTGTGTGGCACCGACCAAACAGTTGCACACTAGGGAGCATACAAGCAATAAATATGCAAAAATATAATAATTGATAATTATTTATGGTACGGCCCTCCTAAAATAAATATATATATAAGAGGACATTGAGAATCGGAATAAAAAGAGCAATACTCAGCGTGAACCCTCCGTTCCTTAATACTTTTTGTTCTCGATTTACTAAAATATAAAATGTCAACTTTTTGCATAATATAAAATTGTAAAGTTGGAAAAGCAAACACCGATTTATTAAAGGAATATGTTGGTCATTAACCAGCCCAGTGTCGGACTTTAAATTTTGAGACCCTGAGGCAAACTCTAAAAATAGTACCCTCAAACCCTAATGTTCCTACATATTTTTTTCCATGGATGATGATACAATAGTATTATCAACACAAAACTTAGAAATAAAATAAATTAATTAAATACAATATAATATCCAAAATAGTATGTCATAATAAAATTCTAATGAAACTAAAAATGTACTAAACCAAAATAAAATTAATATACTAGGCAAATAAATAAAAAAAAGCTAACAATGCTTGGGGTAGTTCATAGATAAAAATAAAATAAAAATAAAAATTTGTAACTTATTCTCTTGTTCAGTTACCTCCCAGAGGACCAAAAAATACACACACAAAAGAGATTGACAACAACGAAAAGGTAGAGGAGATTGAGACAGATGACAGAAGGGTAGAGGAGATTGAGAACGTCAGACTATTAGAGCGAAGGAAGGGAGAAATGATCTTGACAACGACTGCACAAATTTTTTTCTTTTTCTGACTAACTGACATCTCTTGGTATTCTAGTATATGACGTTTAGACAGGGCCGATCGACCCTGGCCCAGGCAGCCAGGGCGACCGACCAGGCCCAAAGAGTATGAGGGCCCAAAAAAAAATTTACATATATAAAGGAAAAGTTAATTAAAAGATGATTAAAATACGTACAACACACCACACACACACACACACACACACACAACACACATATACATAATATATATATATATTGTAGCGAATATAATTATTCTTTCAATATATTATATAATATATATATATATATATATATATATATATATAACCACTCGGGCCGCATGCCTCACCCCTACCACTAAGCTAGAGGGTCATTCGCCACAACACACACACACACATATATACTACATCAAAATAGACAATTTCTAACACAATTTTTTTAAATTTGTAACGCTTACTACCGTTACAATTTGTAACGATTTTTACCGTGACAATAATGAAATAAGGCCTCGTTTGGTTCACGGAAAGGAAATGAATTCCCTTCTATTTTTCATAGGAATGAGAAAGTAGGATTCCTGTCACATTTCTTTCCGTTGTTTGGTAAAACAAGGAAACTACCTAGGAAAGGAAAGCAAAATATAACAATGTTCCAATAATATCCTTACCTTTTAAAATAAAAATAATATTATTAAAATAACATAAATGGTAAAATAAGCAATGACGCATGGTTACTTTTGTCATAACTTTTGTAATAAATGTTGGAAAAGGAGTAGGAAAATCAATCCCATGGGTCTTGAGTGGAACTATATTTCCACCAATTTTTTTCCTTATCAGGAAATTGATTCCCAAGTTTGTGACTACAAAACAAAGGTAAGGAACAACTTCGTCTGGCCTAAATGTTACTAAAATAACTTTTCTGTTTTTTCTCTCATAAATTTTCATTTTTTTCATTTCCCTCTCCAACTTTTCCTTTCCCTCCTCCAATCTCTCTCTAAACCCTAAACGAGTTTTCCTCCCCCTCTCATCTCTCTGTCTCTCTAACCCTCTCTCCCTCTACTTTTGAACAAACACACTCTCTCCATATATAGAGTACTAGAGAGAGACAGAGAGAGTGGGGATCGGAGCATCAACTCGGGATTTATAGATCAGACGAGCCGGAGAGTTCAGAGACGGCGTCCGACTTTGGTGCAAGCGACGACGGTGGCTATGCCTTGAAAAGTTTTGTCGATTACCAGACCACCAAGACCCCTCTCTTAGAGGAGGGCCAGATGTACCCAAGGTGAGACTTTTCTTCTTCTTTTTTCCCTATAATTTTGATTTCGAGCTAGATTTTTAATTGGGTATTTTTATCTATTAGGGATTAGGTATATGAAGAAATGAGGGAAGGATTGGGGATGGGGATGAAAGAAAAATTGGTGGTTTGAAGAAGCAGAGGTCGAGTCCTTCTTCGTCGGGAGGAGGATATTGCCTTTTAAAAAATTGAATACAATTACTAACTTGTCATACTTTGTTAAGCCTTGAACTTGATTCATGTTTTTCCCTATGTTGCATCAGTAGCTTAACGTTGGAAACTTGGGCAACTATCCTAAATAGCTCCTAAAAAGGTTGATTACAAATGTTTCTCTAATGTGTTCTGATAGTTCAATCCAAATAACCTATCCTAAACAAACAATTGGCTTATTGCACACCCTTTTCTTCTTTAATACATATAGAATGACAAATTCCAAGTGCACTTTTTGATGTCTCATTTAAACCTGTAAATCTTCTCTGAAATGTGGGAGCCACTTGTCCTGTATTGCAGGTGAATGATTTTATTGTAGTTGCTGATGTACGTGATGCTTCATTTGGCATTCCTTAGATTTTGTAAGACATGCATACATCTAGACCTCATAATTATAAATATTTGCTATTTTTCCTTCAATATTTTGTTGTATTGACTAACTTGATGATATTGTTGATATATAACTCTACAGGGCTTTCTAGATTTGGACTTCAATCCATTCTCTACAACATATGGCAAATGATAGGATCACATCCTACGGCTATAATAACTAGACTTTTACTATGAAGCAAGGACAGTACTCCCAAAGAGCCCAAAGTAAGCTACTAAAGGAAATTGCCCATGCAGATAACATGATGCAGTAATGAGGTATAAGGTTATCCGATGAAGTGTAAGCACGGTTATGCTTTTGTGTTGCATATAGTTGTAATGTCCATGCATGTCATACAATAGATATGGCATTGACATTCCATAATATACTAGGATACCTCAAAATTCAATGTAAATGTAACAATTTAATTTTATTTTTAATATTTTGACGAGTAGAGATAAATACCTCTTTACCATAAAAGTTGTCTAAGATGAAATTAGGTAATGGATTCAGTATTGCAATCTTTATTGACAACCTGAGAAAGATAACAAATATTGTTATGTTGAAGAAAGTAATACAAGCACTGAAATAGCAAGTAAAGTATCAATATTTATCTCTACTTGTCTTTGAAGTGATTGGAAATAGTTGATGATCTCGTCAAGCATTATGGCTTTGCCAGTTATCTTGTTGTAGCCTGGCACCAGATCGGACAAATACATCATCCTCTCACTTATCTTTTCTCTCCTTACCTTTCCAAAATCAAGTTCTTTTTGAATCACTAACTATACACATCATAATTTCTGATACTTCTTTTATTGAATTATCCAAAACCAAATTCATGCTTGTCAGAAACAACATACCTATAGATACAACAACAAACCCATTATCATAATATTTTGGCGTCGGAGTAAAGTAAAAATGAAGAAGTATATAGAGGATTTATCGAGTCGAATGAATGAATGGAGCAGGGATCATGTATATCCTGCTGGTCCCTTTTAAGAATACTCATTTTATTTCATTAATTGAGCTATTATTTTTTATGGTCATTTTCCATTACATAATATAAAGATCAGACAAGTGCACTTTTTGGCAGAGTATTGTGAATAATGATGGCAGCTAACTTACTGATGTTCTTCAAGTGGGTGGGAGATTTATTGCAATATTATGGGGTAAAGAATATACAAGCCTCCTTTATTGTCAGGTAAAGATACAAGCCTCCTGCGGTAATACTTTAACTTTTCTTTTATATATCTATTATTTGATTTCGTTAAGTTTTTTTTTTTTCCATATTTTCTTCCATTTCCTTGTACATGCGATGCACTGGAGTCTTCAAGCTCATTATGTGGTAAAGATACAAGCCTCCTTTGTTTGTCAAATCGAAGTATATAGTGATAAAGCCTCTGAATGTTTTATCATTTTTTTTAAAATTTCTCATGTACTTGATAAGAAGGTAGTGTTATCAATATTTTGACAATTCTCTTTTTTCAAGGCATGGTAACTTGAAGTTGATTGTAAATCTTTGGGTCGAGTAGTCTCAGTTATTTGTGAACATTTTGTTTGGTGTTTTGCCAATATTGGAGTGTTGGTCTGTGAGAACTTTTAGCTCATAATTGGATAGTTATGAACTTTGTTCCTTATTTATATGATCATATAATTTCTCTTATTTTGATTAGAACTTTTATCTTCTGACCAAATACATAATTTCTCTTATTTCTCCTTCAATAAGCTTGTCATACATTTTTGTCCAATCTTCTTTTGGAGCATTCTCAATAGATTATTCTCCATAATGAGCCAGTTGGATAGGGAATAGTTGGTTTATGGCGATAATGATGATGATTTGGTTCAGTGCTTTCTCCGAGTCTCCTTTTACTTTTGTCCCTCCTATGATTTCTGTTTTGCCAAATATCATCCTGATTGAATTCATCATCAATGTTGTGCTCACATATGTGATGTGTTTGTGACCCCTTTATTTAGCAATACTTGAAGGCATACAAGAAATCTCTGCGTAGGCTACCTTATTTTACGTTTTACACCTCATGGTACAAATTTTAAATATACCAATGTTGCATGAAATTAGGAGCACAATTTGTTTGACATGTTGCCATATGACTGGTTAATTTGTAGCATAACTGGGTTGGTGTTTATTTGAGTAGAACTTATATAATCTTTGTGTTCCTTCCGTCCACATGAATTTTCCCAACTTCATAATAAATTAGGACATTTATGTACCGCCTCCCTTCTTA
Organism: Iris pallida; assembly: GCA_029216955.1. Taxonomy (NCBI): domain Eukaryota; kingdom Viridiplantae; phylum Streptophyta; class Magnoliopsida; order Asparagales; family Iridaceae; genus Iris; species Iris pallida. The sequence continues at coordinate 2,222,350 of JANAVB010031820.1, forward strand.
TGCCCACGGTTTTGTTGCCATAAAAGCCACTTTCAAGTTTCAGTACATGACATAGATTCCAAATTGGGCATAACCGATATGAGTCAGTCTTAAGCATACAATTTCCTCAAATTCTTTGTCAGGTACTAAAGCTTTGATGTCTTTGTCATTGTAATAAGCCACAAACTTCCATTGGAACTCTACAGTTTGTCTATTTCTGGTCCTTTAGAGATTTTATACACTCTTGTTTGGGTTAAGTCAGTACATGGGTTTCAATACAACATTTCATATACAGGGAAGTTTTGGGCTAAAGATAAGCAATCTTCTCATCTTTAGCTACAGTTGCTAGATATGCATCTATTCTTAGATTTCCCGCGATATTTAGATGTCATCGTTCGTGAATCATCTGTAAGACATTTATAGATAGGGAGACATCAGTAAGACATGAACATGAAGATAGTAGGACATTTTATAGATAGGGAGACATCAGTAAGACACAGTTGGCATGGTTGTCTCATCAGACATATCTGCATTTTGTAGGAATATTGGTATCATATTATCAATATTATGCTAACAGATTCTTACACATTTTGTTTTTTGCATATAGCAGGGACTTGTTGTCAGTGCTCTTAACTTGAATGTTAAGCTATTGACAGATTTAGAAAAGCCCAAATGGAAGATACAATAATAGGTTCAGGTATGGTGTCCTTAATCATTTTGTCTTCAAATTTGATGATATTATCGAGCTGTCAGTAAACGAAACATATTGCTCATAACAAGTATCTAGAATGAACAATTAAAACATGAATGTATTATTTAAAACTTAAATAAGATCCCTTTTTCTGTCTCCCTAAAACGATAACTTATTTAGGAAGGTGAGCTATATAGTTTATGAAAATATATATTAGTTGATGGTCATACTAAAGGGTCTTAGAGAAGGCTTCAGCTCAAAGAAATATATTAGTTGATGGACATAGAGAAGACTTAGTGTTGTATAGCAGCAATGGTGGGCATGGTATATAGTATTCATTGGATCATACTAAAGGGTCTTAGGATCTCAAAACATGAAAACTTATATGGGATATGGGATCACTTGAGAATCCAGAGGATCCTGTTGTGAGAGGATGTGGATAAATGATATCTAATTAAAAGAAGAAGAAATTCAAATGGTACAAGGTTTCTGTTCACTTCACTCCTATCCATACCATTATCTGAAAACTTGCTTAACATTCACTTTGATCAGTTCTCCAATTGATAATTTATTGTTCTATACATTATTGTTTGCAGTTATCTTTGTCCACATATAAGTTATTGTAGAGATTTTAAAGTGATTATTATTACAATAGAGACTACATATATATATGAGAGGCTAGCCTCCTCTCCTATCATTCTAGGCAATGTGGGACTAAAGCCCAATAACACTTAACACATGATATATCAACAGTTATATTGACCCTGTATTTCATGTAATTTGTTGTTCTTCCTAGTTTGGAAAAAATTTTGCTTTGATTTTGTACTTCTTGATATACTTCTTTTCTTATTTTCCTCAGTTATATGTTGTGTATTTCCATTATCATGAATCTTTTAGTATCTGACTACTACTTTGAACTCCTTTAATTAGTCTATTTTGCAAGTCGACCATGGCGCTTAAGCATAACCAGTAGACCTTTTATGGTGATGGCTCTGTTCAACTTGCCTCTTCTGCATACAGGCAAATTCTAGGGAAGGAGACTATTCCAGGTTGGTTAAAGTATTTATTCAAAGAATGTGAGATGTTATTTGCCTCAGCTTTTATTGACTTTTTTTAATGTTGATATAACTGTATGGCTCGGAGTGGACTTGAAGTTTGAGAAAATGAATGCCGCTCCCAAGCGTAATTTTGGAAGTGCCCTGGCGAACATTGCTGACTTACTGGCCATTAATAACAATGGTGAAAGTGTCAGGCCAGAGAATAGCAAGCGGCCTAACAATGATGACCAGGCTTACCAAGTTGGTTGTAAGTGCACACGGCAATTGGATTCCAGCAAGCCTTCCTCCAGAGGCACCTGTGACCAATCATGTACTTTAGGTAAGTGTAAATGTTTCTTTTTTAATTCTGAATCAAGGGTGAAGCTTGCAAATTATTACCATTTTGTTACTACATAGTTCAAAAGCAGAAAGGATCCTTCTGTTCATGAGGATTCTACTAAAAATTCTCATGGCAGCTTTTATAGCTTTCCATGGTTCATATGCAGTATAAATAAGGAGGATATGAGGCTAGAAGTACCTACCTGGTTATCCTCATTTCCTGGATATTATGAAGATTACGATCGAACAACTGAATCTGATCAAATTGAAGAGATATACTCACCTGTTTTTTTATCCCCGTAGAAAGTTGTCTCACTCCGACGTAATTATCAAGCAGATGTTCCAGTGTGGAGAGCAAAATGTTTCTTGCAGTGCTGATAGTTGCACTGCAGTATGCCTCTGTATACTGCTACAACACCTGACTGAACCTACCAGTGAATTGCTGCTGCACAGGGTTCAATCCCATGCAGAAATCACTGACTGCAAGAAACTGCTCTAGTAAATTATGATTGGAAAAGTCTTTAAAGTTTGTTGGCACACTCCTAGAGTGAATGACTCATATTAAAGAAAGAACATTTTAGTAATAACTAGTAATTGAAACACATGGTAAAAGCTGGATTACATTTTGCAGTAGCATTTACACATGATCAAGTTCTTCGTCTTGTAATTCAATTGTTTCAGGAAAAATAGGGAGTTATATGTTTTTTACATTGCCGGTCCCAAGTCCGAATAAGGGAGGAGGGAGAAGAAGCTTATTCATCTCTAAGGAAAAGAAACCCAATAGATACATTTTTTACATTGCCATATTTTTTACTAGTTTCTTCTTGCCTATGTATCCATACATATTGAACATCTTTTTGTAAAATTATGGATTTTGATTTTGATTTTTGCTTTTGAATGGACCATATGGTTATAGCTTGTATACCTGTTGCATATATATATATATATATATATATATATATATATATATATATATATATATATATATATATATATATATATATATATATATGAATGGACCACATGGTTCCATATGGACCATATCTGCTCTGATCAAGGCTGTTAATGACATTTCTAATATGCAGTATACTACATGTAAAAATGCAAGCTTAAGTCAGACTTGTTGTTGCCATTATATCATGTTCTATGATCTTTTCCTGTATGCTCCACCTCTTCCTCTGCATCTATAATCTTGCTTTTTATTGATTGACAATGAACTTTGTTGCTGTGTTATTGCTTTAGTAACAGAACCAGAGTTTTATAGAAAGGTTGCTTCGGTTTACTTAGTAGATTATAATTGTAAAAGTCTTTGAAGTTTGTTGGCACACTCCAAGAGTGAATGACTCATATTAAAGACAGAACCTTTTAGTAATAACTAGTAATTTAAATACATGGTAAAGCTAGACTATATTTTGCATCTTAGCATTTACACATGATCAAGTTCTTCGTCTTGTAATTCAATTGTTTTAGAAAAAATAGGGAGTTTTATGTTTTTTCTCTTAACATTAGTGAAGAAGGATGATATTTTTCACATCTCTTTCATTTCATATACTCTTAAATAAATAAAAAAACGATTCTTTTTGTTCTTTACTACTATGTTTTGCAATAATTTAATTCCCTATGTAAAACTTACGATTATATATTCTTTCTTCTTTTGTGCCTTCAGGAACTGCAATCAATGAATGTTGTTCCATGTTTAAAACTAACCGAAGCATAACGAGCATGGGAGTCGACTTAATACGAGTTGTAGAGTCAAGTTGGAGTAAGCATTGGTTTCAAATTTCCAAAGCTCTGAGGATTTTTTGCAATAGCATTTTGAACATGCAAATGATTGTAAAAAAATGTTAGAGAACATTTCTTTAGCCTTCTATTGCTTTTGTAATATGTATTGTGTTCAAGTTATTGTTATTTTGTTCCTTTTGCTCATTATTTGGTTCAATCTTAACTTTATATTGTCTGAAATGATTGTTTATGAGCCTAGTGAAAATTAGAATAATGTAATATATTTGTATTTGTATTAGTATAATTATAATCAATATATTTTTATTTATAAATTGTATTTTTTTAAAAATGGAAACATAATTAACAACGTTTCAAAACTGTTGTAAGATAATATTATAACAACTTTTCTAAACATTGTAAAATTTATTTACAATACTTTTAAATCTTTATTGATGTTATAATTACAACATACAAAAATATATATTACAACGTTTGGCAAACATGATTGAATAAAATATACAACATTTGTTAAAAGTTGTATAAACTCTTTTTACAATGTTTTTACTGTTGTAGAAAATCTATGTACAATATTTATTGAACGTGGTAGATATTATTTTTACCACAGTTGTAAAATGTTAACATTATATTTACAACACTTGCAATACGTTTTAAAAGGTGTTTTTACAATACTTGCCAAATGTCGTAGAAACTTTTTTGTCAGATATTATAAATTTCCACAATGTTTATAAATTGTTGTGTGAAGAGCTTCTACAATATTTTTACAACATTCAAACAAACATTGTGGAAGATAACCCCCCTTTTACAACCCTGGATATAACAACCTTCTATTAAACGTTGTAAGAGACCTTTTACAATATTTTTGCAACGTTGTGAAAGGGTTTTTTTCTTGTAGTGCTCACCTGTGGATAGGGAAATGGCATTCAGAGAGGTCAATGGGCCTGGACATGCAGCTGATCTTAAGTCCTTCAGTAGTAGGCCAACATTGTGTCAAGCTAAACATAGCATCATAAACACAGCTATAGCTGGAGTGTTAGTTCTTAATCAAGGATTTATTGATAAATGGAAACCGCAAAAGAATTTTCATTAAGCTTCTTTTGTTCACCAGCTTCAACTCATTTATCAACTGTGTTATAATTAGATGTTCTACAAAATAGGTTTCGGACATCTTTGTACATATACTATAATGCAAGTGATCAGAAAGGAAGCTTTTATGTGTAATCAAGTTGATGCAATCGTGTGTGACACGTACCAATTTTATCGTCGAGAAATCAAAGGACATTACCTTATTTGTCTCGATTGAACAGCAAGACATTTTAAATGTATTTCCTAATTTAATCCAGAAGATGTGAGTTCCTAATTTAATCAACCAAAAAATCATGCCCTAACAAGAATCAAAGCAAATAATCAAAAACTGTAGGAAAGCTAATAAAAAAATCAAGCATAAGCAAAATCTAAAATAACAAAGCATCAGCCATGAGATCACTATGCAACCTACAATCTGAGCATAGCCATGAAATAGATGTAAAAAAGTAAAATATTAAACACATAAAATAATTAAAAATTTGATCATCACCTTGGTGCCAAGTGTCAATTTTTTTGCAGTTCCTTCTTGGAGAGATGATCGATGTTGTGAGAAAATCTGTGAGAAAAAAATCAAAAAGGAAATATCAATTCGAAACCCTAAACCCTAATGAAATTGCAAACCCAATTAGAAACCATAAACCCTGATGAAATTGCAAACCCTAACGAAATAATTAGGAACCCACATCTTCTTCTTTATCCCTTCTTTCTCTTTGAAGTCCTCAAATCAAAGATTAGTTATTCATGTAGATGAATTAGGGGACGTAACAAAGATTAACCATCAGACCCAAGAATAAGAGAGAGAGACAAAAAGAGAGATTAATTACTCACTTATTCGGTGCCCTTGTAGTGCTTTGGGGCATCGTCGAAGGATAATGGTTGTGGCTGCCACTTTACTCGGACGTCCCAGGAGGAAGAGAGCGCGTGAGAGCAACCGTCCAGGGCCGGAGGGAGGGAGGGAGGGAGCGAGAGAGAGGGCCGGAGGGAGCGAGGGAGGGAGAGGTCCCGATCGATGACTAAGAATTTAGTCTGGAGGGAAATAAAACTGTGATATGTGATTTCCCTTATAATATACGATAATAAATTATTCTAGAGGAAAATAGTTTGGTAAAAAAAATTTGGAGGTAGGGAAATATTTTGATAACACTCTTGCTTTGGAGGGAATAACACTTTTCAGGAAAAAATTAAAGAGGGAGAATTATGCAATGAAAGAGATAATATTTTAATAACAGTTATTACTGTTACCTAAAATAAACTAAATATAAAATAAGTATTTTAGTAACGGTTATTAAATTATTGTCACGATAATTAATGTTACAACTTATAACGGTAATAACTGTTACGCATTAAAAAAAATAGTGTTACAAAATGCCTATCTTGGTGTAGTGACATATATATATATATATATATATATATATATATATATATATATATATATATATATATATATATATATATATATATATATATATATATATATATATATATAACTTAAGAGATGTATGCCTAGGAATAAATATTTTTAAAATTTATAATCTGTTATAATTATTTCAGCAAATGATTCAATAGCTAATGATGTCTTTACATGACCAACATTCTCTTCTGTTGGTGATATTCTTGCCAAAGAACAAGAAGGTAACCTTTAAAGTTATTTCTACTATACATCATTGGAAATATATTTTTTAATATATTTTCTAAAATTTTAAGATTTATCTCTTTGCAATTGTAGTTAATGGGGAAGAAAGTAATAAAAAGTATAGACAAGGAGATTATAGTAATTTGCATCATAACTATAATGTGTCTCTTTATCTCTACCAAGTGCTAGCCGACAAGTCCCCTCCTCTTCCTCTTCATCTTCAATTCTAAAACATCAGCCCCCTCCACTTCCTCTTCAGGAGGTTTATAATTTGTTTTCATTATAGGAGCTACTCAAGTAAACAACAATTAGAGTTCTACATTTCTTTAGAATCATGCAAAAATATCGCCGATCATCTAAGTCCAATTCATCATCAGGTGAACTTGATTTAATATTACTTTAATTATTATCTTGTATTATATTAGAGACCATGATTATTCCAAATACCAGTATGGAGCTTCTGTACATAGGTAGCTAATTTTCTATTTTTTCTTTCCATTTTATTAAAAAAAATTATGTAAACAAATGTTGAAAAAAGTTTAAGTTTGTCAACATATGGAATCGAACTCAACCAAACAAGAAAAATATCTCGCACCTTAACCACATGAGTTAGAAGAGATACTTTATTATAATTGCACAATATTATTATTATAAGTTATTATACGTGCAAAGCACATAAATTTACTAGTATATATAATTTCCACTATAATCTGTGGGATGGTGTGGCTAGGATGGATTATGTCTCCACTTGCAAGCCACTAGAGCTAGGTTGAAGAAAGATATTTTAAACATAAAATTTTCATGGTGAAATCCTTATATTTAAGATTCTATAAATAAGAGGATTAATCATCGTCCCATGCTAAATTATAAATGAGTACGATGTTAGAGCATGACTTATCACTGAACATGGTACGGTATGAGGTATCGTTAGTTACCTGATATTTTGTGCACACCCTTGGTCTCAGAGATTCTTAGTCAATAATTACTTTGTCATTGATAAAGGTAAAACTAAAAATATTAAAGGAAATCACAATTTTTGCCTTTATAGGACTGTCAAAATTTTAACCGTCCTACAAAAATCAGGATTGTCAAACTTTTGGCTGTCTCATACCTATATTTAGAACAACAAAAAGATTGCGAGAACTATAATAAATTAGAAGTGCCATAATTATGATGTCCCAAACATTTTATGTTACGCCTCCTGCAATGGCATTATTCACGCCACTGATGACTACCTTCTTGTGTTACGATTGAGTGTCAATTGTGATAGCTCGCAAGTTTTGTAGCGAACATAATAAGACATCTTATTTTCTTGATGACCTAACCCTAATCCAACCCAATACGAAGTCTAGGAGGTATATTACTTCCCATTTCTGTAAAGGACGTTTTAACATCATGAACACCTTCCTTTTTAAAAGCAATACACATATGAGAGAATTAACTAATCGTTGTCCTAGAGTGGAATACAGTGAAATCCAGCAAATATTTATTTTCCCACAAGTATTGATTCATTGCATCTCTAATTAACCGGGATGGTTGGGGTGGGGTAGAGGTGGGTGGGGAATATATTTTAACGCGGCCTTTTGATACCTATTTAAACCTCCTAGTTTCAGCCCAAATTCACTCACACCCAAACTCACACACCTAATTGGTTATTTGCAGCATTTGAAGGTTTGTATTTCTTCCTCTCCTTTCTATCTTTTCAATATACTTCTCATGTTTCCTACGTTAGTTTAGACTTCTAAATAGTTTTGAAAAGTTCTTCCAAGAAGCTTCACTATCAAAACTAAACTTATATTTAAGTTAGAGGACGTTTAGGAGTCTAGAAATAGGATGTGAAGTTTTGTAGAAGAAAAGACATGAGCGAGTGCACTGTCTAAAATTGAGTTTCACAATAACTGGAAGGGTGTTTTAGAGTTAGAAATAACAGTTTCTTAAGCTAGCCTTTCCTTTTCATATGGTATGTTGTGGCTAAATATCTGTTTCCCTTTGTTTTTTAGCACAGTGGTCTTGTTTATACATGTTATATTATCATAATAAATTATTATATATGTTTTTCTACCATATGGATCACACTTGCCATATAAGTTCAAATGTTCAATTCCCATAGTATTGGCTATTTGAATTCTTACCTGGTTTTTATATATGAACATGGTACATGTCTCATATTAATTTCCTGACATTTATTTTCGGATCCTATCGATCACTCAGTGAAATGGAAGGCCACGTCAATATCGTCCAGAGGTTGAATGAGCTACCTGATTCAAAACTATGTGCCCTAATTACAGTGCTCATATCCCTCTGCGATCCCCACCCTATGGTGTACGGCCCCCCGCCATGGTGGCCGACCACCGCGGAAGCTTGGTGGACTCAACTCGGATTCCCTGTCAACGAAGGCTCCCCTCCTTATACTAAGCCACAGGAACTCAGAAAGGTATGGAAGATCGCAGTGCTTGTTGCTATGATCAAACACATGTTGCCCACCGGCATTGACAGGATCCGTCGGGCCTCCAAACGGGCTGAGGACAAGATGACACCACTGGAGAAGTCTTCATGGGCTAGTGTTCTTGAACATGCGGCAAATGATTTGATGTAGGAAAGCCCATGCGTTGTAATAGAAAATTGAATTTGCATATCTAAGTAGACTATGTGTCATCTTAGTTTGGAACTATCTTTCTTTTTTTTCTATGAGAACTGGAGCAATAAAATGAGAACACTGATGAGTATAAGGAAGGTTTGTAAAAGTTTCTGCATTGCTTAATATACTTCTTTTTACATATAAACGTTATACATTATATAGAGTATATCGTTTATAATGGTTCTATACATGAGTATTATAAAAGGTTCTAAAAAAGACATTCCTCAAAAGCTCTGTCCGCTCTCTTTTTCGTTCGCCTCTCTTTATTTCGTTCCCATCAAAAGTTCCTTCCCCTTTCTCCTCCTCCTCATCTCCTCTTCATCCCATCATCTTCTCTGTTTGCCCAATGATTCTATCATATTTTTGAATATGGCTAATCAATTAAGTTTAACATAACGACGTCACTAATATTCATGTAATCACTATCATGTTGCTACTTAAACATAGCATTGTGCTAAATGTTCTCTATATCAATATTTTTATGCTTGTATTATATTGGTTTGTTTGTCTAACATGTACTTGTAGACATGCAATAAGCATGATCAAGTTTTGTCAAACCAGGACATATGTAGTAGAGTAATATTGATAGGCCAAAGACGGCATTATACATGAAGATTTCTCTGAACCGCCTAACGACCTATCCGGGGCCTGACAAATAGGCTACCCAAGAAATATTTTCAAAATACCCTTTCATTTTGAAAACAAGCCCACTTACAAAAGCCCAAACTATTTTCTAACTGTTTGACTTTTCAAAAAGCCCAAAAACCAATTTGCAAAAACCCTGACAGAACTCCAGGCGAATTCGGTCCAAGTTCGGCCAGAGTTCGGCCATAGTTCGGTTAGTGAACGTTACTTTTTGAACTTGGTCTTCCAGCAGTTATGGATCCAAACGAGATTTTCTCATAGAGTTCTGCCCGAATTCTGTCAGAATTCTGCCTTTGGAAAAACTATAAATAGAGAAGAATTTCGATCATTTCAATTCACTCATACACTAATTCACTTTCGTATCTCTTCTCTATAAGCCTACTATTTCTTCCAAAGTGTTCTGAGCTATTCATTTTCAAATCTCAAGCCAGTTACAATCCTCTAGTCGATTTGCCAGTGCAGTACGGTCTAGAAGTTTAAGAGTGATTGTAATCAGAGGCTTGATTGAAGGTAGACACTAAACAATTGAAGTTGGTCGAGTACTTCGGATCAAAGCTCGCGTTGTAGAATTTGCAAGAACTTCGGATAAAAACTTGTGGTGATTTTCCATAGTGTATTCAACTGGAAGATTGAGTTCTTCCGACTGGACTAGTCCTCAAAAGAGGGAAACCAGTATACATCCTTGTGTTTGCGTTTGTTGTCTACTCTCTACTTTTCATATACATATCTGTGATATATATATTATGTGATCTTGTTAATAACATTTTAAAATAGTTAATTTCCGCAGCCTACTCTATTCACCCCCCTCTAGAGTATTGCGCTTTACAACTCGTTCCTACAATCGGTCCGACATTCTCCTCCTCTTATCTCCTACGCAACCAAACAAAAATTCGACAGCCCCACTGCTATAGAAAGAAAGAGTCCAATTTGTCTAAGTAAGTTTGTCAGTATGTAGAATAACGCACATGGATCTTTTCAAATATTCACCATTTCACCTCAAAGATTGACAACAATAATAATCATCTATAAACGGGAGAAACTAGTTAATAGTAGTATTAGTTAAATTCTGACAAGCTCAACGTTTGCCAACGACTTTTCCAAACCCGTTGAACTAGTGTAACTTACATCTAAAATTGCCACGACCACCATGATGAATGCCTCACATTGAACCGGTTGTGTAATTTACATCGCCAAGAACGGCGTGAAAGGATGCCTACCTTTTTGTAAATTAAACACAAGTTTCAGGAAAAATTTGGTGAGCCCTCTAAATTTTAGTTCTTTTCGAAAAATCGTTCCTCCAACTTTTATTTCTTTTCAAGTCCTAACTACTCATGCAGTCCACTTTAATGCATACAATATGTTTAATAATACATAAGTCATGGTAGAAGACTTAAATGACCTTCCATAAAGTTCAAACTATTGTGAAAGAGGCTAACAATTGGCCGAGAGAATAATAGGCACTTTGTATGGGGTTGGGATCTATTGTCCTCAAAATGGTGTCCCCAAGTCTCTGTCTCCTCTCACATGGAATATGTGGGTCCTACCAATTTTATAAAAATGACATCACAATTGATGAGACCCACATCTTCATGTAAAGGTGACAGGTTCAGGGACATTATTTTGAGGACATCAAATCTGCTGCCTTTCGAACGACCCCAAGGTTTCCTTGGTTTACAAATCCCTCCGATCTTTTCCCATTTTCTTTCGAAATTAATAACTACAAAATACAACAAAATAGCAACAAAAAATTCCTTGTTATTTTACTTATTTTGTCATTAATAAGCAATGGATAGCAGGTTACACCTACTAATTAATTGTTTTATCCTAGAATTGTGTGACAAACTTTGTTTTTGATGTAGATTGTGTCTCTTAATTCTGTTTTCGACATCGTTCGCCTCCCTATATAGTCTTAAAGTCCTTTCAGTTTACTTGTACATGATTTATTTCACTTCTTCTTTGGTCAATTCTTGGTATCTATTTTTTATCTCCATTTGCGTGCAACCCCATTTCTTGTGTTGTTTGTGTCGAGCTCCATACTGAATATGCTTTGTGTTTACGGACTTGTCAAAGACCGAAGAGTTTGCCCATGATCCACAATGCACCAATATCACACGTACGCCAGAATGTCTATGCACGCATAAGACACAAAGTACACTATTTTTTGTCCTGATACGCACGTGCGCAAACACACACACACACACACATATAATTTCCATTATAATCCGTGGGATGGTGTAGCTAGGCTGGATTATGTCTCCACTTGCAAGCCACTAGAGCTAGGTTGAAGAAAGATATTTGAAACATAAAATTTTCATGGTGAAATCCTTATATTTAAGATTCTAGAAATAAGAGGATTAATCATCTTCCCATGTTATATTATAAATGAGTACGTTGTTATAGCATGACTTTTATTAGTGAACATGGTACGGTATCGTTAGTTACCTGATATTTTGTGCATACCCCTGGTCTCAGAGATTCTTAGTCAATAATCACTTTGTCATTGATAAAGGTAAAACTAAAAATATTAAAGGAAATCACAATTTTTGCATTTATAGGACTGTCAAAATTTTAACCGTCCTACAAAAATCAGGATTTTCAAAATTTTGGCTGTCTCATACGTATGTCTAGAACAACCAAAATTCTGCGAGAACTATAATAAATTAGAAGTGCCAAAATTATGATGTCCCAAACATTTTATGTTATGCCTTCAGCAATGGCATTATGCACGCCACTGATGACTACCTTCTTGTGTTACGATCGAGTGACTGTTGTGATAGCTCGCAAGTTTTGTAGTGAGCATAATAAGACATCTTATTTTCTTGATGACCTAACCCTAATCCAACCCAATACGTAGTCTAGGAGGTATATTACTTCCCATTTCTGTAAAGTACGTTTTAACATCACGAACACCTTCCTTTTTTAAACCATTGTAGATATGAGAGAATTAACAAATCATTGTCCTAGATTGGAATACAGTGAAATCCAGAAAATATTTTTTCCCACAAGTATTGATTCATTGCATCTCTAATTAAGCGGGATGGTTGGGGTGGGGTGGGGTGGAGGTGGGTGGGGAATATATTTTAACGCGGTCTTTTGATACCTATTTAAACCTCCTCGTTTTAGCCCGAATTCACTCACACCCAAACTCACACACCTAATTGGTTATTTGCAGCATTTGAAGGTTTGTATTTCTTCCTCTCCTTTCTGTCTTTTCAATATACTTCTCATGTTTCCTACGTTAGTTTAGACTTCTAAATAGTTTTGAAAAGTTCTTCCAAGAAGCTTCACTATCAAAACTAAACTTATATTTAAGTTAGAGGACGTTTAGGAGTCTAGAAATAGGATGTGAAGTTTTGTAGAAGAAAAGACATGAGCGAGTGCACTGTCTAAAATTGAGTTTCACAATAACTGGAAGGGTGTTTTAGAGTTAGAAATAACAGTTTCTTAAGCTAGCCTTTCCTTTTCATATGGTATG
>JANAVB010031820.1:2265286-2267786 GCA_029216955.1 Iris pallida
CGATACCATGGACGTGGAAGATGTCATTACCTCAGTGAGGAAAATAGAGGGGAGGAAGAGGTTGATATACAAGACTTAGTGTGCAACCAGGGGAGAAAGAGGCGTCTTGTCCCAAGTATTGAGTGAAGAAGAAGTAGAAGAAGAAGAAGAAGAAGAAGAAGAAAGAAGAAAGAAGAAGAAGAAGAAGAGGATGAGGATGAGGATGAGGATGAGGATGATGATACAGATGAAGTCGACGATGAGGATGATGATATAGATGAAGTCGACGATGAGAATGAGGATGAGAACGATGACGATGACGATGAGGACGAGGACGATAACGATAATTAGATTAAATATCGGTATATATAGAAGCACTTAAAACTAACTTAGTGAATTCAGTTTAGACGGACACATTCTTATTTCAGTTTATGTTTTGTCGTTCGATCATCTACTTATTGTATGATTTCTTTTTACAGATGGCACTCTTAGTTCTCATTGTCTTGACGGCACTCGCCGCCCTGCTGCTGGTATATATTTTAGTTCAGTTTTATATTCATTTATACTTCTATATGTTAATTATATATGTGCCCTTTACAGGTCATGGTCACTACCACTCGTGCTGCTGGTAGCGGCAGTGGCCGTGGCCGTAGTGGTGCTGGTGGTGGCGGTACTGGCCGTGGTGGGCGTGGTGGTAGCGGTACTGGCCGTGGACGTGATGGTAGCGGTCGTGGTGGTAGCGGCACTGGCCGTGGACGTGATGGTAGCAGTCGTGGTGGTAGCGGTCGTGGTCGCCTTCCACATTCCTCGGATATAGAGTCCTCCGATCCCGACCTGGAGAGCCCGGCCACAGACTCTTCCCGCCGTCGATCTATCTCTGCGCTACCTTCATCTTCATCGAGGCCTGAGACTCCATCCGCTAGCGGATCCGTTCCGCCCCCGGATGCACCAGCGGGTACACCATCAGTTACTGCAGGGTGGGCTCCGGAGTACCCCCGGATTCAGCTTCATCTGCTACCGGTGAGTACATCCGCGGACCCGCGGATCCTCCGACGCCTCCAGAGAGGCCGATAGGCGAGAACCGACGAGAGCTATGGCCGCGGGTGATACGTAAGTCAATTTAAGTTAATTTATTAAATTTGTTTCATTTATTCAAGTTAATAATCCAGTCTTTGCTTCTTTGTAGGTTTTTCCCGTATGATGCTGCCCGGATACTCGGGTAAATTATCCGGGAAAAACTACCATGGCCCCTACCTCAATTTTTCTGGTGCCTCAGAACATGCAGTACGTCTGGCTCGAGGAGATGAAGGTATATATATCTTTTGGTTAATTATTAATTATTCTTAATCCACTAATTTTTTAATTACGTGATAATTTAATTTGTATGTCAGACGACGTTCTGGTGGCCCCCCATCGCGAGAAGTTGATTCGCAAGGCCTACAAAGCCGCCGCCGGGAAGAAGATACGGGATGCGGTGTACGACGTTCGTACGGCGCATTCGAGAAAGAAGTGGCTCCGGGAGGAGTACTACGAGCAGATGTTGGATAGATGAATATGCTCAGTACAGGAAGAAATCAGAGAAAGCGAAGGCGAGCAGACAAGCCGCTGGTCTGCATACGGGAGGTTCAAGGCCCCACGCAGCGACGCGTGCAGATTTGGTGAGATACCGCAATTCATTTCACTATTAAATTCGGTACTATTAATACGTAGTTAATTAAATTCGACGTATATTTCGTATACAGGCACAACGGCGGTAAAGGAGGGGAGAGAGCCGGAGTCGGTCACCGCCTACGATGTATTCCTGCATACACACAAGAGGCGGGCAGACGGAGAGCTTCGTCGACGCGAGGGCCCAGGCGACTGATGTAAGTAATTACGTTTATGAGATTATATTAGAAATATAATTATTGTTAACTTAATTAGTGAACGTAGGATTCAAATTATAACTTAGGGAAACATAGGATTTAGATTATAACTTAGGAAAACTTATAGTATAAACACATTCATTGGATAGGCTGCATATCGTGAGGCCCTTAGTCAGATTGAGCCCCCTGCCGAGGTTGTCGGCGAAACGACGCCCACCCAGACCCCTCTTCTATGGCCGCTCGCTACGACGACGTGTTCGTAGAGTCTGTCGGCGGCTATATAAAGGGCGCGTCTACGGCGTAGGTTCCCTGGCGGGTCGTTGCAGGGCGCGACTCCGAGATATCCACCGCCCCCGCCTCCTCCCGCGCCCCCGTCAGACGATATGAGGACGCAGCTTGCGACTCTCACCTCCGATATGTCGGAAATGCGGAGTCTAATGTCGGATGTGCTGGAGCGCCTTCCGCATCCTTCTTCTGCTCCCGGTCCAGATCCGTCTGCTCCCGGTCCGTCTAGTGCGGTTGTCGGTCCTTCCGACCCTGGACGTTATTCATTTGACCGTTCTGCCGAGGTCCGCTGGTACCGGATACTGCGCTTATTGGGCTCATGGACTTGATGTCGCCAGAGCAGCTCCGCACGCTTCCAGAGCATGTGTTGT